>OY720255.1:2400000-3000000 GCA_963082625.1 Pasiphila rectangulata
CCTACTGTAATTCCCATCCTGTACCCGTGTTACAAAATTGAATGGTACTGGATGGGAACCCTTCCTTATTTACCTTTCATCATCCATGGTCATCGAGCCGTGGTGTGTCTGGAGTTGTGTAGAATGCTGCCTCTCTTCTCATGCCCTAGAATGCATTAAGAATCTTATTATCATCATCATCTCATCCGTAGGACGTCCACTGCTAGACAAAGGCCTCCCTCGTGGCCAAGAACTAATCATTTGTTGTCATACTAACCACGCTTGGTGAGCGCAAGAATCTCATCATCATCATCATCATTTCAGCCATAAAACGTCCACTGATGGACACAGGCCTCCCTCATGGATCTCCATGAGGGGTAGTTGCCATTCTCACCACGCTTGGCAGGCGGGTTGGTGAGCGCAGTTGGGATGTTGATACACGGATGGACGCTGCTGCCCATCTTCCGGAGGTATCCCTTAGCAGGCTCTTACTGCATCCATGGGCATGAGAGGAGGGGTATCATTCTACTGCCGGCACCCCACGGGGCAAGAATCTAAAAAGTTTTTATTTTTTAATTTTTGTCTGTCCAATGACAATGAGCCTAAAAAAACAAAAAAGTATTTAGTCATAAGTAGAATAATCATAATTATAGACTCGACTTATTACTGTTTCATAAAAAACGAACAACATTTTATGTTTGAAAATGGAACTAAAATCGGCGATCTCTTTGGTAAAATGCATGCATCATGCAATGCGTTGCGGCTACAGAAGAAATAAAAAAGACATTGGCGCAAAATCTTTATATTTTTTCTCTAATTGCAAATTGAATTGGTAGTGACCGTAATTAATTTTACAACAGTGAAAATGTCATCATCTAGTGAGAATGGCGCTAAAAACCCATTACAACTCAGTTTCTAGTTACTCCCTCGTATTTAATGGATCATTTTAGCTCCCTGTATAACCTTGTATATTCTATAAGTCTATGCAAAATATTTCTAGGGCTAAACAGACATACCTAACCTGAAAGGGTTCCTTCAAATCAAAATCAAATCATTTATTTATGAAAACCTTTACAACATATCCTCGTTGTACGAAATAATCCTAAAAAGGATTTAAGAAATTACCTAACGTTGGTGCGGAGCAGCATATAGCTGAGACTGGTCCTTTTCGGCCAACAGCAGCACAAAAAGTAAAAAAAAAAGTAAAAAATGTTTTATTGACATAAGTAGGGTGTTACAATTATTAATGAATCCATAGGCTCCCGAACTAGTTAATGACTGTGTTTCAGGAGCCAGTGGCTTCTCCAACAATCTGTGATATTAATTATGTCTAACTTAGGTATAACTTAGGTAAATCTAAACGGTAAAGCACAGAAAGGACTTACTGGTGCCCTGCCCGACTATCTTTAATTTATTGTAATTGTATGTTAGCTATTATTATTTTTCATTCTCTAAGTGTAAAGTTATTTATGTTGGTCTTGTATACGTACTGTGTTTTGTCTGTGCTGTTTTGTTGCAATATAAATGTCTATCTATCTAACACATAGGCTTTTTAACACAAACTTTTGATCCGTTACAAAGCGTGCGAAGCTGTGGGCAAAAGCTAGTGCTCCCATAAAAAAGCTTCCCAGCATAAAATAAATGTTTCCAAAGGTAACAGCCATCATAGTTGAATTGGAATAAAACCTTTGATCTATTCCCGACAGCTGGGAAAACAGGCTCTTGTTTAAATCGCGATAAAAACATTCCGCATTCCATTTTCACCAACGTCGGTACGAACAGGTGCGGTGTATCGTTGCAGGGAGTGGTAATTTAATATGCAGTTCTTTTTATCATTTCAGTAGTAAAACGTCCACTACTGAATCAATCAATCAATCATTTATTTGCGAGAATACAAGTACCTAAAAAGATCTTAGAGCTAGGATATTTACAGTAATCACCCTGCATGCAGGCATGCATATATTTGAGAGTCATATAATAATAATATTAGTCAAGTTTTATATTAAATGAAATTTATATATTCATTTACTTTATAAAACAATTTTAAGCTATTATGACAATAAAATGCAATGAAAATATCTAGTTTTAATTCCGCTAATGCTGAGATGCATATGCACCGCCCTCCCGCCCGCTAATTATGCACATGCAGGGGGAACCAGGCTGTTAGTGCAACATGCATACCCAAACCCACACGACGACACGTGTTTCGCCTCTCCTCGAGGCATCTTCAGGTTAAACGCTGAGGTGTTGACTGGTCGGCGGCTAAAACGAAAGTGAAACCACATTTTTTTTTCGAAATGACAAAAATGTTGTTGACCGCAGATGGCCATGACAACGTTACCGGACTATAGACAACGTTACCGGACTATATGTGAAACCACAACGCAGCAGCTACTCCTTATATACAGGTTTTAAATTTTCAGTTAACCAACTATTTAATTTTCTACTAAATACAATTCCATTTAATAATCTTAATTCTTCTGGTAATTTATTATAAATTATTATGCACATGTTAGAAACATTTATTTTATAAACATCCTTATGGCAAGGGGGTTTGTAGATTAAATTGTTAAATTTAGCACTTTTCTGCCGAAGTTAGCACATCCTTGCGTCTTTTAAAATAATTTGGGTGAGATTTTACAAATGGCTACAGGCACGCACAGGCCTCCCTGCGTGCGTGGTGAGTATGGCAACTACCCCTCATGGAGATCCATGCTCCATGAGGGGTAGTTGCCATTCTCCCACGCTTGATACAAGGAAAGACGCTGCTGATCTTCCGGAGGTTCCATAACAGGCTCTTACTGCATCCGCGGGCATGAGAGTAGGGGTAAAATTCTACTGCACTACACGGCAAGTATCTGCAGTTATTTTAGGTCATCATCATCATCATATCAACCCGTTGACGCATGCAACACTGCTGGGTAAAGGCCTCCGCTTCAGCATGCCAACGTAAACGGTCCTGTGCAAGTCTCATCCACTGTTTTTCGTTTAGTTACGCAGAAATAATATAATATTAATAAATAAATAAAGAGAAGAGTCGTGGGGCCGTGCCGTGGGGCACCGGCAGTAGAAGGTTGCCCCTCCTCTCTTGCCCGTGGATGCAGTAAGAGCCTGCTAAGGGAAACCTCTGGGCAGCAGCGTCTTTCCGCGTATCAACATCCCGTACTGCGCTCACCAACCCGCCTGCCAAGCGTGGTGAGTATGGCAACTACCGCTCATGGAGATCCATGAGGGAGGCCTGTGTTCAGTAGTGGACGATTAACAGCTGAAATGATGATGATGATAGAGAAGAGGTGCAACATTCTGCAGCCGGTACCGCACGGCACACCCCACCTGCCTTCTTGCCCAAGGATGCAATAAGAATCTGCCAAGGAAACCTCCGGAAAATGGGCAGCAGCGTATTTCCGTGTATAAACATCTCGTACTGCGGTCGCCAACCCGCCTGCCATGCGTGGCGAGTATGGCAACCCCCCTCATGATCTAGGAGATCCAAGATCGCCTATGTCCAGCAGTGTACGTGGAAAGCAGTCCTACGACTGAGATGAGCGTGCTTTGAATGTTCAATATTATTGCGTCAAAAGATCGTGAATAAACAAAGACTTCAGTTAACAGTTCCCAAAGCGCAGGTACTTCTCAGGAAAATATTTTTCTTGTATATTCATCATCATCATCATCAATTCAGCCGTAAAACGTCCACTACTGAACACGGCCTCATGGATCGCTATGAGGGGTAGTTGCAATACTCACCACGCTTGGCAGGCGGGTTGGCGAGCGCAGTACAGGGTGTTGATACACGAAATGACGCTGCTGCCCGTCTTCCGAAGGTATCCCTCAGCAGGCTCTTACTGCATCCACGGGCATAAGAGGAGGGGTAACATTCTACTGCCGGCACCCAACGGCACTTGTTTATTATGTTATTGTAAACTCAGTCTTTAGTCTAAATTAACCGTGCGTGATCATACTTAACCCTGCTTATAGTTCATACCGTCCTACATCAAACAAACACGTTCAATATTCCACCTCCTTGCTTTATGGTTTATTTATGCCGTGTCGAGCGGCCATCGATACATTGGTACGACACTAGTTATATAGGTACATCACTAGTTATGCAGCGTATCACTATTCGGGTCATTTTATTTGCTGTTAAATTTCGACATGTAATAGATTTGGTTTTCAACCATGAATTTGGTTACATCCAAACAATACAAACATGCAAAGGTTGCCTGGCAGAGATCGCTTTTAGCAGTAAGGCCGCCGATTGTACCTTATTTTTGTAATACATTATTTTTTAGGTATCTATTTGTGTTAATTTTCTTTTGGTGTACAGTCGGTCAAAAATGTGGTCTACCACCAAATTAAAAATTGTGAAATTCATTTGAACGTCATGAAACAACAAGGTCGATTTTCCATTGCATCTCTTACACTCAGTTAGAAAACCTTAACAATAATTAACCAACCTTCATCAACCTTAGCGATAATTAAATCTCACAGAAACTTTTGTCAAAACTGGTAGACCACTTTCTTTGCCCATCTGGGCAGCAGCATCTTTCCGTGTATCAACATCCCGCACTGCGCTCGCTAACCCGCCAACGTGTCGTTAGTGCTGTGTTCTGTCCTAGTGTAAACCAGTCTTAAGGTTGAACGAGTCGCCCATCTTTCCATACAAACGTAGAAGGGTAACTACGCCACTGTTTGACGTTAATCATCCGACACTAAGGATTATATCAATTTATCTCGTCATAATCTATGTTTGTATACACCCCAAACCGTAAAAAAGCTTCTAAACTTTCTTATTTCAACACTGATTTTAGCCCAACTTTGGACGAAACTAAATAAAATAAAGAGAAAGAAAACTCAAAAATAAACGCCGTTCCGACATAGTTTAATTATTCAAAAGTTTAAATAAATGTTATTTTGAAAATATTACACTCAAGTTTTTCTTTAATAACCCTTGTGCTAAAAGTCTATTCACATATTTTGCGCAGTCGGTTTAGGAATGAATCTTTGTGCATTTCATTCTAGCGCGCGGGTAAACACACTATGTCAGGTGAGATATCATACATTTAGGCCGCGCTCACTGACGACTTTGCCTCCGCGACTAGATGGACCATAATTTCAACTTTCAAAAATTATGAAGACTATGTGAGGGTAGTCCCCACGATAGGCACAATCCTCACGCACGTGATGACGTGCGATGACATCGGACGCGGTAAAATTATAAGTCTATTTAGGTGCTATTGTATTTTATAAACTATATCTATTTTATTGTATATATGGTATTATAAACTGTCCGTCAAACTGTCCAATTAGGTAGGTCCAACTTTGAGAAAGAGGTCAATCGACGAATCCAACTCGGATGGGCAGCGTTTGGGAAACTACGCAACGTCTTTTCGTCCAAAATTCCTCAGTGCCTTAAGACGAAAGTCTACAACCAGTGTGTGTTACCAGTGATGACATATGGAACCGAGACGTGGTCATTCACGATTGGCCTCATGAATAAGCTCAGAGTCGCTCAACGAGCTATGGAGAGGGCTATGCTCGGGGTTTCTTTACGCGATCGAATCAGAAATGAGGAGATACGTAGAAGAACTCGGGTCACCGACATAGCTAAACGGATTAGCACGTTGAAGTGGCAATGGGCAGGCCATGTAGCTCGCAGAACAGACGGCCGATGGGGCCGAAAAGTTCTCGAGTGGAGGCCACGGACCGGCAAGCGCAGCGTAGGACGTCCACCAACAAGATGGGATGATGACCTGGTGAAGACCGCAGGTCGACGGTGGATGCAGATCGCTTCCAACCGCAATAACTGGATATCCATGAGGGAGGCCTATGTCCAGCAGTGGACGTCCTACGGCTGAAATGATGATGATGATGATGATAGTATTATAATTATGTGTGTACAACCTTTGTAATGTATTTTTATGTATGTGTCCATGTAGTTGGAGAGACCTTGCCTTGTCGTAACACAGTTTTTTAATTAGCACGGCAGGTGAGATCTTGATAATTACGGTAAATATGTTATATGTTGTTGAGATAATAAATAAATGATTGATTTAATTTGACGAGCTCTGTGGCGCAGCGGGCGAAGGTCCGCCTGCGACGCAAGGGGTTGCGGGTTCGATTCCCGCCTCGGGGCAAATGTCTGTACGATCTGCAGATATTTAAAAATAATATATATTTATGTGATAAATGAACATGTTACAGTGGATGAATTACTAAAAAGGTTTTGGCAAGTAGAGTCTGATTCACTCCAGAGTAAAATTTTAATTGAGGAAGAACAAAGATGTGAGCAATTTTATAGCCGAACTTTTCGTCGGGACAGCAGCGGACGTTACATTGTCAGGCTACCATTTCGTGACGACAACCCACAGTGCAAATACAGACATTCCAAGGAAATTGCTCTAAAGAGATTTCAAAGCCTGGAGAATCGATTTAAGAAGAACCCAGATATCAAGCCGATGTATGCAGAAGTAATTCATGAATATGTCAATCTTGGGCATATGATACGAATCAGAAAAAATATTAAAGATGTCAAACATTAAAAAAAAAAAAAAATTAAAGAGGATAATCTTCCTCCAGCTCGGTGGTTACTAGGCATAGTGGTTGCTAAACATCCTGGATTTGATGACATTACTAGAGTGGTAACTTTAAAATGTGGTCAATCTCTGTTGAAGAGACCAATTTCAAGGTTGTGTATTTTGCCAGTCACTGATTAAAGTTTATGTTGTACATTAATGTTTTAAATATGCACTCTGTTTTATTTTATAATACTGATTTTTTAAATGTGTTATTAATTTCGATTGGTTTATTGAACTGTTGAGTGTTATGTTAGCTACAAGTTAGTCTTTAAGTTATATGTATATGTATTTATGTTTAAAAAGTGCACGATTCTTTAAGTTTAACTTTAGTTAAAATGTCATGCTTATGTTGTGGTTTATAATATCTAATTTGCATAGTCTTTATAATTTTGGTTGTGAAACCTTTCATGGTGTGAAGAACATTCACAATGTTCTTGGTGGGCGATATGTTTAATACAAATCAAAATGCACATTAGTTCTTAAATGTCAACTAGATGTCGCTGTGTTTTTAGTCAACTTCTAGATCGCGCTAGCAAGAACTCGTAGCAGCAGTATATATATTAAAATTTATTTTGAATATACGAATTACTAAGTACGAAAACCAAAGTGTTTTAATTCCACCCTGCCTCCTCGGATTAGACTGAACATGGTTTGTTCAGGGTGTTCTGCGTGTTTTTCTATATATAATAAAAATATACATATATCTATGTAGTATAATGTATTAAGTATATCAGTCATCTAGTACCCATAACACAAGCTCTGCTTAGCTTGGGGCTAGATGATGCTGTGTGATTTGTCCAGCATTATTATTATTATATTATTATAATAAATATAATATGGCTTACACCACGTACCTAACTTATCATCATCTTGCTGACGTTTCGTAGACTATTTAGTGGCCCTTCTTCATGAGCACCGTTCGTGGCCGCTCCGAGGGCCGCGAGACGAGAACTGAGTTCTCATGCATGAAGAAGGGCCTCTAAATGGTCTACGAAACGTCAGCAAGATGATAAAATGTTAGGTACGTGGTGTAAGCCGTATTATATTTATTAAATGATGTCAAGCCACGATAATTTAAATTCAGTGAAATGATTGATTGATTGAATTCTGTACAAACGACGGGATGAAAATAAGTACTATGTTTATTACACCGACTGAGGAAAGGATGTCGTTTTAATCAATATCTTATGTATAAAGGATTACTCGGCCCAGCGCTGCACGTACCGGTGCAAGGGATTAGTGCGCGGCGGTCATGCGTGAGCCCGGCGTGGAAGACTTGCGCCCACGACTTTTTGTCGCGATTTGTATAGTAACGGAAAGGAAGAATTAGGAACTATTTCCGTGGTAAGCCGTAGAATGTTGCCTCTCCTCTCTTGCATCGTGGTTGCAGTAAGAACCTGTGAAGGCATGCCTCCGGAAGATGGGCAGCAACGTCTTTACGTGTACCAACAACTCGTACTCGCCAACCCACCTGCCAAGCGTGGCGAGTATGATGAAAACCCTCTCATGATCTTTGAGATTTATCCATGACGTGGATAGCACTCCTACGGCTACTACGAGGAACTTTTTGAGAGAAGGGATACCGTCGCAAAGCTCGTCATCGGCTCATCATCCTCACACCCAGATGGCTCAGTTCCAATGTGGTCTCGCACGGTTCGGTTTCAGAGGAATTGGATTTCCATCCGCGAACCATTTGGTTGTGGTAAAATCTACCTGCTGCGGTTTTTTAGCACTCATTTTTTATATTAGGTGCTATTACAAAATGACGAGACAAGCCGAAGACCCACCTGATGTTAAGCGGTAACCTCTATTCATGTCAACTGCAATATTGCGGTGATCACGTTCGCTAAGCACGTGATTGGTCACGTGTTTAGTGAACGCTGCATTGCATTGCGTTCATCACCCTGAGACATAGAGTTCTAAGGTCTCTTATACCTGTAATTTCTCCGGCCCCTTTACCATTCAAACGGGAACACAGCAATGCAGACATTACTGCTCAGCGGCAGAAATAGGTATGATGTACTTCCCCGGATGAACGCTTCACAAAAAGTTTTACTACTACTAATATGTGATAAAAATAAGCCGATTGTTGGTATATTTCTGTTGCATCATAATTCTAGCCATAAGACGTCCACTATTGGACATAGGCCTCCCTCCCTCATGCACCATCCAAAAGCCCAAAATGTTCTTGCGGCTCGAAGTGGCCTGCATTCACCGCCGACCTATATACCTTACTAGGTCATCCGCCCATCTTGTTGGTGGGCATCCTCCGCTGCGCTTGCTGGTCCGTGGCCTCCATTCAAGAACTTTTTGGCCCCATCGGCCATCTGTTCTTCAAGCTACGTGGCCTGCCCATTGTCACCTCAACGTACTAATCCGTTTGGCAACGTCGGTGACCCGAGTTCTTCTACGTATCTCCTCATTTCTGATTAGATCTCGTAAAGAAACCCCGTTCATTTAGATATTATAACGTATTTCCTCATTTAATTGATTATTGGCAGTAAAGGTCGCGTACTTGACTTCGTCGGTTCCGGTCTAATCTCGATCGGAGCGCGGTTGCTTTGTACTCGTGTTTAATGGTTTGCTTTTAGGCTGTGCTTTAACGGTTGCCAAAGAACATGAAGTTCAATTGGTTTTTGAAGCGTAAACTTGGTAGACTACATTTCAGATCATTGTTTGTATTCATCATCATCATCTCAGCCGTAGAGCGTCCACTGGTGGACATTGGTCTCCCTTATAAACCTAAAGTACGGATCATGACAAGTCATGATCACACTTGGCAGGCGGGATGGCGAGCGCAGTACGGGTATTTGATACACGGAAAGACGCCGCTTTCCCCATCTTCCGGAAGTATCACTTGGCAGACTCCTACTGACATCCACGGGCATGAGAGGGAAACATTCTACTGCCGGCACCCTACGGCATATCTTATATAATTATGTAAGGTATATTGCGTTATATGTATTGGCCTTCGAGAACTTCGAAAAAGAGGTCAATCGCCGAATCCAACTCGGATGGGCAGCGTTTGGGAATCTTCGCAACGTATTTTCGTCCAATATACTCGTACCTGAGTGCCTGAAGACGAAAGTCTTTAATCAGTGTGTGTTACCAGTGATGACATATGGAACCGAAACGTGGTCCTTCACTGCTGACCTAATAAATAAGCTCAGAGTCGCTCAACGAGCTATGGAGAGGATTATGCTCGGGGTTTCTCTATGCGATCGAATCAGAAATGAGGAGATACGTAGAAGAACTCGGGTCACAGACATAGCCAAACGGATTAGCAACGGATAGCGCGTTGAAGTGGCGATGGGGAGGCCATGTAGCTCAAAGAACAGATGGCCGATGGGGCCGAAAAGTTCTCGAGTAGAGGCCACGGACCGGTAAGCGCAGCGTAGGACGTCCAAGATGTCCACCTACAAGATGGGCATATGACTTGATGAAGACCGCAGGTCGAAGGTGGATGCAGGCCGCTTCCAACCGCAATGCCTGGAAATCCACGAGGGAGGCCTGTTCCCAGTAGTGGGCGTTCTACGGCAGAAATGATGATGATGATGATATATAAAATGTTATAAATAATAAATAATTTTGGACAACTCACACAGCATCATCTAGTCCCAAGCTAAGTAGAGCTTGTGTTATGGGTATTTGATGACTGATATACCTCTAATACATTGATATTTTTTTATTATACATAGAAAACATCCAGAACACCCTGAACAAATATCTGGAGATCGTACAGATATTTGTTCTGAGGCAGGAATCGAACCCGCAACCTCTTGCGCCGCAGGCGGAGCTTCGCCCGACCTCCGACCTTCGACCTTCGCCCACAGAGTCACACAGTCATGTTATGCCGATCACACCATCTAGTTTTAGACTGAGGCTTTAACGACGAGTCTAGAGACTTGGTGAAGCAGGTCATAAGTCCAGCGTTTCTTGGAAGGCAAGGTCCCGGGTTAATCCTCTAGGTTGGTAGCTGTGCTCCATCCTAGTTGGACGGCCCCCCAGGGCATGAGTCGTAATGTAAGCTCGGGTCGTACCGATAACACGGTTAGAATGTTCCGACCTGACTAAAAACTAAGCATCTATCTAGATAATTTATTTACTTCTATACAGCATTGACGAGGTTACGAGAGACGCGGAATATGTATTGAGTTGATTTATACAGCGCTAGCAATTGTCAACATGGGTTAAACTAAAAATGAAAAAAGGAGTAGATATGGACCTAGGTACTTGCTACTGTTGTATTTATATTGTATAAATTTATATATTGCATAAATTTATAGTATATGGTCTACGTCTCGTAACGTAACGTTCACTCTGTTATTCACTGATACCTTTTTTGTAACACAATTTGGCTGTGCTATAAAATAAGTTATAACATAAAAACAAGCATACTTTGAAATACCTTGACATACCTTGGTGAAACTATTGCCGATACAGAACCTAGACCACTATTTTATGCTTTGAAACATGTGAAAAAGTAACCACAAAATCTGTATTATATATTGGTGCATAGAAGCCCTTCCAGGTGGTGCGAGGGCGACCTCTATTCCCGGGAGCTTGACACGTTAAAATTTGTTTAGATAGGTGGTTGACTGGTCATCGCAACACATGTCATAGAGAGTAAGGCGTTTGCATCTTTTATATATGATTTATACAGCGTCAGCAACTGGTCATCATGCTGTACGGAATGCTGCAGTGCCTCTGACATTGTTAGATGGATAAGGCTTGCCCAGCATCATCCTCTCGGCTTAGTCAACTGTTAGTCAAAGAAAAGAACAGGTCAATACGTCTGAAGCTAACTAAGCCGCGGGTTTCCTCACGACACATATCTTATCCAGCGCCATTTTCTTAGAAGTATCTCCTTGGCTGTAGGGTATTAGACGGTCAACTGCTATGGAGATAGTTCGTGGCCAATAGACTCCCAGAGTATGCTTGGAGTCCCACTTGGAGTCTACTGATGATACGAGAATCATTTATCATACGTGGACATTTAAACATCCTTAGTCAAAGTAAACGCTGCGTAGGGGGTGGGTACAACGTGTTATTATTAAAAATACGAAACCCTAAAAATAAAAAATAAACTTTGTCAAATTCAATGTTTGCAATAAAGCTTATTCTAAACTATCAAATTAGTTAGAGGACAACACCTCATGGGAAGGAATCTGCTCCAACTCCGTGTCATCATCATCATTTCAGCCGTAAAACGTCCACTACAGAACACGGGCCTCCCTCATGATCTCCATGAAGGGTAGTTGCCAGACTCACTACCCTGACAGACGGGTTGGCGAGCGCAGTACGGGATGTTGATACACAGAAAGACGCTGCTGACCATCTTCCGAAGGTATCCCTTAACAGGCTCTCACTGCATCCACGGGCATGATAGGAGGGGTAACATTCTACTGCCGGCACCCCACGGCAGGCAACTCCGTGTAACGTAATATAAAACACAAATCTATTACGACCGAGTAAGGTTTTCGGTTAATTAAATTTCATAACCCGAGTGCCATCTGAAGCAAACAAATTCAATTATGTGCTTTGTTCAAATACAATGTGTTGTTTTTTTTGTGTTATGGGTACTAGGTGACTAATATATCTCATAAATTATACTATATAGATAGATATTCTTTATTGCACAATGAAAAACACCCAGAACACCCTGAATAAATATCTGCAGATTATACAGACATTTTTCCCGAGGCGGGAATGGAACCCTCTTGCGTCCTAAAAGAGCCTGGCGTTTCCATCAAATAAAGGCTTTTTAAATTTGAGTTTAGTAGTTTGTAGGATCGACTGTACACACCGTGTGTTACTGTTTTAATGGTCCTAGTTGAGATAGCTATCCATATATCATGTTTTTGTACTGTTTTAGGGTTTGCTCTGAAAAATACCGTTTGTAAATTAGGTGCTTTGTTTACATGAGACGGTTTTGAATATTTTGCGCGGGAAAACTCTTTTAAGCGGTATTATTTTATTATTTTAGGGTTTCGCACCTCATTATAGAGAACGGCGTAAGGTTGTTTTACAATCATTTTGTTGTTTTAATTAGGGGAATTTAAAATGTAGTAAGCGGCACGGAGGTGATCTGTGTTTTCTAGCAAGCTTACCGAAATTCGGCTTGTATATACCTATATTGTTGTTTATTCTGTTTTACACTTCCTAAAGATTATTTAAGTTAGAGATATGACGTTTTTAAATTTAGAGCTGTCAGCGTAAAATATGGGATACTTATCTTAATTTCAGTTATACTCATAGCTAATAGTAGCTACATATGTTCTTCAGTTTATCTACAGACGCAAATGGCGCTGCTAAGATAAAATAGTAAAAGTTGAATTCATATAACTCTTACCAGTGAAATACATAGGTAGTTGTCCAAATATCAACATAATATTGTTTGCAAACAAAACTCTTCACAGTGGTCACCATAAAAAGTAAAAAAAAATGTGTTAAGCAACAACAACATACAAGTGATGCAACAACATACTAAGAAAACACCACAAAACAACTAAGACCTACCTAATAAAATAATAATCGTTAGACCAATTGCTGCGCCCTTACAGGGTACATGTACCTACCTCTAAGCTAATTACCACCTAAGCTAAAACTGTGTAATAATGTATATGTAGGCAATTAATGAATAAATGAAATGAAAGACCAAAATAACAAATAATTTTAACAGAAAAACCTGAAATTGCAGCTGAAAGTTAGTAAATTTTAAAATATCGAGATATTATTATCCGTTACAAGTTATAACAGCACAAAGAGAAGCTTTGTTGACTGATTGTCCAAAGTGGCCTATAACAACTAACCCTACATAGCGTGTGGCCCGACACAGACTTAGCCTAAATTATAAATAAAAAAAACCTCCTACGTTTTAGCCGGGTATTAGATTGGTCTAATACCCGATAATACGCGTAATACGCGATCGAGTTAGTCAAAGGTAGAAATAGACGTCACATTTTTATATTTTTACCTATTTAAGTACTATTTTTCATCTCAGGAAAAACGTAAATTTTGCATATCGCTTAGTCAAGATTACCTTTTTTATTAGTAACAATAAAAGTCAAGTTTATGGTAAACTTTAGTTTTCCTATTTGAAGTCACGAGCGCTATTGAAAAGTTTGACGTGGATTCAGTGGCTTAAGTACCTACTTATACGAGGATTGGCTAAGGGGGCGGTTCTGAACCCAATCACTGAGGGTCTATTTTAATTAGAAATGATGTTTTCTGTCATCCACGTTTAGATTTGTCTCTTATCTGCATTTCCCTATTTGTTATGAGTATTTGTTCCTAAAATAACTGATCTGTCGCTTGATTTGAATCACCAGTAATATATAATAAACACTTATTGACTTTGTCTTTGACTTTATCAAACCCCTGACAAAAAACTAGGTTAGGCTCTGTATGTGTTGCAAAAACGGACGAGCCGAGCGAGCACAGCGAGCGTGCCGCGACAGCGGCTGGCGATGTGTCACAGGTAAATTCTACTTGGTGATTCAATTTGACAGATCTACTATTCATCATCATCATCATCATATCAGCCCGTTGACACCCACTGCTGGGTACAGGCCTCCTCTTCAGGGTAAACGGCCAACGTAAACGGTCCTGTGTAAGTCTCATCCACTGTCGTCCGGCAACACTGGCTAGATCGTCCGTCCATCTGGCAGGTGGTCTGCCTCGAGGCCGTCTCGCTTCCATCGGAAACCACTCTGTTACCGCCTTGGTCCATCGGCTGTCGTCTCGCCTGGCAACATGCCCTGCCCATCTCCATTTCAAGCTTGCGATCCGGATACTACGTCTACGACTTTCGTACGCTGACGTATCTTCACGTTAGGTACGAGTATGTGATCAAGGAGGGAGATGCCAAGCATGGCGCGCTTCATTGCCCTTTGTGCAACTTGTATGGTGTGATCTACTATTATAAGAAACTAAGTAAGTAAATAATGCTGGACCGACGTTGGTTGATCACGCTCCCAGCTTAGTCAGCTATTACTCAGAGAAAAGAACAGGTCAGTACTTCTGAAACTGGGTATATAATGATGTATCTTTGTCTCTAATACGAACTAGGTATAGTGTTTGTTAACTGTATGTACTAAAATAAAATGTATGTGTCTAAAATAAAATGGCAAAGAAAAAACATCGTGAGGAAATCCCGTCTAAAATAAAATGGCAAAGAAAAAACATCGTGAGGAAATCCACGGCTTAGTTAGATTCCGACGTACTGACTTGTTCTTTCCTCTGACTAATAGCCAACTAAGCGAGAGGATGGTGTAAGTGCGGGCAAGGCTGATGCTGTATAAATAATTAATAAGGTCTAAAATACACTTCTTTTATTTATTATTTTTTGACGATCTCAATGGCGCAGCGACCCTATAGGTTACGGGTTTTTTTAGTCCTCGGGACAAATGTCTGTTCTATCTGCAAATATTTGTTCAGGGTGTTTGCTGGATGTTTTATATATATAATAAAATATATATACACCGTAACGACGAGATAGACTCCTACAGCGAAGATTGGCACCAGAAAGCACATGATAGGGACCAGTGGAGAGAGGGAAGGGAGGCCTTTGCCCTGCAGTGGGAAGAATCAGGCTCATAAATAAATAAATAAATAAATAATAATATACACCGTGCCCGTTAATAACCCGAAAGATTTAAACCAACGATTCTAGAGCCTAATTAGAGTATATAAAATTATGTAAGATAGAGTCCAAAAACCCATACTGAAGGAGATATTAATTATTTAAAACAAATAACAAGTTAAAAAATCTCCAGTCTAACACACCCTAAAAGCCACCTAACTACGTAGGTACTACTTTTACACGCAGACGCTATAATATGTATGTTTAATGTATTATGTAACCATAACACAAGCTCTGCTTAGCGGGGGCTAGATGCCAGCATTATTTATCTATTTATTATTTCAGCTGCGGGTTTCCTCGCGATGAGTTTCCTTAACTGTTAAAGCACGTGTTAAAAGTGCACATAAATTTTTCAAGAAAGGTAAATCCATTGGGTACGTACCGTTCGGCAAACACGGCTCTCATTATACTCGTAAAAGCTCAGTTTATCGTCGGTTATTCTACGATACCTCATATATATATAAATCAACCGGTAAATCAAAATTTTATGTCACTTTTCCTGCTGTTTCAAAAACTCACCTTAATTCAAACACACCTGTAAAGTTGTTTAACTTTGAACTCTCCGTCGTGTCCTAGAGAACTGAATTTACTGACCACTGCATGCTTGAATTTAATACTGCCAGTGGGTCATGTGCTTAGGGTGGGAGCTAGCGGTGTTTCTTTTACGTCAAGCTTGTTTGAATGCGTAAATGTTATGCTGAGGGGTGCTGGCAGTAAAATCTCCCCACTCTCTCTTGGATGCAGTAAGAATCTGCAAAGGTATAACTTCCAAAGTTAGGCAGCAGCATATTTCCGTATGTCAAGATCCCGTATAGCGCTCGCCAACCCGCAAGCGTATAGCAACAAATTTCTCACGATCCATGAGGGAGGATCCATGAAGATCCATGAGGGAGGGCTATATCCAGCTGTAGACGTCCTAAGGCTGAGACAACGATGTTTTTTTTTTATTATTGCAGATAGACCTTTGTTTGACCACAATCTCATCTGAGGGTAGGCGACGATGTGGCCGATGATGGACCACAAAGGTCTAGAAGAAACCTATTCACTCTTGACTTGAAGAGACCCAGGTTGTAGTTTTCGGGGAAAACAGAAGCCGGCAGCGAGTTCCAGACCTTGGCGGTGCGGATGATGAAGGTGGAGGAGAACCGCTTAGTACGATTGGGTGGAATGTCCACTAGACAAGGATGGTACTGCACTGTTCGTCTGCTTGAATGATGAATGATGGTGACTGAGACTCACACAGGAAAACGACGATTCCAGCTGGGTTGGAAAAATTATGTAAAGATATAGTATATTATTAGGGTTCGATTCCCGCCTCGGGACAAATGTCTGTACGATCTGCATATATTTGTTCAGGGTGTTCTGGGTGTTTTTCTATATACATAGTATATTAAAAATATCTATCTATGTAGTATAATGTATTAAGTATATCAGTCATCTAGTACCCAAAACACAAGCTCTGCTTAGCTTGGGGCTAGATGATGCTGTGTGATTTGTCCAGCATTAATATTATTATTATTATGTCACAAATAAGTAAGCTGGGAAGGTTTTATATAACACTAAAATCATCTTGGTGAAGACGTTCGGCGGTAGATGCAGGCCCCTTGCAACCGCAATACCTGTAAATCCATGAGAGACGCCTATGTCCAGCAGTGGACGTCCTACGGCTGAAATGATGACGGTGATGAAATAATTTTAATAAGCCCTAGTTAGGACTAAAATCCTTCGAATATGACAAGCTAATTTATTATTAATTAATGGTCTTGTAACATGACGTTTGCAGGAAAATAAAACATACAAATGTATTTTCGCATGATGTAGAAACTTACCCTATACTCCCAGACTATTATAATGTCCAGCTATTATGAATTTGGCCTGCAATAAAGTATATTTATGGCTCGCCTTTCCTCTGTAATTACGTGGATTCCGACAATTTATATGTAAAATAGAAGGTATGTATTGCACGTCGGACTGGTACATACGTCTAACCACTTATTGACTATAATATGACGACTTCCGTGGCATAGTGAGAACTGATAAAGAAATTTCACTTTCAAAATTAACGGATGTAAGTACTATTAATTTTGTAAAAACGGGTATTACTCACGTAGTATTGTATATTTTCAGTGTCATGTCGGCCCCTCTCTTGCCCGTGGATGCAGTAAGAGCCTGCTTAGAGCTACCTCCGGAAGAGGGCAGCAGCGTCATTCCGTGTATCAACATCCCATACTGCGCTCGCCAACCCGCCTGCCAAGCGTGGTGGGTATGGCAACTGCCCCTTATTGAGATCCATGAGGGAGGCCTGTGTTCAGTAGTGGACGTTTTACGGCTGAAATGATGATGACGATGACGTCGGCCCCACGCGAAGGGGCTGAATGCCCGTCCGCGCGTTTCCATGATGATGATTTTCTTGAAATATCGAAACGTGTCGGAATAATCTTCGACGTTACTAAGTGAGTGATTCCCGTTTTTAGAAAATGGATGGTAAAGAAATAATGCTGAAGTATTTTATACCGCGTTATGATAAGGAGAGGCCTTGGATCTCGAAACACAGCCTAGGCTAGTTCAAGATCCTAAGGAATCAACAATAAAATTGTAATATTATGTGTCAAATAAATAAATGAACATGATTAAATGATTATGATTATCTAGTCCGTTAGTAGTATTAGGTAAAGCTTGGTTTTTTACATAAGAAAATCATCGCGAGGTAACCCGCGGCTGAAATAATGTAATGGGTACTAGATGACTGACAATATACTTAATTCATTATACTACATAGATAAGTATTTTTTATTATGAAAAACATCCAGGACACCCTGAACAAATCTGCAGATCGTACAAACATTTGTCCCGAGGCGGGAATCGAACCCGCAACCTCTTGCGTCGCAGACGGACCATCGCTCGCTGCGCCACAGAGGTTGTCGATAATGTTTTTTACTCTGCGCTATCTAGTCCTGAATCAGGCAAAGCTTGGCTTTTTACTTGAAGACTGAAAATAAAAATGCCGGTATAATTACAGGCACATGAGACCTTACAACTCTAAGTCTCAGAATGACGGGCGCAGTGCAATAAAAAGCACGTGCTTAGTAAACGTGATCACCTCTTTATTGCAGTTGTAAAAGAAAGAGATTACCGCTTTATGTCAGGTGGGCCTTCGGATTGTCTCGTCATTTAGTCGTGTAAAAAAAATTTCACAGCACTGTTTAGTTGTTTGTTTCACGCCCGTGGATGCAGTATGAGACTGCTAAGGGAAGATGGACAGCAGTGTCTTTAGTGGACGTTTTACGGCTGAAATGATGAAACAAGCATTGGTATGGGGGTACCAGAAAAGGGGGCGAAGGCCTCAAAAGGTCACCAAAGGTCAAAAATTTTTGGGTTTTTGGACGTTTTTGGCCACTTGAAGACTTTTATGTTTTTTGGTGACCTTTTGAGGTCACAATAACTCCGTTCCCTGTGACCGGAGTTATTGCGACCTTGAGTCACCAAAATCAATCAGTCACCTTCTCTCATAAAGACGGTGCGAACAAATCACGATGGTTATTATAGTAGAATAAGTTAGTTGATTTTGGAGATCCATGACACTATGTCCAGCAGTGGACGTGGACAGAAATCCTACGGCTGAGATGATAATGATGATGAGGCTAAATGCTCTTTACGTGAAAATTATATTTTAATCATTTAAATAAGTACCTGCTTGTAGTTTTAGAAGCCTGAGCAAGTTCCAAGGTCTGATTATTTTCATGGCCTTTAAGTAATGAAGAACTCCACAGTACTTATAGAACCCGGCCTAGTCGTAAACCTAGGTTAATATCAGGATCATCTATACCGCCGCATCAGGGCCTCAAGCACGAATAAACTTTGCTATCGAATCGAAAGAATGAAAAATCTTGTTCATTCTTAAGTTTGTATGTAAATACATTAACATATAAACTATTTAAAAAACAACGCATACAAAATAAAACCGGCCAAGAGAGAGTCGGACTCGCGCACCAAGGGTTCCGTGTCATCATACAATATATTTCTTACCGACTTCGAAAAAAGGACTCCGTCGTTTATGAACTGAAAAATCGAAACGTGTCGGAATAATCTCCGACGTTACAATACTACGTGAGTAATTCCCGTTTTTACAAAATGAATATTTAGTTCAAGGTCAAGCATTCAGCATTTTTGTAAATACGAAAACTGTACAGTACACATTTTTATTATTTTCCCGACGTTTCGAACACATTTCTGCGTTCTTGGACGCGGGAGATAATAATAAGAATACTTTTATTTTTTTTATAATGTTATTGATTCTTGTTAAGACGTACACAGTAACAGATAGACTTATCAAAAGTTTTGCTTAGGGTCGAAAAATGGACACCGCCTCAGTATTAACGCAACCACTTAGTAAGGTATATGGTTGCCGATAAAGGCAGCCTGCGTTAAAGGTGTTCTTCTGAACGTTACGGGTTCGAGTCAAGTCAGTGGGCAAGAATATCTCTAAAGATTTCTGCTAGATGTCGCCACTCGGTTCGAAACCGATACAGGCAGTCAAGATTTTCGACCCGACGGTTAATTGCTCCGTAGCCGAATGGTAAAGGCAGCCTGCGTTAAACGTCTGAACGTTACGGGTTCGAGTCCCATCGGAGACAAAATTTTGATTTCATTTTTCATTTCTATATATGGTTGCTGATTTACAGGAAATTCGTTTTCATGATCTCAGCTGTAGAATGTCCACTGCTGGACAAAGTCCTCTCACGTGGATGTACTTACTGATCATGAGGGGGTTTTGCCACACTCACCACGCTTGGCAGGCGGGTTGGCGAGCTCAGTATAGGATGTTGATACACACAAACATGCTGCTGCCCATCTTCTGGATCATCATTCTTCATCCCTTGGTAGATCCACACTGAATCCACAGGCAAGGGAGGAGGGTAAACGTCTACTGCCGTCCTCCCACGGCTTCTCTACTGCTTGCACCCCACAGCTAGTTCTTGTTTTCGTTTCCTTGAAATTTTCTATCTACGAGTGTTTAAAATATTGTAATAATTACAAATATATTATTAACATACATATAACCTTTTTACCTCTATACATTTATCGCGTAAATTACCTTTATTATTTCCCGACGTTAACCATCCCAAGAATACCCGGTTATATGTATGTTAATAATGTGTTGTGATCGCGAAAGTTTAAAAAGGCAATAATTACAAATGATAGTAAAACAAGTTACGTAATATTAAAAACTGAATATTGAAAAAAAACTCAATTAGTTGAGGTTTTTGATATGGTAGTGATTTCATGATAGAGCCTCAGTCGTTAAGCTACCAGAGGCCCCGGGGTCTATAAATAAGATGCATACGAGCCTTGTTCGTAATTAAGAGGTAGTCAAGACTGGTGGGTTGGCGAGCGCAGTACGGGATGTTGATACACGAAAAGATGCCGCTGCCATTTATTGAGAAAAGTTGCCGCTGAGTTATCCCTCTGCAGATTCTTACTGTATCCACGCGTGGATGAGGTAGAGATGACGGTTAAAGGGATGATGATAGGGTGTGATGATAATACAAAGATAATAGACACGTATATTTTGCTTTACAAATTACAAAAACATTACTTAGTCATAGCGTGTTGAAGTTTAGTAGTGACGTCACAATACTTTATCGAGGCAGGTCGAATAAACACATGAAACTGACAGAAGTGTATCCAAAGATTAGATAGATAGATAACTCTTTATTGTACTAAATACGAACATGAAAATAATATAACATAGAAAGAAAGTAACAAAACTAAAAGTAGAAGTACCATGGGCGGCCTTATCACTATAAGCGATCTCTTACAGGCAACCTTAGGATGGATAAAATCAACAAGAATGAAAAAAGCACGGTGTCGTCATAAATATTTAAACTTAAGTACTTAATAAATATATAAGTATGTACATAATATTCAGCGACTATACATTCATAATTATATACATAACATATAAATATAAACATGGATATTAATATATATACATATAATAATAACAATATATAATATACATATATCAATGTAACTGATAAAAAAAAAATAACGTTAACCAAGTGATAAATAGTGATATATGTACATTACACAGGAATATAAAAATAAACTCTCTAATTAGCAGTAATATTTTCTTAAAAATCATCGTGTGTTTAAAAAAATACATAAGTTCTGCTATCAGACTAGAGATGGCGCTGTCAAGGTTCTGCAACAAATATAACCTTCTCTAACACTAATTATGGCAGGGAACCCTCGGTGCGGGAGTCCAGCTCGTTCTTGACCGGTTTTATCTGTGTGTCTACCATGAGTTGTCACTATTAGATCGCCTGACATTACTACAGTAGTAATAGTACGTTACTTTGACATCTGTCAGATTTGTAACTCATGGTACCAAATTCATAAGCAAATGAAGCCCAAACTACAGTCGCTGTAGTACAGTTTGCTGCGTGTTTTAGTACCAAACTATCCGCTAGAGGCGCTGTACAAGTTTTCATACATTTTGTTAACTACAGTCGCTAGCGAATATAGATTGTGAAAACTCATGGTAGACCTACTGAATGTCAATCTATGCTAGCCATGTCATTTGAGTGATTCATCTTCTAATTTTAATGTGACCGCGCATCTCGTAGTAGACAGCTCGTTTAACGCTCTGTCAACGATCGTGTTTTCATGCTAGAGCTGCAGTCGTTAAGCGATCAGGGCCCCTGGGCCTATAAATAAGATGCGTAAGAGCCTCGGTTGTATTTAAGGCTAGGTTATTCGAAATTAGCCAATTAAGCCGGTTAAATTTTAAGCGATCAAATATCATTGACAATCAAAACCAAATCAAAAAATCAAAATACCACAATGCAATACTGTTCACTTCAGATGATACGCGAGTTAGGAGAAGAAGCGAAGAGAAGAACCTAACTCGGTCGTTATAGTCACCATTTAACAGCTTTCTTTTGTCTATTGTTACGTTTGAAGGAGCATTATAAAATATATACTCGTATAGTTATAAAAGTGGTCCAATCCAAGCTCCAAGTATATTACTCTCAAAAAACATATTTCATTTATTTTTGCATACATATAAACTTTTAATATACATGTCAAAAAATAGGAAAAAAAAAAATATATTCTTAAAATTATAATGAAGAAAAATATACAATGATTTTTGTTTATCAAAACCTTTCTTAATTTTGTAAAACGAATAATCCCACTATTATTATAAAGCCGAATGTTTGTTTGTATAAGATGTTTGTAACCTCTTCACGCAAAAAGTTCCCTACGGATTGAGCTGAAACTTTGCACACGTATTGATGTTGACCATGATCAACAAATATGATAATTTTTATCCAGGTGCAACGTATCCGAAGCGGCGTGCAGAAGCTAGTTATAGAATATAGCTACGCCGCGCCCACACGGGCAGGCAGTGCTTAAAGCCTGTAATGTCCTGGCCTTAAGAGGTAGCTATCAGGTCTACTAACATACATACTGTATTCACTGTACTCTGTAAACTTTCTTTGAGTTGATGGATTTTTAATAATGATGCATATATCTTTCAAAGTTGGTTTTATAATGCTGTTTATGTTTTACTTTTGCCGTGGAGTGTCGGCAGAAGAATGTTGCATCTCTTACCCATGGGTGCAGAAAAAAATTGAAGAATACTTCTGGAAGATAGGCAGCAGCGTTTTCCGTTTAACAACATCCCATATTGCTTTCGCCAACCCGCCTACTAAGTGGCGAGTATGCTACAATAACAATGAATAGTGTAACTCACGAGTGTTGAAAATGAAGCAGAGCTAACTCTTTCTTTCCCCAAGCTAAGCAGAGCTTGTGTAAAGAGTACTAGATGACTGATATACTTATTAAAATATACTACATAGAACACCCCGAACAAATATCTGCAGATCATACAGACATTCTCTGGGAATTGAACCCACAGAGGCCGTAAAATTGAAAATAAAATCTCCAATATTAACTGTACACATCCGGTTGGTCAACAAACGGTTACCGAGAGCCATTGCTGCATATTTGATTATCTGCCGCCGCTCTATAATTGTTTTGTAATTACACGGCGAACTCAGTAGTGATTCTATCTGCTTTGCTGTTCCGTAGGGCTGGGTAATATTCGGCTAAGTTTCTTAGCCACTTAAATAAAGTGCCGTGGGGTGCCGGCAATAGAATGTTACCCCTCCTCTCATGCCCGTGGATGCAGTGAGAGCCTGCTAAGGGATACCTCCGGAAAATTGGCAGAAGCGTCTTTCCGCGTATCAACATCCCGCACTGCGCTCGCCAACCCGCCTGCGTGATACCCCTCATGGATATTTCTATGAGGGAGGATATAACCGAGAGCCGTTCGATATAAGAATAGTAATAAGGAAGTTGTTGTTTTAAATTCAGTGGTACACATAAAATAGGTTCAGCCATATTCTACATAAAGCATGCACAATTTGTAACTTTGTCAAATAAAATTAAATAGTTACACAGTCAAATCTAATTGAAATTACATTTACCTTAAATATACAATACATTCAAATTATTTTAAATGATTTAATAAAATCATTGAAATCGATTACACCGATTAAATCAGTTAAATCAATTAAATCAACTAAATACGTTTTTTTTTATATATTTTAGATAGGTTAGCTCTTCATTTCATCCTTGCTATCGCAAGAATGAGATCGACGATGGAGCCAAGCCAAACGTTTAATCAATAAAATCGATTGAACCAATAAAATGAATTAAATCAATTAAATCATTTTCGCGGGTTGGCGAGCGCAGTAAGGGATGTTGATAAAAGCCGTGGGGTGCCGGCAGGAGATTGTTGCCCCTCCTCTCTTGCCGCGAATGCAGTAAGAACTTGCCAATGGATACTTCCGGAAGATCGACAGCAGCATCTATCTAGCCTGCCAAGCGTGGTGAGTATGGCAACAACCCACTCATGATTCGTACTTGGAGATCGGGAGGCCTATGTCCAACTGTATGTATAATAGAAGTGAAAGAGTGAGGTTTCTTGTACGATTTCCCTCACTTGGAAAAATTAAGTTTTCCAAAGCGAACAAATTCAATTATGTGCTTTATTAAATTTAAATGTGTTTTGTTCTTATATTGTAAACCGACTATTCTAATTAGCGTTTTGCTATTTTGAATAAACACTTATTGACTTTGACTTTGAGTGGACGTCCTACGGATAAGATGATGATGATGATGATGATGTTGTTTGATTTATAAACAAAATACAAAGTATGCACTTTGCATTTTGCTTGCGTTCAAAACAACAAGTTGAGATACTTAGATATATCGAACAAGTTCATTGAGGTTTCTTATGGACTTGGTTCGTAGGAACTTGCATCGAGCAGTGGAGTGCATTGAGACGAACTGAACGTACTTGTTTTGGTATGTTTAAGAGGAAACGAAAGATCTATGATTTTATATAACAATACTAATTTAAGTGCCGAGGGATACCTTTAGCAGATAAGCAGCAGCGTCTTTACGTGTATTAACCTCGTATACGGCGTTCCCTAACCCGCCTGCCAAGCGTGGCGAGTATGGACAGCATAGTGGGTACAAATAATAAGCAATTTTATAATTATCAAAGTAACACTACACGGCTGTACGAAATGCTACAAGCATATTTATTTTATTTATTTATTTATTTATTTAATAAACAGTCTCACAAACTTACAGCATAAGCCAAAACGTTTTAGAGCTAGTGAACATAGGTACAACAAATTATTAAGTTAAGAAATCTATACATAATTTAAAAAATACCTGAAGCTTCATGTGAAACACATCTACTTCAGGTTTCTGAGCAATTATGGCATTAAGTAATGTGAGTGCGTTCGCAGTAGGTGCATACCGCGCGGTGTCGGTGCGGTGCAGGGCTGGCGCGAACAGACGCCGCGACCGCGCGCGCAGGTACTGGTCGGGCACGTATAGCGTGCATGCTGACAGGGCAGTAGGGTTATCTATTCTACCTTGTAGAATGGACAGGTAGTGTATCATCAGCGAGCACTTACGTCGGAATTCCAGCGTATAGAGGTCGACCATACCACTAACAAATAGGGATGGGTATAAGTAGGGATAATATCCATAAAGTTTTTTATAAAGGTATCTTGCAAATTTCCTTTGCACCCGTTCTAGCATCAACTTATACTTTTCCTCGTGAGGATCCCATATGATAGCATTATATTCAAGTATACAAAATGCTATTCAAGTATACAGAATACGACACAAAAATACGGACTTTACTAAATGACAAAAAGGTGTACAAGCCGGTTTCATACAATCCCACGGCCAGAGTAACAAAGCGCATTAGAGGACTGGTGAATGAATATAGGGACTTGTTCACAGATGATGTCTTCGATCGACTGCATAGACCAGCCATTGTTCAGTCACCCAAGATGTATGGTTTGCCCAAGGTGCATAAACCCGACGTGCCACTAAGACCTATCGTAAGTCAAATTGACTCCCCGACTTACCACCTAGCAAAGCACGTTGCTGGAGTATTGCAACCACTTACGGGAAAGGGGTCATCATTTGTTAAGGATTCGCGCCATTTCATCGACATCATCAAGGACACGAAGTTGGAACCTGGGGACTTACTGGTAAGCTTTGACGTCGAGTCTCTCTTCACCAACGTTCCTCTCAGGGATTGCCTTGATGTTGTAAGGCGGAGACTAAGTGACAATGAACTTCCGGATCAGTATGCTGTTCTGCTTCAGAATTGTCTTGATGGCAATTTCTTTTTATACCAAGGGCAACATTACCTCCAGATTGATGGTGTAGCTATGGGAAGCCCGGTGGCCCCGGTACTAGCCAATATCTGGATGGAACATTTTGAAACTATGATTGATCTTACGGCCTGCGGTATAAAACTTTGGAAGAGATACGTCGACGACATTTTCTGCGTGATCAACGGGTACAATAGCCAGGAAGTTAATCAGCTTACTGAATATCTGAATTCCCTACACCCGAAGATCCGGCTAACGCATGAAATAGAGGAGAACAGATCTTTAGCTTTCCTGGATGTGAAAGTCATGGTGAGTCCTGATGGGACCTTATGTCATACCGTGTACAGGAAGCCGACACACACCGATAGATACCTGAACGCTGCGTCGCACCATCATCCGTCACATCTGCAGTCAGTAGTCTCGTCACTGATGAATAGAGCTTATGACCTCTGCGACCCTGAACATTTACCCGGAGAGCTGAATCATGTTCAGGGAGTTCTCAAGCGGAATGGCTACATGACTCATAGATGGAATCCTAGTCGTAGGCGCAAAGATAAGCAAACGGAAGTCGAGAGACAGTCAGCCTTCTTGCCGTACGTGAAAGGTGTAACGGACAAAATTGGAAACTTACTTAAGAAGTTTTCAATAAAGTCAATCTACACCCCACACACTAAAGTGGCTAAGCGTCTACGTACACCTAAGGATGTAGTACCCTTGCAAGTTCCTGGTGTTTACAAAATCGATTGCAGCTGTGGACGTTCCTACATAGGCCAAACGAAGCGCACAGTCGCTGAACGTGTAAAGGAACACATAGCAGCGGTGAAAAATCGACAAGTGACCAGGTCTGCTATAGCTGAGCATGTAGTGGACTCAGGACCCAATCACTGGATTGAACTCCACAATCCCAAAGTTATAGCCAACGAGAGGCACTATTACAAGAGAATGGTTCGGGAAGCAATTTAAATTAAGAAGTATCCTAATTTCAATCGTGAAGACGGCTTCAGACTCTCTGCCTCATGGAATCGAGTGATAGCCAAGTGTACTCGACGTGTGAATCAACCTAAGTGTGCTGATACAGTTAGTGTAGTGTGCTGTCCCAGTGTGAAACAGCCTTAATCTCAAGTTTTTATATTTATGAAGACCAAGTGAGGGTAGTCTGAAAAGATGCCTTCGCTTTGCTGCGGTCACCCCTAACATGTCAGTCTTCCTGGGACCACGATGGGTGCAATCCTGTCGAAACGTCGGGCAATAATAAAGGTAAATATCCGCTAAATTGGTTTCGCGAAAATAATTTTTCGACCCTCATTTGGTTTGCATTTTGGCGCGAAAAACGGCGGGCGCTCCGCGTCGGCGCTAAGTGGATACTGGCTCGGTTTTTACAATGGAGCGTATCGTGGTATTTACGCTCTATGGAAAGGGATTGAATGAAGCTTGTCAGTACAATCATTCATAATTTAGTCTGTGTTCGGGATATATAGCGTAAAAATTATTTTCTATTAATTATTGATTTAATTTTATATAAAAAATACTTTTGTTTGTAATTCAAAATGTATTATCATATATCTACATGTTTTGCGGTATATACATAGTATGTGGTATAACCTCACTATATATAACATAACATTTAGGTGTCTTAGAACAAAATATTTTTTGATCGTAATTATAAAGTGCATTTTTTATGCACTTTTTTTGCGTAATTTTTTTTTTAATTTTAATTTAATCGAATAAAATTATTTTTTCTTGGGCTACGTAAATTTTATTTGTTATTGTCATTGTCAACTTCATTGAGAAGGCTACAAAACAAAGAAGAAGTTGATAAACACCATAGTTTAAAAATGACAATTGTTTTCGTGGAACGATGACTCACCGATGACTCACTGGTCAGTTTACTTACCAAAACCAAACGACGGCTAAAAAATCTTGGTAAGTAAACTGACCAAAACCAAACGAGCGGATAGCGCGATAAATACCCGTTTAAATATGTGTTAATAATGTGTCGTGATCGCGAAAGTTTAAAAAAGACTAATCAAATAAATGTAATATTTAAACGGAAATTTACCATGATTAGAATATAAACCTAGAATCAAAAATACACTGAAATCATCGTTAGTATCCCGTAAATATTGAATATAGCTTACGACCATGATAATTTCAAAAGTTAATCAAATTAACTTATTTGAATAATTCCCAAATGTGTTCAGGCAAGTTAAATAAAACCGAAAATTATTGTAATCGTTTTATCCCATCCCTATATACAGCGTTGATTCAGTACAAATATCCTTGTCTAGTGTTGCAGTACAACACGCAACAATAAACAACTGGGTATTAATTTAATAAGTTAATATATAATTCTGGACATCTCTAACAGTACAATCCGTTCCCTAATTTATTAATTCGGAAATTAGTTAATCGAATCATTCATGTAATTGTATCTTTATAAATAATCGTATTTATAAAGATACAATTAATAATTAATACGTCTTTATTATTGCCGTGGGGTGCCGGCTGTAGAATGTTGCCCCTCCTTTCTTGCCCGTGAATGCAGTAAGAATCTGCTAAGGGATGCCTTCGGAAGATGGGCAGCAGCGTCTTCCGCGTCTTTAACACCCTATACTGCGCTCGCCAACCCGCCTGCCAAGCGTGGCGAGTATGGCAACAACCCCTTATGATTGCGAAACCAAGGACCAGGCCCCGAGTCCCCGGCAGCCCCGCTAGTCGTGGCTACGGTAGCGGCCACGGTAACGGCAGGGCTAGGGGTGCTAAGAATCCCCGGGAGACGGACGGCTACCAACCCCAACGACGACAACTGGCCCTGGTAACACACAACATCCGCACTTTGAGGACAGACGAAAAGATCGTTGAGCTGGAAGAAGAAATGAGTAGATTACACTGGGACATTTTAGGATTATCAGAAGTCCGTAGAGAGGGCGAGGACACGATATCCCTTAAGTCCGGTAATCTACTCTACTACCGGGAGGGCGACCAACAGTCCCAAGGTGGTGTCGGGTTTCTCGTTCACAAGTCACTCATTAACAACATTGTCACCATCGACAGTGTGTCGAGCAGGGTCGCATACCTAGCACTCAGAATATCTAAAAGATATTCGCTGAAGGTCGTTCAGGTATATGCGCCGACCTCGTCACACCCAGATGAAGAAGTAGAGTCTATGTATGAGGACATTAGTAGGGCCATACATACAAACAAAACTCACTTCACTGTTGTTATGGGGGACTTCAATGCAAAGTTAGGCAAGAGAAGCGATGATGAGTTGAGAGTGGGGCAATTTCGGTATGGGCAACGGAACCCCAGGGGACAGAGGCTGGCTGATTTTCTGGAGAAAGAAGGACTCTTTATGATGAATTCTTTCTTCCAGAAGCCGCCTCACAGGAAATGGACCTGGATGAGTCCCGATGGTTCCACGAGAAATGAGATTGATTTCATCTTATTTATTAATTTTTTTTTTTTTCTTGACCAACAAGAAACGGGTATTCAATGATGTCACTGTGATTCACAGGGTGAAAACCGGAAGTGATCACCGAATCGTTAGAGGCACATTAAATATGAACGTTAGACTTGAAAGGTCCCGTCTGATGAAATCTACGCTCCGACCCACTCGTGCACATATCCAAAACCTCGAGAGCTTTCAACTCGAACTTTCAAATCGCTTTGATTGTCTGGGTCTCGAAGAACATGCATCAGTGGACGAGATCAATAACAGGTTCGTAGAAACTGTCCATACGGTGGGGTCTCAATTCTTTAAGACGCCCCGTACAAATAGACCTCAGAAACTCTCTGATGACACTCTTAACCTTATGGCTGAACGACGCTCATTACGACTGCAGTCTCCCGATGATGCTAAGTCACATAGACAGCTTAATAGACAAGTTTGGAAATCCTTGCGGCACGATATTCGTACCTTTAATACGAGCTCGTATTAAAGATACGATAGAGCGGAACAAAGGCTCCAAAGTGTTCGCGAGAGATATGTCTATTGGGCAAAGCCAGATGACGAAGCTGAAGAGGGAAGATGGCAGTATAGCGTCAAGTAAAGCAGAAGTGTTAAGGGAAGTCGAAAGGTTCTATGGACAGCTCTACGATTCGGTCACTAAACCTGTTTGCAGTGTGGCAGAAGACCCTAGAGCCAAGCTGACCCGACATTATACCGAAGATATCCCGGACATCAGCCTGTACGAGATCAGGATGGCCCTGAAACAGCTTAAGAACGACAAGGCGCCGGGGGAGGACGGAATCACTTCAGAGCTTCTGAAAGCGGGTGGATCACCGATACTTAAAGTCCTTCAGAAGCTCTTCAACTCCGTCTTGCTCGAAGGTATTACGCCAAAAACATGGAACTAAAGCGTCGTGGTACTGTTCTTTAAGAAAGGTGACAACACCTTGCTTAAGAACTACAGACCGATCTCGCTTTTGAGCCATGTTTATAAGCTGTTTTCAAGGGTCATCACAAATCGTCTCGATCGCAGGTTTGATGACTTCCAGCGTCCCGAACAAGCCGGGTTTCGAAAAGGCTACAGTACCATAGACCACATTCATACGTTGCGGCAAGTGATACAGAAGACCGAAGAGTATAACTTGCCGCTATGTCTCGCGTTTGTGGACTATGAGAAAGCCTTCGATTCGATCGAAACATGGGCGGTGCTCGAGTCTCTCCAACGATGCCGAATTGACTATCGGTATATCGAAGTGTTGAAGTCTTTGTATAGAAACGCCACTATGTCAGTCCGAGTACAGGAACAGAGTTCGAAGGATATTCCCTTAAAAAGAGGCGTAAGACAGGGAGACGTTATTTCTCCAAAACTGTTTACGACCGCTTTGGAAGATGCTTTTAAGCTCTTGGAATGGAAAGGACTAGGCATCAACATTAACGGCGAATACATGACTCACCTTCGGTTTGCTGACGATATTGTGGTCATGGCAAAGTCGATGGAGGAACTTGGCACGATGCTCGAAGGCCTCAACCGAGTCTCCCAACGGGTAGGTCTTAAAATGAACATGGACAAGACGAAGATTATGTCGAATGTCCATGTTGCGCCTGCCCCAGTTATGGTTGAGAACTCGGCTCTCGAAGTTGTCGACGCGTATGTATACCTAGGACAAACAGTCCAATTAGGTAGGTCCAACTTCGAGAAAGAGGTAAATCGACGAATCCAACTCGGATGGGCAGCGTTTGGGAAACTACGCAACGTCTTTTCGTCCAAAATTCCTCAGTGCCTTAAGACGAAAGTCTACAATCAGTGTGTGTTACCAGTGATGACATATGGAACCGAGACGTGGTCATTCACGATTGGCCTCATGAATAAGCTCAGAGTCGCTCAACGAGCTATGGAGAGGGCTATGCTCGGGGTTTCTTTACGCGATCGAATCAGAAATGAGGAGATACGTAGAAGAACTCGGGTCACCGACATAGCCAAACGGATTAGCACGTTGAAGTGGCAATGGGCAGGCCATGTAGCTCGCAGAACAGATGGCCGATGGGGCCGAAAAGTTCTCTAGTGGAGGCCACGGACCGGCAAGCGCAGCGTAGGACGTCCACCAACAAGATGGGATGATGACCTGGTGAAGACCGCAGGTCGACGGTGGATGCAAATCGCTTCCAACCGCAATAACTGGATATCCATAAGGGAAGCCTATGTCCAGCAGTGGACGTCCTACGGCTGAAATGATGATGATGATGATGAAATAATCGTAACACGCACGCCTTTACGAGGTAGAATGGATTGGAAATTGTTGTTTTATATATAAAATGTACCTACATTCAGCAAATAAATCATTTATTTGCTGAATGTACATAGGTAGTTTAATATTTTTCCATCAGGTGGAGAGTGGTCACCGTCACCCATGGACATTTGCATCACCAGAGGCGAAGCTGATTGCGCTGCCAGCATTTGAGGAAGGAAAACATCCGCCTTTTGATGGAACCCAATCGAAGCTACATATACTTAACTTCAGACACCTCACTCCACTTTACAATGACCCTTCCAATCTTGCCCTGCTACCCCTGCTCACTTCCTAATTGGACGCTCTCTAATCATGCTTCTATATCCACAGATACAGAATGACATCATCAATAGTTTGCAACGATTTCGTCAAATACATTTAAAACTAGCTGTGGGGTGGAGGTAGTAGAATATTACGCCTTCTCTCACGCCCTTGGAAGCAGTAGGAGCCTTATAGCTTCAATTTCAATTAAATTATGATTATATGCCGTGGGATGTCGGCATTAGAATGCCCGTGGAAGAGGCTGCTCCGGAAGATAGGCAGCAGCATCTTACCGTGTATTAACATTCAGTACTGCGCTCGCCAACCCGCCTGCCAAGCGTGGTGAGTATGGCAACTACCCCGCATGGAGATCCATGAGGGAGACTTGTGTTCAGTAGTGGACGTTTTACGGCTGAAATTGATGATTATCTGATATAGCATGAGCTTGTTCCATGAGAACCCGATGACTGGTAGAATCTACAGTTATAAAACATATTATCAGCATATTTCAGGATGTATTACGAAAATTGGGTATTTCTTTTTTCGGGTTTTTTGTTGATTCTATAGATACTATATTATATAATGATACTAGTTGATTTGAAGTAAAGATGAACCTGAAAAAACAAAATGATCACATTTTCATTTATTTTTGCATTTTTAATAAAAAAACCTCTTTGTGGATTTAGGTATTTTTATTTGTACCTTTACGGAAATTCTTCACTGTGGTCAACAAACTTTTCAAGAATCAGCTTGCGTTTTGTTGTCACTATCGTATAATCAGCTATTATAGTTAAAACTTTCGTAATCTATTCTTGAACGAAAATAACCGAATTTTGGAAAGTCGTTACACTAGTTGTTCCTTGGAATGGTCATAATCACCCCCTTTCGGGTATGCAACATAATTATTATTATACAGCATGTATTAAGACAGAGAAGGGTGAAAGGGAGGACCTGTCCCACTGCAGGGCAAAGGCCCCCCGCCTTTGCCCTGCCCTGGGGGACAGTACAGGCTCTTAATAATAATAATGTAGGTTTGCCTCGTATATTCGGCCAAATGAACTAAGACCGAAAACGATACTCGTTTTACCCCATCCCATCCTTTACCAGCAATAACTGGTAATGGATCTGTTTGCTAACTGTTTATTTGTCGGATTGCGGTAACGCCGAGTGTTGATTCAGTACGACTAGATAATTAGGTTGGGATTATGAATTTACGGTTGATTAGTACGGGCTTATAAGTATGACGTTGTTGGATTATAAGGGTTTGACCCTTTGAAGAACGTTTTAAGCTTAAGTTGTTACTTAAGGAAGGGAATAATCTATGATTTAAGGGCCACTGGCATTGAATAGGCTAGATGCCTAAATTTTAAGTTTTAGTCTGTCACGTAGACTGAAGACATCTATTTTTTTTAGCGTAGGTAATCCAAAAATAACCGCAATACACTAACGGCAACAAGGCAATATAGTCCGTAAAGCTTAGCCTGATAGCTGCGACAGCAGTCTAAATTCCGTCCATCAAGTTCTGAATTTTGTAACGGTATAAATAGCGTGGGGTGTTGGCAGTAGAATGTTGCCCCTACTCTCATGCCCGTGGATGCAGTAAGAGCCTGCTAAGGGATACCTCCGGAAGATGGGCAGCAGCGTCCTTCCGTGTATCAACATACCATACTGCGCTCGCCAACCCGCCTGCCAAGCGTGGTCAGTATGGCAACTACCCCTTATGGAGATCCATAAGGGAGGCCTCTGTTCAGTAGTGGACGTTTTACGGCTGAGATGATGATGATGAGATAGCGACCGCAGTTTTTTTACGAAGATATACGCTGATGATGGGTTGGAACCGTCTCCATGCCGTCTCGCCCGCTTTTTTTATACCACTTCAGGCCGCCGGCTTTGTGACCAACGTCAACGATTTGTGATTTGGAGCGCAGTATGCTGTTCCGCCCGCGGTCAGACAGTTTTAAAGACCCGCATAAAAAAATCTATAAATTAACTAGGTCAAATTAAACCTAATCTAACAATCGTAACAGTCCAAAAGCAATCAACGAAGAAGCTATCAAAGCATCTATTACAATCTACCGATGACTTTCTTTAAGCGAGTTGCCAATGGGAAGTCGTTCGAACTAATAAACAACTGAATGTCCTTGGTGTTTACGGAATAGCTGACGATGCGATAACATAGGATACAGGTATGAGTGTTGTTGTGGCACAGAAAAATATATTAGTCAACATTAAAACTGACTTTAATGATGATGAAGATGCTAAAAAGTGTGTCTACTGTGTATTATTGGTTTTTTGGTTGCAAATAAAAACATTTGATTGATTGATTAATTGATTGAAAAAGGATGATGAGTGCACATTATACAACAATAAAGTAAGTCAAATCCAATAAATGTTTATTCAACAGAGCAAAAAGCTACATACTCGTAGAATCCCACTAATATTATAAAGCCGAAAGTTTGTTTGGAGGTTTGTTACCTTTTCACGCAAAAACTAGCGTACGTATCGAGCTGAAATTTTGCAAACGTATTGATTTTGTCTAGGATTAACACATAGGCTTCTTTTTATCCGGGTACAGGCACAACGCATGCGAAGCGGCGGGCAGAAGCTAGTAACTAATATGTTTAAAAATTGTGTTTACAACTAAATTTGTTTGTTGTTTTTGTCTATTCTTGCTTCAGACCTCAACATGCCAGACCTACATCCAACCTTTATACAAATCAGAATAGAAACCCGTGGTTGTATATACCTTCAACGGGAATTGATTTAAATTAGCAGCAGTAAAACTTGCTTACAGTCTCTGCATACAAACGTAGTTTTAATTTTGAAGGGCCCGTTACAAGGGAGGGTTTTATAGAGGTCACCCTTAGGCCTTTTCTTAGCGTTTTTATGAGTGTTTTAATTTTTCAGTTCGCACTTTTTTGTTTATTTGTGAAGGGAATGTCGCAACGGTATAATTTGAGGGAAAATTAATTGAATTTGAAAGAATTTGAGATTGAGTTGAAATAAAGTTTTATGTTCGGAAATCGTGTTGGTTACGATCAGTTCAGTTCGTTTGACTGTTTGGTTAGGTCTCTAATTTAATGTTTCTTTTAATAGGAAAACCAACAGTTAATAGGATGATTCAGAGGAGAGAACATGTCAATATGTCTCTTTAAATATGGCCGACTAAGCCGAAAGTATAGTATAGAAGCTGATCAATCCTTATCCATCTAACAATGTCCCAGGTGCTGTAGCAAAAAATAGTAGTGAGAGTAGTCGTAGAAAGAATTGGTGGTAGGATCCACTAACTCTGGGCGGTAGCTGCCAATAAGGTATTACACTGATGTTTGAATAGTATTATAATTATATTCTATAGTGCCAGTAAAAACATCATCAAGTTTTCATTCAATTGATAAGTGACACATAAGTTAATTTAAATTTTACATTTTAAAATTCGCGCGTAATTTGACGAGAACCCTGGACGCAGTGAATGCCATATTCTGTGGTGATGACGTCACTTAGCGTGTAATCGAATGCGCCATTTATATAAGTCAAATTCAAATTCAAATTCAAATTCAAAAAATACTTTATTCAGTGCGGCCGCATGGACCTTATTGACGCGTCACAACTTACAAAATAAAACAACACAAATAAATAGAATAAAGCACATAATTGAACCTGTTCACTTCAGATGACACGCGAGTTAGGAAAAGAAGTGAACAGAAGAACCTAACTCGGTCGTTATAGTCATCATTTAACAATTTGATTTTGTCTTATGCTACGTTTGACGGAGTTGGAGCAGATTCCGTCCCAAGTGGTTTTGTCCTCTAGGTAATCAGATATTTTATAATAAGCTTTATCGCACAGATTGCGTTTAATAATGTTTTTGAATTTATTTAATGATAACTTCTGCAACTCACTTGGGAGTTTGTTGTAGAAGCGTATACATTGCCCTTTAAAAGATTTTTTTACCTTATGGAGCCTAGTAGTGGGCACAGCGAGTTTATTCTTATTTCTTGTATTTACATTGTGATTGTCGCTGTTTTTCTTAAACGAAGCAATATTTTTATGGGTGTACAACAGGTTCTCATAAATATATTGACAAGCTACTGTCATTATATTTATTTCTTTAAATTTAGTGCGAAGTGATTCTCTGGGACCCATATTGTAGATAGAACGAATAGCCCTCTTCTGCAGCACAAATACGGTGTCTATATCTGCAGCACATCCCCACAGCAGTAAGCCATAAGACATAATGCTGTGGAAATAGCTGAAGTAAACAAGTCTAGCGGTATCTACGTCTGTAAGAAGGCGGATTTTTTTGACTGCATATGCTGCAGAACTAAGCCTACCCGATAGTTGTTCTATATGCGGGCCCCATTGAAGCTTATTGTCCAAAGTTATGCCTAAAAATACAGTTTTTTCTACAAGGTTTAAACTTTCACCTTTCAATTTAATGTTGGCATCAGCCTGTTTTACATTCGGGAGAGTAAATCTAATGCATTTTGTTTTATTTTCATTAAGTAATAGGTTATTGACATTAAACCAATTAACAACTTCTGAGATTGCATTATTCACCTCGTCATAATCGGTGGTACGTCGTTTCATTTTGAACAAAAGTGAAGTGTCATCAGCAAACAATACAATCTCATGATTGTTTTTGACAAGATGAGGTAGATCATTAATGTAAATTAAAAATAGAAAAGGCCCAAGAATTGATCCCTGCGGTACACCCATTGTAACTACAGATCCCGAAGAACGTTTTCCATTAACATCAACTCTTTGTATCCTGTTACTGAGATAAGAATTAAGTAGATCTAAAGAGATATCTCTAACACCATAGTGGCGCAATTTCCCGATCAATGTTTCATGGTGTACACAGTCAAATGCTTTTGAAAGGTCGCAAAAAACACCTATAGCGTCTTGCGACTTCTCCCAAGCATCATAGATATGCGAGATTAACTCTATACCGGCATCAGTAGTGGAACGACCGCGTGTAAAGCCAAATTGCTTGCAGTGAAGCAACTTGTTGTCGTTAAAGTGCTTAGATAGCTGATTTAAAATAAGCTTTTCAAAATTTTTACTAAATGTCGGCAGTACTGATATCGGCCTAAAGTTAGTGGGATCCGACTTAGAACCTGATTTGAATAAAGGTATTATTTTACTGTGTTTCATTAGATCAGGAAATACGCCACAGTCAATGCATTCATTAAATATAAAAGCCAGTTCAGGTGCGATTGTGTCTACTAATGGTTTTACAATGTTTACAGAAATACCCCAGAGATCTGCAGTTTTCTTGACATTTAACATTTTAAAGGCTTAAGTACGGTGTCAGTTGACATAAATACGGACACTGACACTTTTTTATTGACATCGTCGTATGACGTATTAGTATGGACCTTCGGCTTGTCTCCTCATTTCTTCTTCTTCCTCGGTACCTCACTGCTGAGGATCGCGACCACGTCCAGTCAGCCTCTATTGGATGCAGTTATATGCGGAGTGGATAGCGCGGTGCAAGCTGCCTTTCCTTGCCTTCTTCACGGTGTCAGACCATCTTGTAGGAGCTCTACCCTGAGCACGTTTGCCGTTCATTTTGAACATGATCATTTATCTTTTCCAAACAATGCTTCGAAGAACACATGATAGTAGACACGTCAGCGTCGTATGAAAAAAAAACCTCCTCATTGAGAGATCCATGAGGAAGGCCCATGTCCAGCAGTGGACTTAAAACAGTCTATGGTCGGTATATAAAAATAAACTTTCGAGTTCTCCCAGGGTCCTAATGCAGGCTGTATATTTTTAAAAGCTCCCTGTACCGAATTAATTCTTTGCCCACTTTGCCAGGTCATTTCTATGATTCAGTGCCTGCCTCTCGTTGCAGACTTCTGACGCGAAATTATGGTAGAAATTAACAATTCCGGTCCGCGAGAAGCGATAGCTGATATAATGTCAGCTGGTTGAGTTGCCAAGAGAATCATCATCTCTGCCACAATTTATTTAGGTACTGTTAACCTACAATATTCACATGTGGCCCTCCTCTCTTACTCAGATGCCCATCTTCCGTGGATATCCCTTGGTAGATTCTTACTGCATCCACGTGCAAGATAGAAGACGCAACATTTGACTACCGGCACCCCACGGCATAATAAATAAGATACAAACACAAACATTCTTTTTTTCCAGTAGTAGTATATTTGTATTACCTGGTGTTTTTGTTTGTAATATAGGGTGATATGGTCGCTTAGCGACAAAACCCTCTTTTCTATAAATAAAAAAAAAAAAACACACAAAAATTAAATATTGGGAATTCGAACTCGCTGACGCTTGCGTCAGGCTACAACAGCAACCGAGTCACTAAGGTTTATCTAAATTCTTTCAAATTGTTTAATGAAAGAGTTTTTTCCCCTTCTTTTCCTCACTCGAGAAAATTAACCTTGTCCTAATCAATAAAGATTGAATGACATTGACTTTAAATGGCTTTAAACAGACTTGTCATTGAGTTATGTCTTAATATCTTCTAATTGACTAAGCATGGAATACAGGGATTAGAAGTGTGATATCTGTTCACCATGGCCTGTGTCGGTTCCAGGTAATGCAGGGCATCCGGAATTGCTCAATTTGAGGCCATTAAAAACCCGGACTCCTGGCAGACTTCATCACGCTGTGACGAGAAATGTTGTATTTTCAGGCTTGATTGAGGAATTAGAAAATTTAGTTGCCGATTCAATTGCTATTTAGGATGGCAACTAAATTTTCTGTCAACAAAGTTTGGATTTCTCACTAATCTGCAATACCCTTTTTAAATATATTTGTTCCTAAAATAGGAGATTTGCCACCAAGATGTAATTACCAAAACTAGATAACGCAGTGCAACGCGAGCGCGTGAGAGGGAAGGAGACGGTACCGCGTAAAAGCTCCATTCCCTGACGAAAGTTCCCCTGGGAGGAACTGAACGCGTTGGATACCTATTTTCAACGAATATTTAACGTGAGTAGAAAACCCGTTTAACATAACAACAAAACTAGATAATTCCGTCACAAAAAAACTAGGTTAGGTTTTACAAAGCAATAGCTGAGTAACCATAGCGAGCTGGCCGCGGGAGCGGCCATTGAAGTGCCAGAACCAAATTCTACTTGATGTTTCAATTTGGTGACAGATCTACTATTTTGGTATCAGATTAACTATTTTAGGAACAAATTACTCGTATATTTATTAGATTTTTTGTAAAATCATACCCAATAATGCTGGATGTCTATGGCCCCTAAGCAGAGCTTGTACTACTCATTCAACTTTAATATTAAATATTATGTACAGCTTTTTTTATAAATGACGAGGCAAGCCGAAGGCCTGCAATATCGCGGTGATCACGGTCACTAAACACGTGACCAACGCTGCATTCCACCCGTCGCTCTGAGACAGAGTTGTAAGGTCTCGTAATATAAATAAAAAATCGTTCGTAGAGAAAGTGAAATATTTTAATTTCTCTACGAACGTGATTTTTTGCCGTTTTTTGGTCGAAATTAATAACGGCAACAGGTAGACGCTTGAAATATTCACAGAATATTTAGTTTTATATCTCATGTTAAAATAAATAATAAAATAAAAATAATGGCACGGAACCCTCCGTGTGCGAGTCCGACACGAACTTGGCCAATTTGTATGCGTACAACGCGTGCCAACCTGCCGGCAGAAGCGAGTCTCAAATAATCCTATAGCAATAGAAACAACTAATAACATATTTACAAACAGACAACATATCATTAATTTCTCGCAATTTCATACATGACATGTGTCCTATAATGTACTCAGAGGCAATTCAATATCATCGACTGGAAAAAGGAAATTGAAGGTTGGAGGGTCGACGCGTCCGAGTGACAGCGGTTTGATACAAACAGAAAACTAGGTTTTGCATATTATGCAAACCGCACATAACTTTACCTCGAGATTTTCAGATGTTAATTCATAGAGCACCTCTATTCGTAGCTTGTTGTTTTAATTAGTATATTTAGGTATTTATGTTTGTTTTTGTAAATACATTATTTATCACACATAGAAAATTACCCGAACCCGGGACAAATATCTGCAAAACAAACTACACTATTACAAGCTTTTGTCCTGCGGCGGAAATCGAGCCTGCTTCTCAGTCGTCTAGACTTACTGAGCCACGGAGGCAGTCCTAGTGGCCCAAGGCCATTTTCAAAGATTTATTTTGAGGGTATAATTCGTCCTATTTAAAATTTATCGCTTATTGATCCGCTACCCGCTGACATTTCGAGTCTACCCGTAGGCATTTGTTTGCACGACTGTGGATAGGAAATGAAATTCGGCAAATCTCGGACGGACCGACAAAAGCGAACTTTATATAGAAGTCTTTGATCGCTTATGCGGTGACTAAGCATGAAAAAATGTATTATTGTATTAATATCAATCATCATTATATTCATACTGCGTCGAACCACGGCTGGGTGTAGGTAGGAAGCCTCCATTTTTTGGAGTTATTTTAATGATGGCTTTTCTTTATTAAAATCCCCTGAAAGACATTGATTTTTTTCTCAATTTCCTTGACAATAATAGACGGGGTTTATACGAAAAAGAGGCTGGTCTAAGATATTCCTCTTATAATTTCCGCTTATCGCTCCGCTACCCGCTCACACTTCGACTCCACCCGTAGGCATTTGTTTGCACGACTGTGGATCGGAAATGAAATTCGGTAAACCTCGGACAGACCGACAAGTGGTCGCACTTTGTATCTTTCTTCTCTTTGATCGCTCATGTGAGCAAATATACATGGTTCTAATCACAAATTCGAAATGAAATGTGGTAAAATTTTGATTTATTATAAGATTGAGTCTATGGTTGTGCCGTGGGGTGAAATGTGTTCTCGTTTCGTGCTCTGATCTTTTAACTAGAGATATAATAGTTTTAACTTTAAAAGTTTTAAATTCTTTTGCACTTTTTCTATTAGATTTATGGTATGCTGTTTCTTTAGTTTTTTTTTTGTTAGTAGGTAGTTATATATATTAATTTTAGTTAGTAGTTATGAGTTGAGTGCTATGTTTTCATCATGTATCAAACCGGTTCTGACGGAAGATCAGCGTTGTGCTTATGCTCAACTTAGGCTGAGTCAGACGCCTTTTTGTAACTGTTTTTTCTTAGTTTAATTTGTTAGTTTGTTATTTTCTTTCTCCTGTTGTCTATGTGTTTTGTTTTGAGTGTTACAAATAAATGTTTTATCTATCTATCATCTATCTAAATGTTGCCCCTCCTCTCTTGCTCGTGGATGCAGTCAGAATAGGGATACCTGCGGAAGATGGGCAGCAGCGTCTCCCGTGTATCAACATCATCGCTCCCTTATGGTAATGAATTGAAGCGTAGTACGGTAAGCGGGTTTATTTTAAGATATTAATTGATATAATTTAGGTAGTAATTAATTGCTATAATAGTGTAATTTAGGTAATATGTAATAAGAAGTTTATTTTTTACATGGCGTCACTAAAAATCAGTGCCAGTGTTCTCAAGCCGTGTGCCGACGTGAGGCGTTGGCGACCGATATAAGCTTCTGTTATTTTTCATGTATGTACCTTTGAGACATTATATTAGGTCTTTACCTATGAAATTGCCGTTTTGTATGGAATAAATGAAAGTACTTATTTTTCCAAACTTTTTTATTTGTGTCACTCAAAGTAACACCCGTGCAATCGACGCATCTTTGCCAACGCATTGGCAGTTTATTGATGCCCTTCTTGTAAAAATCAGCTGCACGGGAGGCAACAAACTCTTCAAAGGCATTTTGTACTGCCTCTCGGGAGTTGAATTTTTTACCCACTAAAAAGTTGTCTAAATTTTGATAAAAGTAATAGTCGGTAGGTGCAAGGTCTGGTGAGTATGGCGGATAAGGGAGAGCTTCCATCCAACCCCTCTTGCAGCTTGGAAACTGTCTGTTGTGCAGTATGGAGTCGCGCGTTGTCGTGAAGGAGCAGTGGGGACGACCGATTGACCAAAGCTGGTTGCAGATGTGCAAGCTTCTCCATCATTGTCTCCAGTTCTTCACAGCACACATCTGCAGTAATGCTCATGCCGTTTTGTAAAAATCTGTGGTGAACCACACCCGCACTAGACCACCAAACAGTGACCATCACCTTTTTAGGGGTCATTTTTGGTTTACGGCATTGCTTTGGTGCTGAACCAGGATCTAACCAACTTGTTGAGCACTTTCGATTGTCGAACGGAATTCATTTTTCATCGCACGTAACAATTCGGTTCAGAATTCCTTCATTTCTTTGTCTGTTGAGCAGCGCGAGACTGGTCTCAACGCGTACGTTGCGCTGGCGATCGCGTTAAGTTCGTGGGGTACCCATCTATCAAGCTTTTTTACCTTGCCAATTTGTCGCAAATGGATCAATATTGTTTTGATGCTAACATCAAAAGCTGCTGCTATCTCAGCTGTAGATTGAGTTTCGTCAGCTTCCACAATCGCCTTTAATTCATCATTGTTGACAATAGTCTTCGGACGGCCACGAGCTTCATTTTTCAAGTCAAAATTTCCAGAACGGAACCGGGAAAACCAATAACGGGTTGTGCGTTCGTTTGTACAGTTCTCTCCGTAAACGTTTTTGATGTTACGTGCCGTTTGTGTCGCGTTGGTGCCACGACGGAACTCATATTCCATAATTACACGAATTTTTAAGGTATCCATTATGACGAAAAATGTTCAAATATAATGAAAATATAACGCTAATCAATAAACAAAAGACTGAGTTTGTAAAAAGAATGTCATGTTATTAAAACAAAATTAATTTGAATTTAGAATACAAAGCCATGCCAAACTTTTTTTTATTTGAAATTACCAGTACTGAAGAACGGCAATTTCATAGGTATTCAAGTATATTCAAGTGTATTCAAGTAAGTCAAAGTCAAAATATTTATTTGCAAACAATGCGTTACAGGGTTCGTATCTAATTTTGGGTTCCGTGCGATGTCTCACCAGATTAACAGAATTCTAGTAACAAGATCTGCACTGACGTCACGCATTGGGATGCTAGCCCTACCCTAGCCAGCCCAACTCCTTAAAGTACCAGGGAAGGATTCTGGGCCGCTGGCAGCATTCCATGAGCATTGTCGAACGATAAGCTTGTTGTAGAAGAAGAAGGGCATGACTCTATGAGCTCTTGTAGTCCCGTTTTTGATCTATCGTCCTTTGTGGCAGTGCAGTGCAATAGCACGTGTTCCTTATTCTAAATCTACTTATTCTTCATACTCTTGTTACACCGTGGGGTGCCGGAGAAACGTGTGGTGCCGGCAGTAGAATGTTACCCCTCCTCTCATGTCCGTGGATGCAGTTTGATAAGGAATACCTACGGAAGATGGGGAGCAGCGTCTTTCCATGTATCAACATCCCGTACTGCCGTAGAAAATGGGGAGCAGCGTCTTTCCATGTATCAACATCCCGTACTGCCGTATGCCAACTACCCCTCATGGAGAACCATGAGGGAAGCTTGTATTTAGTAGTGGACTTTTTACAGCTGAAATAATGATTAGTTGTTATAAAAGCCGTAACAATGTATCCCGGATTCCAGCTTGATTTTTCCCGTACCTACAATAAAATATCACATAAAACCGAAGTATCTGTTGAAATAAAATCATACAATGTTGAGGCCAATTACGTGTCCGCTCGTGTACACACTAATGAAACTTCTTGTAGCAACGAGCAAGACGGATTGTAAGGCTGCCTGTCCACTGGAGCGGAACGGAGAGGAGAATGCAGAGCTGTTAAATTACGACCAATAAAAGAGATATATTGATTGAGAGATATAGATTAGGCTTGCCCATCACCTATACCATCCTCTCAGCTTAGTCAGCACAGGAAATAACAGGTCAATACGTCTGAAGCTAAAGCCGCGGGTTTCCTCACGATGTTTCCTTCACCTTTGGCACGTGTTAAGGGTGGACATACATTTTTCAAGAAAGAAAAATCCATTGGTGCACGGCCGGTATCAAACCCACGACCAAAAGCCGTGTCAGCCTAGTGGTATAAAAATGTACCTAAGTCGTAAGGGAAGATGGGCCACATTCTACTGCCCGCACCCCACGGCAGATCATTTCCTAAGGAAGGTACCTTAGGAAATGATCTGCCTTACGTAATGAGTTATGAAAGAGATAATAAATTTATGATATCTAGAAATAAAGAGGTATCCCTTAGCAGAGCTCTCATACCCGTGGATGCATTAAGAGCCTGCTAAGGGATACCTCCGGAAGATGGTCAGCAGCGTATTTCCGTGTATCATCCCGAGCCGCGCTCTCCAACCGGCTTTCCAAGCGTGGTGAGTATGGTAACTATCCCTCATGAAGATCCATGAGGGAGGCCTGTGTTCAGTAGTGGACGTTTTACGGCTGAAATGATGATGATGATGAGAAATAAACAGAAACTCGAGTGCAGAACCACCCTAAGAAAAAAGTCAGTTACACGATTGGATTCTACAATATATCTATCTAAGTAATCCCTTCTCTTTTATCTTTAAAATTTAGACTTATCTGAAACCATGACAATAAAAACATCATCATTCCAGCCGTAAAAAGATCTTCATGAGGGGTAATTGCCATACTCACCACGCTTGGCAGGCGGGTTGGCGAGCGCAGTTCGAAATGTCGATTCACGGAAGGACGCTGCTGCCCATCTTCCGGAGGTGTACCTTAGCAGGCTTTTACTCTATACACGGACATGATAGGAGGGGTAAAATTCTACTGCACCTCACGGCAAAACCATGTCCAAATGTTTTTAACCTTAACATAGAGGTAGAAAGATGAGGATATGATAATAAGAAGTTATATAATTACGACTGTGTACGCAGGTAAGATAAAATTAAACATTTCTACAACACCGTTACAGAATGCATTATTATGGTAACCAAGAATCGCAAGGGACCGTAAGCGTATTGAAGAGGAGGACTGTACCCCCAACAGTGGGTGCTAAGTGGGGCAGTGGATAGGTACGCGTGTCGCACTGTCGCCCACGCCACTGAGAACCAGCGCTTCAGCAGCCCTTGCGCTGCTGAAGCAAATGCTCAGGGTTAGCCACAGTGACCTGACGTATGTCTCAAATTTCGTATATGCTTGCGTATCTTTAGAGATAATAGAATAATATGGTACCATGGAGCCATTTATTTATTTAATTTAACCAGAACGGTCGCATAATGACCACTTACACTGAATAATTATACAAACTTTATCCACTAATAATAAAATAAAATGATCAAATTACAGTTCATTAGAAAATAATGATGTCTACTTATAATTAACAAAATAAACCATTAAATAAAATAAAAATATCTTTAAATGTCAAATTACAATATAAAATAATATCTCTATAAGTTACTAATGTCAAATAATAATTTAAAAATATCAATTTTAAATGTCAGTCATCCATCGATCTCACAAAATCTTATGCATTCAACAATAAAATCCTTCCATTCATCAACAAATATGTCTATGTCGGGGTTTTTTTTTATTCAAAATGAAAGGGCTTTGTCGCACATGCGATTATACCGGCCCGATAAGATTAACAAAAATAAAACAAAATCGACTTTTATAGTCTAAATAAAAAAGAATACACAATTAAAAGAATCAACTTACATATCTAGTATAGCTAGTTTGTACAGCGTTCTAGCTGCCTCCGAGAGGGGGTCAGCTAGGACGCTGTTGCAGTAACCTATCTCTTTAAAACTAAATGACCTAATTCTGTTTCTGAACGATTCGTTACGAACACACTCCATTATGATGTGATAAACATCGTCAAGGCAGCGACAAGCCTGTTGAGGGCATTGAGAGTGCGAGGAAGCGGAGAGTTGGCGTGCGCAACGGTTCGGCAGGTGGGATTGGCTAGTAGTCTATGGTTTCTCCTCCCAATGTAGTTGTTTGGCACATAAAGTCGAAGTAGGTTATTGTGCAAATCTATGGCGTCAATGGCGTTGCGTGCGATCTTCCAGAAGGTAACATGGTGCCATGGTGCTGGCAGTAGAATGGTGCCCCTCCTATCTTGCCCATAGATGCAGTTAAAATCTGCCAAGGGATACCTCCGCAAGATGGACAGCAGCCTATGCCCGGCAGTGGACGTGTGGGCCTACGGCTGAGATGATGAGGCTGTATATTTTGCTTTAATGAAACAATATCCTTAGCAGCCCATTTCCTCCGCTGTGAAAGCAGAAGCACACGCGCTATAAATTGAAATTAATCTGCGTTGTTTATACAGGATGTAACTACTGCGCTGTTTGCCAGTTCACTGGCGCGCGGCGTCTGGCAGAGCGGTGCCGCAACATACAGCAATACTGAGATAATTTTACTATAGGCAATAGCCATCGTGACTTCTCGCATTCATATAAAAAAAAACAAAATATTTATTTGTCAGAATGTAGGTGTACAGTGACAAACGTGTTTCTATGAAAAAAAAGTACCTTTACAATCCCATTAATATTATAAAGCCGATAGTTTGTTTGTGTAGATGTATGGATGTTTGTTAGCAGTGGCCTATTGCACTGTGCGCCATGCAATAGAACATTTAAATCAAAATTCGGTTTTGCTAGCCACTCTCGAGCACATAGCCGACAGTCTACATAGTTCAGCTAGGTTCGCCATTGTCGGATACGACACGGAGGACATCATCATGGATGTTTGTTACATCGTCACGCAAAAGTATCCTACGGATTGATCTGAAACTTTGCAAACGTATATATGTATGTTGACCAGGAATACCACATAGGCTACTTTTTATTCGGGTACAACGCGCGCGAAGCGGCGGGCAGAAGCTAGTCTTACCTATACAGGCCTACAAATATTGGAGTATTGCGTAATAGTACAGAATATTAAAATTGACACTCATTTAATAGTATTACAATAAATAAATAAATTAAACGTCGAGAATCTTAACGTACTTGATAAGTTGATGGAGGCACCAACTGTTTCGACCCTTATACAGGGCTTTCTTCAGGGTGATGACGGTTCGCTACCCTCTCTCTCCGCGTCCCGTCGTGTATGATGAGAACTGTTTGAGTATGAAAAGCATTTTTCTGAATTATTTCAAAAACTTAAGATTCGATTTGGTTAGTTTATCATTTATTTATTTGTTTATTTATTTATAAGGACAACCAACAGCTATAATAAACTATACAACAGTGTGAAAACATAAATTAATTAATAGGTTATCACGAATAGATTATAATAAAATAATAAGAGAGAACTCTCGCGTGTCATCTGAAGTGAACAGATTCAATTATGTGCTTTATTCTATTTATTTGTGTTGTTTTATTTTGTAAGTTGTGACGCGTCAATAAGGTCCATGCGGCCGCACTGAATAAATTATTTTTTGAATTTGAATTTGAATTTAGAGAAAACTATAAACAGTACGCTTCGGACACAAAAACAAGGTGGAAAATAAATACTATCTACTATAACATAAACTAATAACTAATATTAGTCACCTATATTTAGATTATTATCGAAATAGTTCACGCTCAACCGCTGACTAGCTGAATTAACGTTTGAGCAGAATAGATCCAAGTCATGTTGCCTACAAACTTTATTAACGTGATCGCTAGCTCATATCATTTCAGTCTTAAAACGTCCACTGATGAACATAGACCTTCCACATGGATCTCCATAATGGGTAGTTGCCATTTTCACCACGCTTGGCAGGCGGGTTGGTAAGCACAGTATGGGATGTTGATACACGGAAAGACGCTGCTGCCCATCTTCCGGATGCATCCCTTAGCAGGCTCCTCCTGCATACATAGGCATGAGAGGAGGGGTAACATTCTACTGCCGGCACCCCACGGTATTTCGTTAGTTACTTCGGGAAACGTACGTGTTAGCAAATCGCGTCCATTAATATCAACTTGTAGTTTTGACATTATGTAACTTGTAGGCACTGTAATGTTTGTCAAAATTTTAAATATATGCCATTTAATTTATGTCATCGAAAATAAACATTAACTTCCTCGGAACAAAATATTCTATCTACCTACGTGAGAAAATATCTGTCAAAATTTTGCCCCAACCTGTACATGAAAAAAATATATATAAATCAATTGGGCCAGGTGCGTGTCAGGCCATGCGCTATGTAGGGTTCCGTAGTTAACCGTAGACCTGTTATTAAAAGTTGATATATGTTTTTTAACGTTTACTAAAACATACTAACAGAAATACACTGACAATCAGAGTTTTCGGTTGAAAGTATGTATTACTGTATGTTAGGCAAACCGCGTCACTTATCTGAGCGACTATTTCTCCGAAACTAAAAAAGTTTTGCTAGAAAGTTTATGGTTAAAATTACATTCATGATTTTTTTTTCAGATTTGTGAAGCTTTGATTTTAGAGAGGGGAAACGCTCGAAAAATAGTTTATAACTTTAATATTTCGCTTTCGGAATCGTAAATAAATGTAATAGCATGTTATCTCGGCGTTGTCATTTTATTCGTCCATGCAAAATAACCAGCTTTCTTTTTGTAAAAACGGGATTTACTCACGTAGTATTGTAACGTCGAAGATTATTCCGACACGTTTCGATTTTTCAAGAAAATCATCATCATGGGATTGGATGCCCGTCCGCGCGTGGGGCCGACACGACAGTGTCGTTACAATACTACGTGAGTAAATCCCGTTTTTACAAAATGAATAGTATATCTCACGTTAATTTTGAAAGTGAAACCAGCTTTCTATTACAAATAGAGCCGGTGACGGACGGACAGACAGACAAAGCGAACCTATAAGGGTTTCTTGTTTTACTACGAAACCCTAAAAACGAGCTTTTCAGATCCAAGTAATCAGAATGATCAATTTATTGGTATTGGTATTTACAATACAGACGAGAAAAGAACCACACGCGCTATAAATTGAAATTTATTTGCGTTGTTTATACAGGGTGTGACTACTGCACTGTTTGCCAGTTCACTGGCGCGTAGCGTCTGGCAAAGCTGTGCCGCAACTAACAGACGGTTACTTAAATCTAGATCTAGATCATCTAGATTAAAAGTAAGCAGAGGTTTTGTTTTGGATACCAGATGAGAATGCTTATATAATATTTTTGTTCTGTACCTACATACGAGTACATAGAAAAATACTCAGACCCGGGACAAATATCTGCAAATAACTTACAAAATTTATCCCGCGGCGAGACTTGAACCTGAAACCTCCTGCTTCTCAGTCGGTTGTTAAACCAACGCGCATATATGTACCTTATAAGCTTCCTTTAGCTCTAGCGATAAGGCCACCAATTGTCAATCTTTCCGTGTTTCTCTTGTTATTATGCTGTTTTATGTTGTGTTTATAAAGTATTTTCTATCTATCTATCTAAAACATAAAATTCTTTTCAACAGTCTGGGTCGACATTCAACCCCTTCGTAAGCTTAACTGAAACTTAAATCACTCAACGTGTGCGAAACCAGACGATGGACTAATATTTAATTCTTAACAATACTAAGCAAATAAAATATAGCCTTACCCATATTTCTTAACTTTGCTTCATGTTTGTTTTAGATGATTTATACAGCCACTTCTGACATTTGATGTATGTACACGGCTGTAACAGTTAGCTAGATGATATTTGTCTTAACTATTACCAGACCTTTGAAATAGAGAAAACTTACCACTTATAAGAACATCGTGGCACAGAGTTCGCATTTTGTCTTTAGATCACAATTGAACTCGTAATTACCAAAGTTGACTTTTATTGAAATGTGTTTGCCCAACGAACTTGCCACATACTCGTTTGTCGTAAAAAATAATCTGTTGGTTTCCTAAAAAGGAAATATGTTCAAAATATGCCATATTATGGCTTTCACATGATGTACCTGGAAAAATCTCAAAAAAGATATGGAGTATTTTGTGATCTCTCCAAATCATTTGACTGTGTCTCACACGAAATTCTACTTAATAAGCTAGAGCACAAAAATGTTAGTTATGAAGAGTTGTAAAAAAATGAAATCCTACTTATCTGACAAAGTACAAGTTAGAGAAGTAAAAAGATGTAGATATGACATTAACAGTATAACTTTAGTGGTACCACAAGGTTTCACGCTAGGTCCTCTTTTATTTTAAGTGCTTATTATCTGAATAAACATCAAAAACACGGTATTAAATCCATTTATCTCACTAATATTATAATGCCGAAAGTTTGTTTGTATGGAGGTTTGTTACGTCTTCACGCAAAAACTAGTGTACGCATGGAGCTGACATTTTGTAAACGTATAGATGTTGATTAGGACTAACACATAGGCTTTTTTATCCGGGTACAACGCATGCGAAGCGGCGGGCACAAGCTAGTACTATATATTTGTGTTCATTTAGATATTATAGTGTATTTCCGCAATGTCACGCCTAAATCAATCATTATGTATACGATGTTGCGATAGCTTGTTTATCCCCTCATAAAATCCCCTTGTGTCTTCTTAGAGAGGGAATAAACTCCTGAAACCGCCAAACGCTGCTACTTTACGTCCCGTCTCTTACCAACTCGAGCGAATGGTTATTTCGCTCATCGATCATTTAGCATTCCCCTGTGAATACCGCGCCGAAGTGCGGGAATCATCGTATGATTGTTTTTATATCATATTTACTATTTACTGATATTCTGTTATTGATCTATTTGTGGATTTAATATCCCAATGGATTATAATTAACGGAGTTGTTGTCCGAGGAGGAACGTATGTAATTTTCTTGTGGTACAATTATCTGCGCCATTCCACCTTGCCGCATCCAGCGTCCGTTCGCAACTTTCCTTCGTAATTTTACTTGGTACTTCAAATTTTAAAGGACTGAACACTGAACCAACAAGTCGTGGGGTGGGGGCAGTAGAATGTTAGCTTTCCTCTCATGCCCGTGGATCCAGTAAGAGCCTGCTAAGGGATACCTCCGGAAGATGGGCAGCAGCGTCTTTCCGTGTGTCAACATTCCGAACTGCGCTCACAAATCCGCCTGCAAAGTGTGGTGAGTATGGCAACTACCACTCATGGAGATCCATGAAGGAGGCCTGTGTTCAGTAGTGGACGTTTTACGGCTGAAATTATGATGATGATATCCAATAGGGGTATGATATAGGTAGGTATAATTTAGGTGTTGATAATGATGGAGTAAAATTAATAAATGTATGTAAAAAGCATTGGACCAAATACTTTAAGTTCGCACTGCAACATCACAACTTAAATTAATAAAAATTTGCAAGCATTACAGCACCGTCCAATATTTTATAATTTTAGATAATTGGATTTAAAACCTAAATGAATATTATGCATTCGATCTTTGCGCTAAATGTACATAATTCATAATTTTCATAAGCACGTAGCGCGAGACGGGAACACTACTAACGAAGTTACATTAAATATATAAATTGCACCAAGTGGTTCATAGAATACTCTATAGCATTTTGTAAATACATACTCGTATATCATGCACAAAAAATCAGTATCGAATCAAAATCTTAAAAATTATAAGCTCTGATACTCATCCGAAGTAAAGAGATTAAATTATGTGCTTTATGCTATTAATTTGTGTTGTTTTATTTTGTAATTTGTGACGCGTCAATAAGGTCCATGCGGCCGCACTGAATAAAGTATTTTTGAGTTTGAATTTGTGTTTAATACTATCGATATGAATAAAAGAGTATAATAAAATATTTTTTGAGTTTTATACTATCGATATGACCAAGAGGCCGATTGAAAACCGCAAATACGTGTAAGGTAGCTTTAACAAACCTCCGAATGTGTGTGGATAAACTACTCACCACGTTGTTTTGAAAAGGTGTATACAAAGTTTTTACTTAGTAAGATGAAAAAAGCTATTAAATGTCTTCCCCGAAGCAACATCATTCGTATTCAAAACTCGTCCTATTTGATCCGTTACAGAAACTAACTCAAGAACTATTGAAACTTTTCGATCTTTGATGTATTTTGTTTGATGTTTTGGGGTCTACTTCAAATGGAAGTGGGCTAGGCTCAAGGGCCGTATGTTGATAAGGATTTGGACCACAGAGAACCTTCTACTAACCTTCTTTAACCTAACTTATGTAAGGGTCGGAGTAGATTGGTCAATCGTCTTCGGTATTTTCCGTTTGCGGAGAAATACTAATAGAAGAAAGATAACTCGTAGAAGAACTCGGGTCACCGACATAGCCAAACAGATTAGCACGTTGAAGTGGCAATGGGCAGGCCATATAGCTCGCAGAACAGATGGCCGACGGGGCCGGAAAGTTCTCGAGTGGAGGCCACGGACCGGCAAGCGCAGCGTAGGACGTCCACCAACAAGATGGGCTGATTACCTGGTGAAGACCGCAGGTCGACGGTGGATGCAGATCACTTCCAACCTCAATAACTGGAAATCCATGAGGGCGGCCTATGTCCAGCAGTGGACGTCCTACGGCTGAAATGGTGATGATGATGATGACTAATAGAAGAACACTAAACAACCATGCCTTAGGGTGTCAAGCGTGTTGAGTATGGGAACAATACTCTCATGATCAGTACTTTGAGATCCATGAGGGAGGCCTTTGTAAATACTCAAATACATTTCGAGGCATTCGTCGCATAACCTCTTATCGTCTTCCGTGTTATAACAAAATGCCGTGAACATCTTTTAGAAAACAAAATCGGGAATCGACCCGCTATTCGGGAATCGACACCTATTGAGTATCAGTCGGCTATTATACCAACTGACGTACGGAGGCTTAAAGATATAAGATTAAGATACTTACATTAATTTTGAAACACATTCAAATATCAAAATAGTTTGTTTCTACGAGTAGGTTAAATTAGACATACTGTGTTTTATATTATCCAAATTACCAGCTCTAAGATGGTTATTAAATAAATAAATAATGACAATCATTTCAGCCGTAGGACGTCTACTGCTAAACATAGGCCTCCCTCATGGACCTCCAGGTATATCAGCTGGAAGCGACCTGCGTCCACCGCAGACCTTACCAGGTCCGGTCGTCAAGTGCAGATCCGTGGCCTCCATTCGAGACCCTTTCGGCCCCATCGGCCATCTGTTGTTAGAGTTCTTCCACGTATATCCTCATAACTGATTCGATCCCGTAGAAAAACCCCGAACATAGCTGTTGGATCTTTGCTCAACTTTAGAGGGTAGATAATTTATGTTTTGCTATCCGCTTTATACGACTACCATCGTTTTGAATTGTGGGCCGATGTATCGCGCGCCCTCTGCAAGTGGGCTTACGGGATTGTCCCCTCATAATAGGTATAGCCAGCAGTAGAATGTTGCCCCTCCTCTCCTGCCCGTGAATGCAGTTAGAATCTGCTAAGGGATACCTCCGGAGGATGGGCAGCAGCGTCCTTTCGTGCATGCCTGCTAAGCGTGGTGAGTATGGCAATCACCCCTCATGAAGTTTCATGAGGGAGGCCTGTGTTCAGTAGTAGACGATTTAAGGCTACAATGATGATGAAGGTATATTTCTCGGAAATATCTCGCTTTAAAATGTTACTCCTAAAGGAAGCGTAGGGCGATAAGAGATAAATATTTAAAGAAAGATATAAAGTTGAAATTTATTCATCGTAAAATATTTACTTCTTAAAATCTATAAAAATGCGGTCCAAACCTTAAATTTTTATTTTCTTTTTCCAATATAACATTTCGTAAGGTGCTTTCGAAGTGATAAAATATCGTGGCTCAGAAGCTGTAGATGTGGGAGGTAGCAGGTTCGATTTTGTCTAAAAGTTTTTCGAAATACATACGTTAAGATCCATACATTAAGATCCATAAAATGCCCGAGGATGCAGTAAGAAAGAGGGATACCTCCAAAAGGATACCTCCGGAAGATGGGCCGTCTTTCCGTGTAGTAGGTACTGCGCTCGCCAACCCGCCTGCCAAGCGTGGTGAGTATGGCAGAAACCCCTCGTGATCTCCTGGAGATCCATAGGGCGGCTTATGTTCAGTCAACATTCTACGGCTCAGATGGTGATTTATAAACAATTATATCTAACGAGACACCGGCCCCAGGAGTCTTGTTGAAAAGAGTTACGTCAGCCCTGCTGACGTCACCGGGGTCTTCTTCATGATGATCGCTCATTGAAACCAACTTGTGGAATTTTAGACTTATTTATTTTCCAAAAAGTAGGTGTACTCGGTACTTTAAAATGTTAATAATTCGATAATAATTTGATGACCATTATTTTTTTTCAATCAACCACGTCAACATAATCAACTTGACGTCAATATTGATTAAACCAAAAATTATAGAATAATAAATCTAGAAATTGTCTTTGTGTTTGTTGTTTATGTCGAGAAATGCCGCCTTGGCGCCGACATATCAATGTAATTGTAAAAGTCCTAAGCGGAGGTGAGCGGTAACTCTAAACCAATCGCGCGGAAGGCGCGAACAAGCACAACTGTCAAAACGCATTCACAACCAATCACGACAAGGGCGCGAACCGACGAAACTGTTAAGATGCGTTCAAGATGTTATTATTATTTATTATGCATTTGCTACAATAATTGTTTGTTTTTAAAGCCGTGTTGGCCGAGTGGTATGTACCGCCGACTTTCAATCCGACGGTCGTGGGTTCGATACCGGCCGTGTACCAATGGATTTTTCTTTCTTGAAAAATGTATGTGCACACTTAACACGAGCTTTAACAGTGAAGGAAACATCGTGAGGAAACCCGCGGCTTAGTTAGCTTCAGACGTATTGACCTGTTCTTCCAGTTGCTGACGCTGTATAAATCATTTGTAATAGATGCAAAGGCCTTACTTTTTATTTGTTTTATGTACTATTTTTTGTCTGTGCTATTTTTTGTTGCCAAATAAATGTCTATCTATCTATCTAACTTATAGGTAGAGGTTACCGCTTAACATCAGGTGGGCCTTCGGCTTGTCTCGTCATTTAGTCGTATAAAAAATAGTTTATACTACAATGGTAAAGCGTGATATGAGGGGGCCGCCAGCAATACAAACTGACGCGAAAATCTAGTTTTACAATTAAAAGTCGTTAGTGCCAAAACAGTAATTGTCTTTTTCAACCCCCGACAAAAAAGAGGGGTGTTATAAGTTTGACCGCTATGAGTGTCTGTCTGTCTGTGGCACCGTAGCTCTTAAACGAGTGGATCGATTTGCATGTAGTTTTTTTTTATGCAGTTGCAGTTGTTCCTAAACATGATTTATCAAAATTGGTTTATAAGTTTACAAGATATGGGGGGGGGGGGGGGGGGTGAAATAGGAGATGAATAATCAAATGTTTCCAAATATACCCAAGTTCGGTATCAAATGTAAGAAAATCTATATATATAAAATTCAAAGTCTTGACTGACTCATTGACTGACTGATATATCAACGCACAACCTAAACCACTGGACCTAAAGACTTGAAATCTGGCACCCATATACCTTGAGTATCCTAGAGGTGCTATCACTAAGAAGGGATTTTTCGAAATTCCCACGGGATAGGGAATAAATGGGATTTATATTTTCGAATCAAAGTGGCTCTGCGTGAAAAAGGGGATTTCCACTCGGCCGAAGTCGCGGGCAAAGCTAGTTATGTATATAATGCAAAACTAAAAGCTTTATAGAAATCGGTTGAGCCATTCAAGAGATATGGGGCTTGACAGTAGGGGGTGAACAATCCAATGTTTTCAAATATACCCAAGTGTAGTAACAAATGAAAGGGCATCATGTGTAGAATAAAAAACTGAGGGAATGAAAGAAAAAACATTGAGGTAACATCCGAGACTAGGTAAAGTGTCGAGGGTTACTAAAAAAATAAAATTGTATTAACTTGTAAACTTTTGCGATCACAACACATTATTACTATATTTATTCATTTCATTTATTTCCAAAACAAAGATACTTTGCATGAGGAAGTCTAAATTAATATACATATATTTAACATAACAATAAATTGGGGACAGTCTCCCCGCGACCACGGCCACGAGCAATCCGGTCGAAACGTCGGGATTAAAATAAAGGTAACTACGCGATAAATTCCCGATAATCCAATATAGTAATCCAATTAGCCGTGGGGTGCCGGCAGTAGAATGTTACCCCCTACTCTAATGCCCGTGGATGCAGTAAGAGCCTGCTAAGGGATACCTCCGGAAGATGGGCAGCAGCGTCTTTCCGTGTATCAACATCCCGTACTGCGCTCGCCAACTCGCCTGCCAGGCATGGTGAGTATGGCAACTACCACTCACGGAGATCCATGAGGGAGGCTTGTGTACAGTAGTGGACATTTTACGGCTGAAATGACTATTTTTCGATTAAGACTTCCTTTATCTCAGGACTTCCATAGCGCGGTCTTGTCTATGTGGCAAAAAACTTATTCATTATTTCAGATGTCATACATCCACTACTGAACACAGACCTTCCTCATCAGACAACCCCATGAGGGTTAATTTACATACTCACCACGCTTGGCAGGCGGGTTGGCGAGCGCAGTATGGGATGTTGATATATGGAAAGACGCTGCTGCCCATCTTTCGGAGGTATCCCTTAGCAGGCTCTTACTGCATCCACGGGCATGAGAGGAGGGGCAACATTCTACTGCCGGCGCCCCACGGCTAAACTTATTAATAATAAAAATCTTTTAATAAATATAATACGGCTTTCACCACGCACCCAATTTATTACCATCTTGCTGACGTTTCGTAGATCTTTTAGATTAGACCATTCACATGGTGATTGATAACATGATGTCCTGCCACGATAAGTTCAATTCATCATCATCATCATCATTTCAGCCGTAAAACGTCCACTACTGAACACAGGCCTCCCTCATGGACCTCCATGAGGGGTAGTTGCCATACTCACCACGCTTGGCAGGCGGGTTCGCGAGCGCAGTTCGAGATGTTGATACACGGAATGTCGCTGCTGCCCATCTTCCGAATGTATCCGCAGGCTCTCGCATCCACGGGCCTAAGAGGAGGGGTAACATTCTACTGCCTAGAATCTTACTGAGACACTAGCCACTAGTTTGGTTAAGCGAAAATAATTTTTCGACCCTCAATTGGTTTGCGTTTTGGCGGGAAAAACGGCGGGCGCTCCGCGTCGGCGCTAAGTGGATACTGGCTCGGTTTTTACAATGGAGCGTATCGTGGTATTTACGCTCTGTGGAAAGGGATTGAATGAAGCTTGTCAGTACAATCATTCATAATTTAGTCTGTGTTCGGGATATACAGCGTAAAAATTATTTTCTATTAATTATTGATTTAATTTTATATAAAAAATACTTTTGTTTGTAATTCAAAATGTATTATCATATATCTACATGTTTTGCGGTATATATGTACATAGTATGTGGTATAACCTCACTATATATAACATAACATTTAGGTGTCTTAGAACAAAATATTTTTTGATCGTAATTATAAAGTGCATTTTTTATGCATTTTTTTTGCGTAATCTTTTTTTTAATTTTAATTTAATCGAATAAAATTATTTTTTCTTGGGCTACGTAAATTTTATTTGTTATTGTCATTGTCAACTTCATTGAGAAGGCTACAAAACAAAGAAGAAGTTGATAAACACCATAGTTTAAAAATGACAATTGTTTTCGTGGAACGATGACTCAACGATGACTCACTGGTCAGTTTACTTACCAAAACCAAACGACGGCTAAAAAATCTTGGTAAGTAAACTGACCAAAACCAAACGAGCGGCTAGACAAAAATGGGTGTAATACAACCAAGAGGTTGTTCTAAAGCAGCCTGTTAGAGATCTTCATGTGCTTGTGACATTAGTCCGGTGGGGTCGGGCGAACGAAGCTTGCTCGAATAGAGTTTTGTGGCATTCGTGTCGTAGCGAGTACACGTAAAGAAAGAAATAGAAGAAAAATCGGCCAAGTGCGAATTGGACTCGCGCGCGAAGGGTTCCGTACCATTAATTGACAAAACAACTACTATACCAAAAATATAAAACTAAATATTATGTGAGTATTTTAAGCGTCTACCTGTTGCCGTTATTAATTTCGACCAAACAACTAAATAAATCAAGTTTGTTGTATGGGAGCTAAATACTAAGTAGTATTTATTTTATTCTGATTTTATAATTTTTTGTTAAAGCTGCAAGAAAAATACATTATCTCTGAAAATGTCAACTGTCTAGCTATCACGGTTCATGATAATAATATACGGCCTGGTGACAGGCAGACAAACATACGGACAGACAGACGGACAGCGGAGTCTTAGTAATAGGGTCCCGTTTTTACCCATTGGGTACGGAACCCTAAAAAAAATCATTTTAGAACACAAACAACACACAGACAGAGGTACATAATGGTAAACGAATTGACGACCGCTATGTGTGTGTCTGTTTTTGTCTCTTAAACGAGTGGACCGATTTGCATGCAGTTTTTATATTTAAAAGCAGGTTTTCTAGCGGTGATGATGCTTAAGCATGTTTTATAATAATCGGTTAAGATTTAGATTTATTTATTTAACAAAGAGTTTACATTATAATATGGTTAGTAGCATCCTTAAGCCTATATTAGGTTTATCTGGACACTAGGTTCTCATAAATTACAATTGAATTAGGAAGGAACACATCAATTAATATTTACGCTAATCTTAAAATAGTTCGCAGTTAGACACTGAGACAATACAGTCATGGCTCGCTTATTGCCGTGAAGTTAGCTAAAAGATACAATTCGCCGTACGGCGCACACACTGTTGCACACAGGTGACCCGCGAACGTATCTCAAAATCAGAATAAATAAGTGTTTATTCAATAGAACAAAACGCTACTTAGAATAGTCAATTTACATAAGAAGAACAAGACAATTGAATAAAGCACATAATTGAATTTGTTCGCTTCAGATCTTGTATACTTCTTAACCGATTGAAATATCCGGGTGAAAGAGGGAATGAAAGGGTGGATAATCGAATGTTTCCAGATATATCCGAGTTTGCTTCCCTAAGCTTCCACTAATATTTTACGACTAAAATTAGCCAAATCGGTAAAGCCGTTCCTAAGTTATAGCGTGACCAGGATAAATAGGGGTTAATTTTATATTTGTAGTAATTTATTATTTACAATGTATATTTAATTTATACAATATTATCACTGTTTCAAAAGAACTTAAAATAGAATCCGAAAATACCACGCGGGGTATGGCAACGAGAATTTATGTGTGTATCGATCAGGTACAGTCGAGGAGGAAACTGCTCGCTCTTTACATAAACATCGTAGGTTGGAAAGCTATAAGTTATCTCATAGTAAAATTCATCATCATCATCATCATTTCAGCCGTAAAACGTCCACTACTGAACTAAGGCCTCCTTCATAGATCTCCATGAGGGGTAGTTGCCATACTCACCACGCTTGGCAGGCGGGTTGGTGAGCACAGTACGTGATGTTGATATACGGAAAGACGCTGCTGCCCATCTTCCGGAGGTGTCCCTTAGCAGGCTCTTACTGCATCCACGGGTAGGAGAGGAGGGGTAACATTCTACTGCCGGCACCCCACGGCTTAACACGGTAAGTGTTAAATAATTGTTATGAAAAATACCCGTCATCACCGTAAATTAAAAGCACGAAGAATATCTCGCAGTATTCCCTCTTCAACTTTTCCATCAGGTATTTTCACCTAGACAATACTTCACCTACAGTATGTAACTTAGTATTTCATTCTTTAACTTTTCCCCCTGAGCGAGCAATAGATCAAACGTCAGTCGTATCACTTTTCCGCCCGACTGCACCACGTATCCAGCGGAACTGTAAAAATAAAAGTTTGTTATCTTACCAACTTCCTGATTTGGCGTGTGGGTATAAACATAGCAACCCCACATTGTGAAGTTGTGTAAATTGTGAAGTTTTTTTGTTGATTTCAAAGTTGTTCTTCTGTTGTCTGCGCTGAGTGGATGCTGAGTGAATGCCGAGCTGGATAGATGACGTAGCTCGTGTGGGGTTGCAGAGTTTTACAAATATTCTATCAACCATCTGATTTCCATAGAACGAATTATATTAAGTGCTTTAATAAATTTAAATGTGTTTTGTTTTTATTTCGTAAACTGATTATTCTCTGCTTTTTGCTCTATTGAATTAACACTTATTGACTTTTGACTTTGGTAAGCTCAGCTTAGTTTTTGGAACGAGATTTGAATTAATTTTACTTAGTAGTTATGTAAGTTTATATCATAAGAGACTCACTAGCATGCGGACAAACCGCTTACGGCTTTTGCATGCTTTTAGCTTTTAGACCTTACTGTTCTGATGTAATAAATAAATGAAAAAAATATATTTACGTATTATCTTAACACTGTTGGTTAGGCGGCTTCAAAAATAAACAGAACGATTTCTCCAGATGTGGCCGTTTGAAGTTTTACAGCTGTTATCGGCACATCTTGTTAATGCTACGAAATAATGTTTTTATTCGAGCATTTTGATATTTTCGACGTATGCTGTCATTTTTGACATTTACTGTCATTTTGAAAGATTATTTTTTAATCTTTTTTTTTACGGAAACTTATTCCTTTTTGGGGTAGGAATATTACTGACAACTTCACGTAGCTGATTCACGGTACAGACATTTAAAACAATTTTTAAAGTAATTTCAGGCCTAGTTCAAAAGAATAATTATACGCACCATCTATGCCACGTGAGGGGCGGACACTTGCAACGAAACGACCAAAAGGGAAATAGCAAAGCCTTGATTATGGGAGAAAAACTATCAAATTAACCCTACGTATGATACTTGACACTGGCTGACTTGTGTAAAACGAAACACAAAAAGTCATAAAAGAAGAAGATGAGAAGAGTTTTCGTGTTAGAAACTGACTGTTGCACTCGGTTTTAGCGTACCGTAACGTTCTCTCTTTATTGTTACCTTTTGTCTATTGTATTGTAACAAAGTGTATCGGCGAAAGAGTGCTAACTAACTAACCCACAACACAGGTTCTCCCAATGTGGGAGTTAGCGTCTTTACAATTAAATAGTTAATTTTTACAGAAAATATGTATGTTTTTCACTAATTTATGTTATGTTTTAGGTTACTAAATAAGTTATTTATAACTTCTTAGCTTAAGTGTAGATTATAGTTTTATATGTATGACCCCTACTTATAAACTTAAATGGTGATTCGTGTTACATTATGTCATTATTTCAACAAATAAACCTTTTATGTTTTTTTTGTTGATGAAGAATACTTCTTTTACTGCTTCGTTTGTATGTGACATGGTGGGAATACATTTTAGAAATTCATTAATTTGTAACAGGTGGTACAACAAGTCATCTTTTGTAATTTCCATCTTGTAACAGTGTTACAAAATTTTAGTTTTACAAGATGGGAACCCTTCACTCTGTCTTCGTGTTATATTGAAAACGTTTCATAGAGTAAATAACACTAAGTTATTTCAAAGTTGCAGATACTAATCAGTTATAACACGTTTTGTCGCGTTTGGCCGTCTCTCTCCCGGATATCCTGTGTGCCTTTTACAGCTTACAGGTTAGTTTACGAAGAAAGCGGGCTTCCTAAGAGAATAATCACTAATTTCTCTCTTGCAAAATGTACATTCAAAAGTACATTAAACAATCTTAAGTATAGACTTACTTAAATACATATTTTGCAAGAGTCTGGTGCCTGTGAAAGATTTTAAAAAACCTGAGTTACATGTCATCAGTGCATTTATTTTTAATCTTTGTTACCTACGAACTCCGTCGTTTGATGAATCGATTCGTAATTTTTTTCGAGTTTGAATAAATACACTTTTAAAAGGTCCTATCAGTTCTGATGATGGGATCCACGAGAAATCGAGGGAACTCCTCACATTTTGTCAAGGTTTATATTTATAAATATATAAAATGAAAATGAAAAAAAGGTTGTACGTAAACATAATTAGAGTGATCTCTGCATATTAAGCTCAATATCAAGCATTTGCCTAATGATGTTTCATCATGTCAGCCGTAAAACGTCCACTACCGAACACAGGCCTCCCTCATGGATCTCCTTGAGGGGTAGTTGCTATACTCACCCCGCTTGGTAGGCGGGGTGGCGAGCGCAGTATGAGAAGTTAATACACGGAAAGACACTGCTGCCCATCTTCCGGAGGTATCCCTTAGCAGGCTCTTACTGCATCCATGGGCATGAGAGGAGGGGTAACATTCTACTGCCGGCACCCCACGGCGATTATGATTGCTTGCTGTTGAACCCAGTTCGGATGATGGGATCCATGATACATCAAGGAAAACGAAACGATTTAAACGTAACAATCAACAATTATTTTAAATTTTATGAATCATGGTACTGTGCTGACTGGTCGATCAACGCCTTGGACCGGGAAGTATGGAGAGAGGGAAGGGAGGTCTTTGCCTAGCAGTGGGATCCTACTGATTAGATGGATTATTACCTCCTCCAAATGATTTGTTCTTGAAAAATAAAACTGCATACATTGATTCTCAAGGCGTCCATGAGTTCTTAGCTACAAATCACGTAAACGAGATTTATAGATTAGCGGATTCAAAACCTTGAAAACTACCTTTGTTGTTCTGCACTCCTGGTACAGGTGGCACCTACATACAAAGTAAAATTTTAAGAAATTAACTTCGCGAAGGTTTGTTTGATTTTAAATCGTAATTTATTTATTCAAGAAAAAATGTTAACCTCCTATATTGATATGGTGGCCTGGTACTTTTAAATACGAATCTGCTTCTGTACTGTCCTTATCTATTTTACGTGGCCGATTAGTGTAGATTAGATGATTTAAGTAGGTTTTTTTGTTGTTTAAATATTAAAGAATGATTACAAACTGCTTTAAACCGGTAAACAGCTTACAACAGCATAAGTTTCGTGCCGTCGGAACAGCTCGTAAAGGTACATTGTACTGATCATTATAACTTAGGCAAGCCGTTAATATTAAGGGGACATTTACAACCCACGATTTACCGTAGATATAAGCTTGGGGCACTGACTTGGTTGTAATTTAGATGATTTAACGAAGCCATGTGGTCCCGGCAGTAGAATGTTGCCTTTCATGCCCGTGGATGCAGTACGAACCTGCCAAGAGATACCTGGGCTGGGCAGCAGCGTCTTCCTCAACATCCCGTACTGTAGTCGCCAACCCGCTTGCCAAGCGTGGCGAGTATGGCAACAACCTCCTCATGATTTTAACGATCTAACTCTATGTCCAACTGCGGACGTTCTACGGCTGATGAAGAGATGATGAAAAACACGTTCTAGATCTATCGTCGATAAGGCCGCCTTTTTGTTTTAAGTAAATCTCTTGTTAAAATGTATTAGTTTTAAGGTCTGCAATAAAGTATTTCCATTCTGTCAAGCTGGCGTGAAGTGCCGGCAGTAGAATATTACCTCAAATAACTATACCTATAAGGGCGCTTACGGTCACTTCGTTTTTAGTGTATCTCTTGTTATTGATTAAGCCGCGTTGGCCAAGTGGTACGTACCCCCCACTTTTAATCGAAGGTCGATGGCTCGATACCGGCCGTGAACCAATGGATTTTTCATTCTTGAAAAGTGTAAGTTCACACTTAACACGTGCTCAACGGTGAAAGAAACATCGTGAGGAAACCCGCGACTTAGTTAGCTTCAGACGTATTGACCTGTTCTTTCCTCTGATTAACAGCTGACTAAGCTGAGAGGATGGTATAGGTGCTGGGCAAACCTAATCCATCAAACAATGTCCCAGGCTCTGCAGCGTCCCGTACAGCATGATTACCAGTTGCTGACGCTTCATAAATCATCTATAATAGATGCAAAAGGCCTTACTTTTTTGTTATTGAAGCCGCAAGTTTGTATGTATAGATGTATAAATGTTTGTTACCTCTTCACGAAAAAACTACCATACGGATTCAGCTAAGACTTTGCACACAAATAGTTGTTGACTAAGATAAACACATAGGCTACTTTTTATCCGGAAAGCGGCGCTACGGACTGAAGCTAGTCGCATATAAAATATCTGCAGGAAAATTACAAACATTTGTCCCGCGCCGGGAATCGAACTCTCCTGCGTCTCATCTAGCTAATCAACCAATACAGCAAAACTCCCTACCAAGAACGCTAAACACCATACTTATTAACATCGACATAAAAACATCCAAATCCATTAAAAAAGTTTCGTTACAAAACTAATAACCAAAGCAAATCTACAAGCAAGATTAGTACATAAAACCAATTGCATAAGACATATTATACTCTCCAGTCCATCTTCATTCCCACCGCTCCATACTAGACGAGCTGCTAACCCAGCAAATCCCAATTACCAAATGCAGATTATTGCACATCAGTGTAGTGGCAGTAATGGCGGGTGGCTGGTGAGCGATTCTGTAATCTGACGATATTCGTCGGGACCAGTATTTGATTTTTATTATTTGATTGTTTTTATAGTTTTTTTTATGACGAGGCCCAAGGCCTACCTGAGGTTAAGCGGTTCATCATCATCATCATTTCAGCCGTAGGACGTCCACTGTTGGACAACGGCCTCCCTCATGGACTTGGAGATTCAAGTACTGATTATGAAGGGTGATTGCCATTCTCGCCACGCTTGGAAAGGGGGTTGGCGAGCGCAGTACGAGATGTGAATACACGGAAAGACGCTGCTGCTCATCTTCCGGAGGTATTCCTTTGGCAGACTCTTACTGCATACACGGGCATGAGAGGAGGGGCAACATTTTACTGCCGGCGCCCTACGGCGATAAAGCGGTTACCTCTACCTATTACTTCTGCAATACCGCGGTAATCATGTTTATTAAGCACGTGACAAACGCTGTACTGAATTGCGCCCGTCACCCTGAGAAATAGAGTTGTAAGGTCTCATGTGCCTGTAATGTCTCCGGCCCCCTTATCCTTCAAAGCGAAATACGACAATGTAGACATTACTGCTTGGCGGCAGAAATAGGTATGATGGTAGTACTTTCCCGGATGAACTCTCCACAAAAAGTTGTACTACTCTAAAAATACCAACAGGACAACAAATAGTTGTCGCGAAAAAATAAAATTATGCAAAAAATACTTCAAATGTAAGCCAAGTATAGGCATGCACAGTATACAAGTATACAATAAATAGTATTACAATTAACAAATATATCTACAATTGTATTTGTATCAGCTCACCTTAACAAAGGGCGAGAATAAGATGGCAGGACGAGCTTGACGTTTATTTACCATACTTCCCTTTAATTGCGTCGCGGGAAGTAGAAAACGGAAAGGAAGGCCTTTGCCCAGCAGTGGGACAGTAACGGCTGAAAATAAATAAATAATAACCTAACCGGGTAAAAATAAACGGAGCCAACGAATGAAAATGCACGCTTTCACTTTAAACCTCCTACAAATAAATGCTTTTCAATTTCAATTTCAATCTACTTATTGGACATCGTTTTTCTATGTGCTTTGGAAATAAGAAGGTAACTTTAACACGTTTTATAGGTATCATTTCCCTCATGGATCTCCATGAGGGGTAGTTGCCATTCTCACCATGCTTGGCAGGCGGGTTGGTGAGCACAGTATGGGATGTTGATACACGGATAGACGCTGCTGCCCATCTTCCGGAGGTATCCCTTAGCAGAGAGCCTTCATCCATGGGCATGAGAGGAGGGGTATCATTCTACTGCCGGCACCCCACGGCGGTATAGGAATGTGGAGAAATATAATATGTAACTATAATTCTCCACATTTATTTTATTTATTTATTTATTTAACGTACAAAACACGTCACAACCACTTTAAACATTCTCAACGATGATTCGCCGTTGAACAACCGACATTGCAAAACTAACAGAACCACATCACAGTAACAGTAAACCGGGGATTGCCAACCCCGGTCGACGATCTTTGTTTTAGGGTTCCTTACCCGCCTTTACGAGCCTCTCGGCCAGTGTGGTTACGATAACTCAAACTATACATTTATTCGCCAACGGAGTGCCTTGTTTGTACATAAGCTTAGTACAAGGGACTTACCTATCTATGAAAAAGCATTCGTTTTCACCGTGAACTCTATCTAAATCATTCTTTATTCTTTAGTGTTCAAAGTCTTAATAAGACTATTATTTTCCTCCCCAATTTTTTGAAGTCGGTAAAAAATTCAGAAATTGCACAATGTACGCGCTGAAGGAAACCATGGTGAGGAAACCTGCAGCTTCGCCAGCTTTATACATATTCTTTCCAAATAAGAATTCTTATTACTGCTGAATAAGCTGAGAGGACGGTGTACGCGCTGGGAAAGCCTATAAGAGTGTTATTAAACGTTAAGCTTGTGCAATTTGTTAACATATTGTTTATTTTTAAAAAGTACAGGATTTTTTCGCGTACCTTTTTTTATTATTAAACGACGTTTTGAACACGCTGCAGTTTTCTTGGCCGCTGGAGGACAGCTCTCCGTACGCAAAGTAATCCTGTAATTTTAAAACTAAATAACATCTCAGAATCCAAGGCACTGCAGCGGCGCGTACGTCATGAACACCAGATAGATAGATAGATAGATAAACTCTTTATTGTGTAAATCATACAGAAAATAAAAACAAAAATAACTAAAATTAACTTAAACTACAAAAACAACAGAAAACCAGTTGCTGAAGCTGTATATTTTCTTACTCCATTGGCTCAAGGATCCGAAGTCTTGGCGTCCGATACGAGAACTCGCCACTTTCTGCTGTCAATCGCTGCCTCTTGCCAGTTGTCGGCTCCAAGGTCACGCAGGTCAGCTTTCATTCTGTCACTACAGCGATCTTGGCACGGCAAATACGTCGTCGGCCGATCAGTCGGCCCAGGTATGCCCTTTTGATCGATCATCACCCATTCCTGCTGACGTGGTCATCATCTCAGCTGTAGGACGTTCACTGCTGGGCAAATGCGTCTCTTATGATCATGAGGGGATTGTTGCCATACTCACTGGCGGGTTGGCGAGCGCAGTACGGGATGTTGATACACGGAAAAATGCTGCCCATCTTCTGTAAGTATCCCGTACCAGACTCCTACTGCATCCACGGACAAGAAAGGAGGGGCAACAATCTACTGCCGGCACCCCACGGCCCGCTGACGATGTATATCATCTATAATAGATGTGAATGCCTAACATACTTTACTGCCGCCCTACGCTAAGTACGGTCGGTTTTATACGTCTTCTACTTCCATGCTCATCTATCACGCGATATTCTCTTCAAGAAGAACAAACAAATTGTCTATGCCTAAAATACAAAGATTAAACACATAACAGTTGTTCATATGCCAATTATTTATGTATAAAATTCTTTATTTATTTATTTATTTGAGCCATCAGCAGAAGATACACAAAGAAAAATTACAAAAGTAAAAATAATAAAAACCATAAGCTAGTGTTCTCCCAATTACAGGCAGCTACATCTATTCTTCATGCCATAGCGCGCTGAAGCGGCCGCAAAGTTCTCGAATGGAGGCCACGGACCGGCAAGTGCAGCGTGGGACGTTCATCTACAAGATGGGCAGACGACTAGGTAAGATTCAAAGGTCGGCGGTGGATACAGGCCTCTTCCACCCGCAGTACTTGGAGATCAATGAGGCGGCCTATGTCTCGCAGTGGACGGACGTCCTACGGCTGATATGATGATAATTCTCTTGTACGTGTTTGTCAACTTCTTTTAATTTGTTGGATCGATTTGGATTCAATTTAGTGTGTATATTTCGGTAGATCCCTGAACTTAACTCTATTTTTAACGACGTGACAAGCCAATCGCCTTTCTGATATAAAACGGTAACTTCTATCTATTACCATGGACCAAATAAACACTTGGTCCATGTTTTACTTTCAAATGATTCGTGAGTTACTCTATTCATTGTTATGTTAAACGGGTACAAAACAGTGCAACGCGAGCGCGTGAGAGGGAAGGAGACGGTACCGCGTAAAAAAGCTCCATTCCCTGACGAAAGTTCCCCTGGGAAGAACTGAACACGTTGGATACCTATTTTCAACGAATAATTAACGTGAGTAGAATACCCGTTCAACATAACAACTTGGTCCATGCTATAACAACTGCAATACCGCGGTGATTGCAGTCACGAAGCATGTGACTATGTGACCAGCGTTCCATTGCATTGCGCCCGTCACCCTGATACAGAGTTGTAAGGTCTCATGTGCCCGTAATTTATCCGGCTCCCTTGCTCTTCTAACCAGAACACAGCAATGCAGACATTACTGCTTGACGGTAGAAATAGGTATGGTGGTAGTACTTCCCCGGATGAAATCTTCACAAAAAGTTCTACTCGTTAAACATTCGCGATTTGTTAAAATGTTGTTTAGTTTTAGAATTACGGGATTTTATCGCGTTCCTTTTTTATTATTTTCCCGACGTTCCGAACACATTTCAGCGTTCTGAGAGTCCTCCTGCGACCAAGAACGCTGAAATGTGTACGAAGCATCGGGAAAGTAAGTAAATCAGGTAGCAGTCGCTGCTGTCGGTATATCACCAAATGAGCGGGCAGGTCGACGTCTATCGGTTCCGCTAATATAATTATTGTCGATACAAGTAACTACTGAGCTATGGGGTGCCGGCAGTATAATGATGCCCGTTCTCCCTTGCCCGTGAATGCAGAAAGAATCTGCTACTGGACACCTCCGGAAGATAGATAGATAGATAGAAGATAGAAAATACTTTATAGGATTTTTTTTTATTTATTTTAATTTGATAGTTCATAGTTAATTTATTGATAACCAGAGTTACATGTCACAAATTTCACATAGGTATACGAGTATCATATTTTACTTAACATTTTTAATAAGTTATAACACAATTATAAAAAATGTAAAGACGGAAAGTAAATAAATATTAATTATACATGTTGCCATATTCATGTCATAAGCTGTAAGCAAGTAGGCATATAGAACAAATTAATAGACAAGTAAAATTCAATAAATTTTAAATGTCAAATTTTCAAATTATATAGTATTATTAAATTTTAATTACCAATAATTATTTTAATTACATTTTATATTAAACAAAAAACTCATCTAAGTTGTATGGTGTAAGCTCGATGAGCCAATTTTTAATTTTATACTTGAAGGATTGCGTGGATGGCGCGTTGGTGATGTCGGTTGGGACGCGGTTGTACACCGCCAGTGCCATGACGTGTACCAGCTTCGCGCTTTTGGTGAGTCGACGCGGTAGGCATCCGTATATCAATAACTCGTACTGCATTCGCCAACGCGCCCGCCAACCATGGCGAGTATGGAAATAACCCACTTATGATTTTGGAGATCCATTTGGGAGGCCTATGTCAGCAGTGGACAGTAGTCCTACTGCTGAGGAGGTCCTAAGATTTGTGTATCAACAACCCGTACTATGCTCGCCACCCTGCCGAGCGTGGCGAGTATGGCAACAATCCCCTCTTGATCTTGGCGAACCATGAGGAAGGCTTATGTCCAGCTGTGGACGTGGATAGTTTTAAATTTATATTAATATTTTAATTAACCTACTTCGTTCCACTGCCGAGGAAGTCTCCAACAATTTTTAGCCTTCTCAGACTCCCACTATTCTTTGTCAAAGGTATTAAAATGTTGTTATGAGAAATAATGTTCTCATAAGTATAAGTATGCAGAACCTTAGTGCAAAACCCAGGTTTGTTTCGAAAAGTTAATTATTTTTGCACTTTCTATTCTAGCGAGAGCTCGGTCAATTCGCTTCGCTCGCTGTCATATAATTAGTTTAATTAATCCTAGTTCAGCAAAACGTTTTTAAATGAAATTTAATTTTTTGTTAATCTTTCGCGATTTGTTAACATATTATTAGTTTTAAGTGTCTCCGAAACATCATCATCTATAAACCCTTGTACCTCTAATCATAACTTAGTGATCATTGAGGGAGGCCTTTGTCCAGCAGTGTCTAGCTGCTAGCTCCTACAGCTGAGATGATGATGATGATGATGATGATTTACCTAACAGAGGAAACTTTGCTGGTTTCTGTTTATTTTATGTTTAATTTTTAAGTATAAAGTACTGTTTCTTTCCCAAATAAAATAAAAGATGTTAAAAAACACTTAGAAAATAATTTAATTGCATGTTATTAGTTTTCAGAATACAGGATTTTATCGCGTACTTACCTTTTTTAATTATTTTCCCGACGTTTCGACCGGATTGCACCTGGTCATGGTCACGGGAGGACTGAACGTACCTCTGTGTTTTAATTTACTTTTCTTTATAGTTGTGTTCTTTCAATTTGTGGTGTATACAATAAAGAATTATCTATCTCTACTCCGGAAGATGGCAGCGTCTCCGTGTATCAACATCCCGTGCTGCGCTCGCCAACCCGCCTGCCAAGCGTGGCGAGTATGTCAACGACCCCCTTCATGATCTTGGATTCGTGATGGATATCTCCAGCAGTGGAAGTGGACAGCAGTTTTACGGCTGTAATGATGATTATTAATTTATTTTGATATTAAATTTCTGAATGGAAATGCTTGACTAAATAAAGCAAAATATGCCAAAACCAATAAAGGTAATAACGCGATAAATACTGATTCTGTTATATATTTATCTACCATATTTGAGGAGTTCACTCAATTCCTAAGAGATCCCATCGTGTGAAGTAAGGTTTGAAAAAAGCGGGACCTAATAAAAAGCGTTAAATTAAAGTGTATCTTCGAACTCAAAAATCAATTTTCCCAATCGGTTCATAGAAGAATTTTTTTATTAAATTAAGAAACGTTTGGTAACAAAGATAAAAAAAAATACAAATTACTTGAGAACCTCCTCCTTCATTAAAGTCGGTTAAAACAAAAGAATCAAAGCAAAATTGTCTATCCTGCCAACAAGCCGTTATGCGTTACTTTAACTTCCGGTCAGCAACGACTTTCAGCATGAATGTAGATATGCCTCAAAGACACGAATGTAATAATGGTTTTAAACATACTTAAAACAGGAGGTTCTCAAGTCGTCTGTATTTTTAGGGTTCCGTATTCAAAGGGTAAAAAGGGACCCTAAGAAAGAAGATATTACTAAGACTCCGCTGTCCGTCCGCACGTCCGTCCGTCTGTCTATCACCAGGCTGTATCCCATGAACCGTGATAGCTAGATAGCCGAAATTTTCACAAATGATGTACATATATGTATACGTACATCATTTTCATTTTATACATCAAATTTCGGATATAACACAGCCCCCCTCATGGATCTCCATGAGGGGTAGTTGCCATACTCACCACGCTTGGCAGGCGGGTTGGTGAGCGCAGTATGGGATGTTGATACACGGATAGACGCTGCTGCCCATCCTCCGGAGGTATCCCTTAGCAGGCTCTTGCTGCATCCATGGGCATGAGAGGAGGGGTATCATTCTACTGCCGGCACCGCACGGCGGTTAATGGGTTAATAAAGCATTATAGAAATAATTATCGCCATACAGGCTGCTAAAACCCAAAAGCGTATTTGGGATTTCTATGAATACATGCATTGAAAACCTCGTTAACCATTTCCGTCCTAAAGCATCCGGTATGAACTGATCTACAAAATATTTTGTATTCTATACGGGATGCCGTGGGGTGGCCGGCATTAGAATGTTACCCCTCCTCTCATGTTCGTGGATGCAGTAAGAGCCTGGGATACGTTCGGAAAATGGGCAGCAGCGTCTTTCCGTGTATCAACATCCCGTACTGCGCTCGCCAACCCACCTGCCGAGTGTGGTGAGTATGGCAGCTACCGCTCATGGAGGCCTGTGTTCAGTAGTGGACGTTTTTTAGCGGCTGAAATGATGATACAGGGTGTAATATGATCTGTGTAATAAGCCGAAAGGGGGTAATTCCGGCCACCTCAAAAAACAACTTTAATTCTTTGACTTTTAGTATTTGATGGTTTTTATAATAAAAAAAAGACGATGTTTTTAACTTTAACAGCTGACTGATACGTTAGCGGCAACCTTAACGCCAGCTAATTATTGGCAGTGTCATTGACCTCTAAAAAGAGTTGCCGTACAGATACAAATAAAATACGTAAAATCACACAGGTTTTTTTTATTAATACATTAAAAAAACCGATTATAACCTCAGAATCATCTTCACATCACAGCAAATAGTAAAGTCGTAAATAAAAAATAAGTACGAACTTACGATTTTAAAACTACTTTTCGGCTTATAAAACTACTTGTTTGTATAGACTGAAAGCCCCCTTTTGGGTTAGTGCATATATTATAACACACCCTGTATTATAAAGCAGGTTTAACCCACTTGCGATAATATATAGATCAATGAAAAATACAAAACCTATTTATAAATGCTTATTTAATCAATCGTAGAAAATGAATAATAATTTTACTTGCATTAACTGATGCGAGCTTTTCACTGCGAGATGCACGAGGTGATCAATTAATCATAACTTAGATTGCTGGCGGTGATTGCCATTTTTCGAACCGATGCTAAAAATGACAATCATCATCACAGCCGTAAGACTTTCCACGTCCACTGCTGGACATAGGCCCCCCCCTAAACTCCATGATCATGAGGGGATTGTAGCCATTGTCACACACGGGAAGAAGCTGCTGCCCATCTTCCGGAGCTATGCCTTAGCAGATTCTTACTGCATCTACAAGCAAGAGAGGACAGGCAAAACTCTACTGCCGGCGCCCCACGGCATAAAAGTTATTTATTGCCTGAAGACGAAAGTCTTCAATCAGTGTGTATTACCAGTGATGACATATGGAACCGAAATGTGGTCCTTCACCGCTGGCTCAATAAATAAGCTCAGAGTCGCTCAACGAGCTATGGAGAGGGCTATGCTCGAGGTCTCTCTACGCGATCGAATCAGAAATGAAATATGTAGAAGAACTCGTGTCACAGACATACCCAAACAGATTAGTACGTTGAAGTGGCAATTGGCAGGCTATGTAGCTCGCAGAACAGATGGCCGATGGGGCCGAAAGGTTCTCCAGTGGAGGCCACGGACCGGTAAGCGCAGCGTAGGACGTCCACCTACTAGATGGGCAGATGACTTGGTGAAGACCGCAGGTCGACGGTGGATGCAGGCTGCTTCCAACCGCAATACCTGGAATTCCATGAGAGAGGATTCCAGCAGTGAGGCTCTTACGGCTGAAATGATGATGATGATGAATTTATTTATTTATTTTTACTTTAATTTAATTTTTATTTTATTTAATTGCAATGACATGGGTGCAAGTTATTACTGAGTTATATTTTTTTTCTTTTGTTTCTACTATGCGTTAGTCATAAGGTATTTAAGAGCCTTAAAATAGCTGCTTTTTCTTGCGTGTCTAATAAACACCTTTCTCATCATGCAGTAAACTGCGCGCCTGAAACTCTACATTATTTGCTTCTAGATATCCGCGTACAACGCGTAAAAAGTTGCTTAATGTAAAAAACAATGTCTATGAAACAAAGTTGAAATTTGTTGCGAAGGAGCCTTCCCCATAACAGACACTTGAATACCACCAAACCAAAAGCTTTAGCTAATTTCCATTAACTTAATGTATACCAAAGTTGTTTACCTCAAGTCGAAAAACTTCGCTCACCCGGCCAAATTGAAAACGCGATTCTCCCTCACCTTGCAAAAGTAAAAGGGTGGATTTGAACCGGCCGGGTAATACTACGGTACTGAAAGGTGTAATGCTTGGCGCTTCACGGTTTATTTTCAGTGCGCACCCGACCACCGCGAGGGAAGGTCGCTTTCCGCGAGCTCCGGGAAATTTACGATCGCGACAACTTTTCCGAAGCGAGTTAATGATTTGTGAGATATTATCGGTAGTTTATAGTTTGATAATTTTGGAGTATGCGTTGTAGGCGCTTATTTTGGTGAGTTTTCGATTTTTGTTTAATGCTTGGGTTATGTTGGTGTGGCACGAGATACGCTAGTTTGGGTGGACTTTACGAGTGTGGAATAAGTGCTACTTAAATATTTTTTAAGTTACTGAAGCAGGAATATTTTTGCAACGATTAGGTTAATACTAATGTTAAGGTATTGTGTAAATTTATTGTAAGGCCTTTGAATATATTATAGATGATTTATACAGCGTCAGCAACTGGTAACCATGATGTACGGTACTGCAGTGCCTAGGACATTTCTAGATGGATTAGGCTTGCCCAGCACTTATACCATCCTCTCAGCTGAATCTTTATTGAAACTTATAAATTAAGATCATTTTTATGTGTGATATGATTTTAACCAATCTTAGGAACTTAGTTAGGTTAGGAGTTAGTTAATTTTAGTTAAGTTAGTTAATTGTTTGCCTGTTAAAAATGATAAAAAAATTAAAAATAATGCTGGACAATTCACACAGCATCATCTAGCCTCAAGCTAAGCAGAGCTTGTGTTATGGGTACTAGATTAATTGCACATTAATATTATCACCGTGTTGTAACGTGGGTTATAAGCTGATGGAAAATAGCTTAAACACTTTTTGTTTTCAGTGTGGTTTATTATACATGTCATATTCGTAGTTGGTAATGCATAAATCTCACTAATATTATAAAGCCGAAAGTTTATATGTATGGAGGTTTGTTACCTCTTCACGTAAAAACTAGCGTACCTATTGAGCTGAAATTTTGCAAACTTATAGATGTTGACTAGGATTAACACATAGGCTACACAACTACATTATCCGGGTACAACGCATGCGAAGCGGCAAGCACAAGCTAGTATTTATATAAACGATAAAAAACAATACTATAAATTGCCGCTAATATAGTTATTCATTTATTTTGTGTTTTCAATACTGGACTTTTACACAGCACCATCTATCTAGCTCTGAACTAAGCAGAGCTACTGTGAGAACTAAACTTAATATGTACCTTATTTGCTAGAGCTGTTGTGGGTACCACATGGTTGATAAAATACTTGAAAGCATTTTTTTTATTATACATCCTTATAATACATAGAAAAATACCAACCCAGGACAAATATCTGCAGAACAATTACGAAAATTGGTCCCGTGGTGGGAATCGAAACCACTGCCTTCTGCGTCAGTCGGTTATTAGAGCACAGCAGATTACTAAAGTTTTCAATTTCATGCTAGTACTCTAGCTAATAATCATTAGAAAAATCATCATCATTACCATCTCAGAGTTCCACTGCTGGACTTAGGCCTCCTGATCATGGAAATCCGGGGGAGGTTAGGGGGTTGTTGACATCCCACGCTTGGCAGGCGGGTTGGCGAGCGCAGTACGGGATGTTGATACACGGACAGACTCTGCTGCGCATCTTCCGGAGGTATCCCTTAGCAGATTAATACTGCAGCATCCACGGAAAAGAGAGAAGCAACATTATACTGCTGGTACTCCACATATAAAAATAAATGATTTCGAGACACTAGATCCATTTTACAGACATAATTAAAACAGAGAAATAGAAAATTGGATTCAAAATTACCTATAGTTACTCCTCCTCTCATGCATCCTCGATGCAGTAAGAGCTTGCTAAGGGATATCTCCGGAAGATGTGCAGCAGCGTCTTTCCGTATCAACATCGCGAACCGCGCTCGCCAATCCGCCTGCAAAGCGTGGCGAATATAGCAACTACCCCTCATGTAGTCCATGAGAGAGGCCTGTGTTCAGTAGTGGATGTTTTATAATGATGATGATTATACCTGGATTGCACCTGGTAGTGGTCGCGGGGGGTCTCTACCTACGACCAGGTGCAATCCGGTCGAAACGTCGGGAATAAAATGAAGGTAATCACGCGATAAATACCCGATAATCCCATATTTTAATAATGTGTTGTGATCGCGAAAGTTTAAAAAAGACTAATGATGATGATGATTCAATATTAAAAACCTCTCCCGTTAAACCGAAAGGTTAAGGCGTAACCCCTTTCTAATTTACACAATCTCCTCAAAGGTCGTCTAAAACGTAATTATCACGAGCCCTATTTCATAAAATATAAGGATCAGCGCACGCGAGCAACTGAAGGCAGATAGTTTTATCGGTTAATATTCTTATGATCCCGTGTGCAGTTATGCGAGTTAAGGGGTACCGGCAGTAGAATGTTGCTTGTCCTCTATTGCCCGTGGATGCGTTAAGAATCGGCAGCAGCGTCTTTCTATGTATCAACATCACGTACCCGCTTAACAAGCTTGGCGTATGCCATCAACCCCCTCATAATCTTGAAGATCCATGAGGCATCCATGTTTATGAGAGGAGGGGTAACATTCTACAGCCGGCACCTCACAGTGCTGGTGATCGTAAATTGTTATTATTATTCTACAAAGATATGGAAACTTATTCTAAAATCATATCATTTTTGTAACTTTGATTTTTAAATTTTATGCCGGGCGGAGGGCATAGGTATCACACAGGTTATCCTAGTTAGGGCACCTATGTCATTCACTCACGAAACGCATAGATCTAGATCTAACCAACTATATCTATCATAATATATTAAGGGCAACACAACAAATAATAACAAATAAATACAACAATCGTGGTCGATTGTTGAAACACAGTCGAAACGTCTGGAATAATCAAAGGTATTACGCGATAAGTTCCCATGTTTATGTTATTATATTATAATGAATTGTGATCGCGAAAGTTTACGAAATACTATATCTATCATCATCTTACCCTCAAGATGACCACTGCTGGACATGGGCCTACCTCATTGATCTCCTAGTACTGATCATGAGGGGTTGTTACCATGTCCACCACGCTTGGCAGGCGGGTTGGCGAGCGCAGGGAGGCCTGTGTTCAGTAGTGGACGTTTAACGGCTGAAATGATGATGATATATGTAATGGCAGTTAAGTCCTAAGGTTAGTCCCTCATTTGCGCCGACCCTAACACTCCCAAAGCTTAGTGGTTTTAATATAAAATCTCCAAGGAAACTGGGCACGTTACGAAAGCGAGATACCGCCCGAAAAAATTAAAAACGTCCCCTCACTTCCTTACGATAAAAACATTTATTTACAAGTAAGATAACCAAACATGGAGACTTCCAAGACCTTCCTGCGTTGCTGGTTCATGTCCAACAGTGATACAGTGGGCTGTTATTATGATCTCTTGACGATGATAGTAGTAGTGGGACTTTTTGTAAAAAAAAATGTTTTGGTATACAAATGTCACCTGATTCTAGACGGTAAGGTACATTTTAATTTAAGTTAATAATAATAATAAATAATAAATATTGCTGGACAGATCACACAGCATCATCTAGCCCCAAGCTAAGCAGAGTTAGAGTAGAGCAAGTGAGCAGTTGAGAGTGTACTTCAAATTTAACCTTTTTACAATAAATAAAAATAATCCCGCTGTACCCTTGAGTAGTCTAGGCTCCATAAAGTTTAAATATCTTTTAAAGAGCGATGTATACGTTTCTACAACAAACTCCCAAGTGAATTGCAGAAGTTATCATTGAATAAATTCAAAAACGGTATCAAACGCAATCTCTTGCAATAAAGCTTATTATAAAATATTGGTTTACCTAGAGGAAAAAATCACTTGGGACGGTAACTTAAGACAAAAGAAAATTGTTAAATTATGACTATAACGACCGAGTTAGGTTCTTATTTTCGCTTCTTTTCCTAACTCGCGTGTCATCTGGGTCAATTTTGTGCTTTATTCTGTTAATTGTGTTCTTTTATTTTGTAATTTGTGAGGCGTCAATATGGTTCAGGCGGCCGCACTGAATTAAGTAGTTTTTGAATTTTAATTTTATCTATAATCATCTCAGCCGTCCACTGCTGGACATACGCCTCCCTCACGGATCTACAAGTGCGTAGACGCTGCTGCCAATCTTCCGGAGGTATCCCTTGACAGATTCTTAGTGCATCCACAGGCAAGAGAGGAGAGGCAACATTCGGGTAGTTCCCATTTGTTCTATGGAGCATGACGTAGTCATGGAACTACAAACTAGCTTTTCCCAAGTTTCATGCCATAGAACGAAATGAGAATCAGATTTTCCAAAAAAAAAGGCCTTTTCATCTATTATAGATGGTTTATACAGCGTCAGCAACTGGTAATCATGCTGTACGGGACGCAGCAGTGCCTGGGACCTTGTAAGATGGATTAGGCTTGCCCCGCACCTATACCATCCTCTCAGCTCAGTCAGCCAAGAAATACAAAATAAATACAGATACAAAATAGAAAAACTAGAAAAAAAAATCCACTCACAACATAGGTTAATAGACGGTAAGTACTTAAAAATTGCCGTGGGGTGCCGGCAGTAGAATGTTACCCCTCCTCTCGTGCCCGTGGATGCAGTAAGAGCATACAAACCTGTATTATATATAATATAAGTCATCAGTGCCCCACTCCGCAAAAAAATAACTACGAACTAAGAACATGATTTTACATTATATTATCTATATATATAAAATTCAAAGTCCTGACTGACTCACTGACTGACTGATATATCAACGCACAGCCTAAACCACTTGACCTTAAGACTTGAAATTTGGCACACATATACCTTGAGTCCTTGATCCTAGAGGTGCACTAAGAAGGGATTTTTCGAAATTCCCACGGAATAGGGAATAAATGGGATTTATATTTTCGAATCAAAGTGGCTCTGCGTGAAAAAAGAGATTTTACGTTTTACGACTTCCACGCGGACGAAGTCGCGGGCAAAAGCTAGTTTTTTTATAAAAGTAATACATATCCATTCTAAATACAGATTGATAATTTGTCACAATAATCCTAAATGACATACTTATGAGGAAGCTTGGAAGTTGCTGATGCGGTTTTTTGACACATCATGCTGATGCTGATGCTGATTTTTGATCTTGACATCAGCGGATGCTGATGCTGATGCTGATTTTGGCCAATTGCGTGTCGGGCTCGCAAACTTAGTGTTCCACACTTACTTAATGTAGGTGGTTCTTCAAATAGAAACAGAGTCTCGAAAAATCTTGCATTTTTTGAGGGTTTAGTACACAAAGGGTAGCACAGGGAACACCCTTTGTGTACTGAATAAAAAAAGTTTTTCAGGATCCTATTACTAATCCTCCTCTCTCTGTCTATCTCTCCGTCTATCAGAGGATCACATGATTCATAAATAATACTGGCCGGGTGATAGGTATTCATTCACATCACACTAGTGCTACCTATGTATTTGATACCCATCCTAGAATACTTAAACGAATAAACAGGTTCGTACTTGTTTACCTAATTTGTACAAAAATGCGCTTTAAGCGCATTTTTGTCCAATTAGTACACCCCCGCCTCTTCGGGTCATGTCGCGACTCGAACATCAGCACTGAAAATCAGCATCGATCAATGCGGATGCTGATGCTGATGTTTAAATCAATGCTGATCATCAGCGGATGCTGATACTGATGCTGATATTTGCAACAACCCTACTTGGAAGTTGCGCACGTGACGGAAAGATTGAAGAGAAGGTTGACTTGGTACGGACATGTTATGCGGAGGGATGAATCTCATGTTACGAAACGAGTGATAAATATGAATGTAGTCGGATATGTGAGCAGAGGTAGACCAAAGAAAAGATGGATGGAGTGTGTGAAAGATGATATAAGCGGTAAAGGAGTGAATATCGAGTAGACGTCTGATAGCGAAGAATGGAAGAATAAGAATAAGAGTAAGAAAATATTTATTTACGTCTCATAGGTACATATCAGCGGCAAATGAGTGAATATCGAGTTGACGTCTATTAGAGAAGAATGGAAGAATAAGAAAATATTTATTTACGTCTCATAGGTAAACAGGTAAATTAAAATTACATAATTTAAACAGAATAAAAATGTTATCGGACATAAACTGGTCACCAACTCAGCACACGCCGTGAGAACACGGCACTGGTTTTCAGTGGCAAAAGAAGAGAACATGTGCCGACCCCACGTAATATGGGATAAGGGCTGGGAAATGTTGATGAATAGGTCCTAATTGAATATTAGTTACAATTAATTCTTAAATCAATTCTCATTCTGTACCAGTGTTACAAGATTATTGTGGTGTGGGATGGGAACCCTTAGTGGTGTGTATGGCAACAATCCCGTCATAATCAGTAGTATAGATCCATGAGGTACGCCTATCAGCCGTAGACGTGTTACGGCTTACATGTTTTTTTATTATTATTTATGTAGTATAATAACGGCAGACCGAGACGTCGATGGAAAGACGAACTCGACGCATACTTGGAAGACTGGACCACAGTTGCTCAAGACAGAGATAGGTGGAAGGAAGGAAGGGAGGCCTTTGCCCTGCAGTGGGACAGTACAGGCTCTTAATAATAATAATAATGTAGTATAAGTTCTCACAATCTAGCCAAACCGGCTAATGAGTAATTTAATGCTAACCTAGTTTCATAAGAATGAACCGTAAGATAGTGTCCATCAGAACTTTTCTTATTGTCTCTAATTAAGAGGAAGACACATTTTTATTTTGTTCATTGTTAATTATGATGATGATTATACTTTATTTCTGAAAGACACAGGACACCAGCAGCATCGAATAACTATCCACTGTTTTTATTTTGTCAGCTCAGCGAAGCGGCACAAACGTGTGACGTTTCGCTAAATAAAAGCTTCGGTTAAAAGTATTTAGTTAAACTGTTAAAAGTCCAGTTATTTTATTGACCTGCAAGCCAGCCAATAACATAAACCTGGTGAACAGTGATAGCGTTTAACATTCATAGCCAAGCTTTTAACTCGCAAACATGGGTTACGGGTTAACCGCATGCCTCAATTTTGTTTAAAAAACAAGTTAATAAAATTAAAATTGATTAGTAACACTTTGCCTAGTCTAGGAGGTTACCTAAATTATTTTAGTAATGTGTTCCATCAGTTCTGCAATCTACACATCATGCCTTTTCTTTCTTCTCATTTGATACCACACTTGGCTATATTTGAAAACGTTCAATTGTTCACCCCTACTTTCAACCCTATCTTGTAAACATCTTAACCAATTTTGATGAAACATCAGATAGAAAACCTGCTTTTAAATTAATAAAAAACGGCATGATAATCGGTCCATTCATTTAGAGATATGGGCGCTATGGACAGACACATGGACACAAACATAGCGGTCAAATTTATTACACCCCTCTTTAATTTATTTAATTTTTTTAATTAATTTTATTCAGAAAATCGCTTTCTTAAATTACAGAAGTAAATAAAAGAGTTCGTTACCATTTAAATTCGTATCTATACTTTTAGACTACTTACTTTTAGCTTTAGACGTACTGACCGCGACTATATGGCGACTAAGCTGGGCTGGGACGGTATAGGTGCTGGGCAAGCCTAATCCATCTTACAATGTACCAGGCGGTTCTATATTTATCGACAGGGTAGCGGTCGAATCCAAACGGGAAACCGAAACCCTGTCAAGTGCTAGTGCGCCGTCGAACGAATCGTCCGGTGACGAATGGTTCGACGACGCTCTGGCGCTAAGGTGAAAGGCGGAACAGCGATGGGGTTTTAATTGGTATGCCTCTGTCCACTAACACTTTGTTGGTAGCAGTGGTGTGTCCAACATACCCCTTTGGTTCTCCTCGGACAGAAGAGGATGCATAACATGCATTTTCCCATCGTAAAAAAAAGAAAAAAAAGGCGGTTCTCTATTTTGTCTCCTAAATGTTATGTCCATAATCTTCAATAAAATATATTTTCATAATCATAGTTTGCCCAAATACTCAAGATTTGGATCCCTTACCACTATCATTCGCAATAAATAATGAATTCCATAACATTATTACAATATAATAAAGCTTATTTTTCTATTTAATAAATATAATACGGCTTAAGGCCTTCACCTAGTACCTTACTTATTATTGTACCTTGCTGACGTTTCGTGGACCATTTAGAGGCCCTACTTCACGCTCTTAAAGAAGGGCCGTTCGTGGCCGCCTCGTTATATTTATTTTATTATTTTCCTAATTTAATTCTTTATTAGAATACTTCTAACGTTAATAATATTTTTTGTAGTCTGCTGCCGATATATTACCTAACTAGCCGCACCCCGCAGTTTCACCCGCGTAGTTCCCGATCCCGTGGGAATTTAGAGAAATCCCTCCTTAGTGCACCTCTAAGATACTCAAGGTATACATATGTGTGCCAAATTTCAGGTCTCTAAGTCCAGTGGTTTAGGTTGTGCGTTTTCTGTCGGTCACTCAGTCAGTAACAGAAGAGTTTTATATACATATATTGATTATATTATGGGAATAATATATTAATTAACCTAACTATGCATAAAGAACATAAGCATAAACAATATATTTAATGGAAAGATATTTATGGGACAATAATATCATGGATGGTGATATTTCGGAGACACTTGTTATTGATGGTGATTTTCGGACAATCGATTTTCGGAGACGAAATGAGCACCCAGGCCTTGACCATTACCAGTTGCTGGCGCTGTATTTAAAAACAACTAAATTATCTTTTAAGTCTTATTTCACACTAAGGTAAATAAGAAATGAAGCGTTTCGGGCCACATGCTGTGTAATTAACCGTTACCCGTAAACCTACTATTAGAAGTAGGTGTATGTTTACGTTTACCGAAACATAATAACAGGTGTTCATAACATTTTCGGTTTAAAGTATATGTTGTAAGCCGTATAAGTTATTTAAGCGACAATTACTCCGAAACATAAATAACTAGCTAAATAATTTGTCAGATTAGATAAGCTATCAGTTAAAATTTTAGAGTGCTTGCTCCGACCTCATTCACTCCAAATCATGGCGGGCTCCGAGCAGTACCAGAGGATATTCGGAGGTATATTTGCTGCATCGGAAGCTACCGAAGACGTTAACGAGACCGTACACAATCTGGTTGAAAACTTAAATATGCGCAAGATTACAATCATGCTTACAAGGCACCTGGGTTGTTTAACATAGTTGAAAAGCTATCTTACCCGTGGCTGCAGTAAAATGCCTCATGATATCTTCGAGATCCATTAGGAAGGTTTGTCCAGCAGTGGACGTCCTACGGAAACATCCATAACGGAGGCTTGTACATACCGTCGTGCCACGGCTAAAATGATGATATTTTTTTTCCCTAAAACATGAAAAAGACCAATTCTGTAATGAAACACAATAACCTAAAAGAAATATACAAACCGACAATATGTTGTGTCCCTTCGTAATCAGGTAACCCAGATGCCCAACAAAAAACGTGCTTTATCCCTTATAACGGGCCGGAGAAAATAGTTTCTTGAGATGCCCCGAAAACACCCCAAAGACACCCCTAAATGATACCCCAAGCCGGGCCGAAATGGCAATATCCTTTTCGCATATACTACAATAACCAGAGTCTACCTGGACGGTAATTTTATAGTGAAATATAGTCTTCCATATTAAACTGAACAGATGTTTAGGGTGCGATGTCTTTCGAGATAAAAATCCATGTGTTTTTCGGTAAATCTTAGAATTATTGCTCTTTTTATGGGTTTCTTGAGTCAACATATTGCAAGTAAGTAGGTAATACGTCATATTGCCGTGGGGTGCCGGCAGGAGAATGTTACCCCTGCTCTCATGCCCGTGGATGCAGTAAGAGCCTGTTAAGCGATAGCTCCGGAAGATGGGCAGCAGCGTCTTTCCGTGTATGAACATCCCGTACTGCGCTCGCCAACCCGCCTGCCAAGCGTGATGAGCATGGCAGCTACCCCTTACGGTTTCGGCCATTTGAAGGCTTTTATTTTTTTGGTGACCTTTTGAGGTCACAATAACTCCTGTGACCCTAGGGTCACCAAAACTAATCAGTCCCCTTCTCTTATTAAGACAGTGCTAACAAAAAAGGTTTCAAGTAAATCGGTCAACCCGTTCGGTTGTAATCGTCAAATACACAGACAGACAGACAGACAGCGCTATGCATATAGGGGTGAATAAAAATATGTTTTCAAATATACCCAGCTGTGGTATCAAATGAAAATAAAGTAACCTCCGAAACTAGGGTAAAGTTACTTGAAATTGTTAATTTATAAACTTTTTGATGATAAATAAATAATGCTGGACAATTCACACAGCATCACCTAGCCCCAAGCTAAGCAGAGCTTGTGTTATGGGTACTAGATGACTGATATACTTAATACATTATACTACAGTATAATGAATTATGAACTGTACTACAGTTTAAGATTTGATTATGAAGATCGATGCGGGAGAAAACTATAATTTATCGGCAGATATTTGTCCCGGGTCGGGTACGACGATACGTCAGTAACAGTTATATTGGAAGAGCAAAATATCTTGCTGCCCTTTACATAGTTCAGTTGAGTTTCAGAGTTTCTGAGTTCCATGCTGAGCTAGGTGAATTTTGGAGGAGAACTAGGACTCATCGGTATCGCCACAGAATACCAGCGCAGTAAAGCTTGCTAAGCTATGCTATTCCGGCTTATGCTGAGTCGTGACCGATTTGTGCCAATGTAAACTTAATGTATTAACAATTTTAAACCTCCATACCTCTGGAAAATGGGCAGCAGTTGTTGATTCTTGTGTATCAACATCCCGAACTGCGCTCACCAACCCGCCTTCCAAGCGTGGTGAGTATGGCAACTACCCCTCATGGAGGTCCATGAGGCAGGCCTGTGTTCAGTTGTGGATGTTTTACGGCTAAAATGAATGAAGGAATGTATGAATGAAGTATTTATTGACCACATAAAGATACAGCACAAAAAGGTTAACAATACAGACAAATAGAAGATACATCATCATCATCATTTCAGCCGTAGGACGTCCACTGCTGGACATAGGCCTCCCTCATGGATTTCCAGTTGTTGCGGTTGGAAGCGATCTGCATCCACCGTCGACCTGCGGTCTTCACCAGGTCATCATCCCATCTTGTTGGTGGACGTCCTACGCTGCGCTTGCCGGTCCGTGGCCTCCACTCGAGAACTTTTCGGCCCCATCGGCCATCTGTTCTGCGAGCTACATGGCCTGCCCATTGCCACTTCAACGTGCTAATCCGTTTGGCTATGTCGGTGACCCGAGTTCTTCTACGTATCTCCTCATTTCTGATTCGATCGCGTAAAGAAACCCCGAGCATAGCCCTCTCCATAGCTCGTTGAGCGACTCTGAGCTTATTCATGAGGCCAATCGTGAATGACCACGTCTCGGTTCCATATGTCATCAGAAGATACATATTTAAGAGTAATTCAATAAATCAAAAAAATAATTAAAAAATAATGTAACCTATGCTCACTGTAGCAGTATGGGTCAAAAGGTCCCGTCTCAGCTTAATGCTACACTACCCGCGTAGAAGCGCGTATTGTAGCGCTGGTATTCTGACGGAACCTTTCTGACATATGATGAATGATGAAGTAATATTGCTATCATGACTTAAGTGTAAATAAACAGAAATAAACGGTATCTTATCTTCTTATCTGACGGTGCAGTGATGTGCGAAAAAAAGAACCATGTTGCCACAGATCATTTAAACCGTTACTAAATACGGATCTTGATGGGTGGGAGTTTGATCAAGCCAAATTTTACGGACTTTACAGACTGTTACTGTCTCCTCTGCTTCAAGACATACGCGTCACAGTCTACTGTGGCCCCGATGAGATAGTGGTTAAGATCAGTGTTAGTGTCACAATCATCCGTAGGTTCTGATCGAATGCTTTTTAACCACCGAAAAAAGAGGGGTGTCATAAGTTTGACCGCTATGTGTGTGTGTGTGTGTGTGTGTGTGTGTGGCACCGTAGCTCTTAAACGAGTGGACTGATCTTCATGCAGTTTTTTTTAAATAAAAGCCGGTTTTCCAGCGGTGGTTCTTAAACTTGTTTTATCAAAATCATGTTAGAAGTTTACAAGATATGGGGGGTGAAAAAAGGGATAAATAATCGAATGTTTCCAAAAATACTTGAGTTTGGTATCAAGTGATTCCAAAACTGATGGTACGCATTGCAGAAAAACTAGGTAACCTTATAGACTAGGTACACGAACTTACTTAATTTTCTTAATTTTATAAACTTGTTTATTGGTTTTAATTTAATACTACACATAAAATGTCGTCCGTAACCTTGTTTGCTTAATTATTGTTCCGTACCCAAAGGGTAAAAACGGGACTCTATTACTAAGACTCCGCTTTCCGTCTGTCTGTCAACAGGCTGTATCTCATGAACCGTGATAGCTAGACAGTTGAAATTTTCACAGATGAACAAAAGGTCATGTTTGTGATCCAAAAGGTCCTACCTCAGCTCATAATGTTAATGCTTTAAAATAAGGATTAACGCTGGTTTTCAGGTAGGACTTTTGGCGAGTGTCGACACATGAAATATAATATTAATATAGATACTTAATAAAAAAATAAAAATGTACATATACACAAAACTTATTACTATTATTTATATTATTATTGTATGTATTGTATACACAAGACAAACTTTAATTTATTAATAAAAAGTTTCGGTTATCGGAATTTATCAAGATAAATTATTTATTTCATTTTCAAAATCAACATGAAATATACTTATTCATTTTGTAAAAACGGGAATAACTCACGTAGTATTGTAACGTCGAAGATTATTCCGACACGTTTTGATTTTACAAGAAAATCAAACGTGTCGAAAAGCGAAAAGTGGGGCCGACATGACACTGGTCCCGTGCGTTAATCCCATGATGATGATTTTCTTAAAAAATCGAAACGTGTCAGAATAATATTCGACGTTACACTACGTGAGTAATTCCCGTTATTTACAAAATGAAATCATTTCTTGCATAAAATAACTAAAGGTTACTTTGTAGACATAAATAAGTCATTATTTCAGCCGTAAACCGTCCACTGATGAACACAGGCCTCCCTCATGGATCTCCATGAGGGGTAGTTGCCATTCTCACCACGCTTGGCAGGTGGATTGGTGAGCGCAGTATCGGATGTTGATACACGGATAGACGCTGCTGCCCATCTTCCGGAGGTATCCCTTAGCAGGCTCTTACTGCATCCACGGGTAGGAGAGGAGGGGTAAAATTCTATTGCCGGCGCCCCACGGCATAAATAAGTAAGTTATAATAATGGGCATAAATAAGTTGAAAAGTGCTAAGTCGCCCGCAACTTCAGAACCTTATAGTTCTTACAGTTATCTATAGTTCCTAAAGTTCTGGTCAGTTACTTACTGAAACTTTCACCAACACTTACGGCGTTATCAACAGAGGCGAAATATTCAACAAGCTCGCAGCATCTCGATATTCAAACTAAAAACTTAGTTGTACGCCATATTTAATTTTTAGCAAGTTTGACAATTACTGAAGTTCCTACAAAATTAGCTGCTCCGCGATGCAAAGTTTGTAACTGTTCAAATATCAACGTGCTCTGTCATCATCATCATCTCAGTCTGTCCACGTCCACAGATGGACATAGGACTCACTCATGGTTCTCCAAGATCATGAGGGGATTATTGCCATACTCGCTACGCTTAGCAGGCGGGTCGGCGAGCATAATTGATGATTTTAACAAAAAAAATGTATTTAAGTATTGCATTTACAGTTGAATTCATTTAAAAACAATTTAGGGGATGCGAAGACAATTTCTCAATTAAGGGTTCCGTTTGAGAAATATTAAAGTTGTAAACTTGATTTAGTTTACAAGAAATTGCCGCTCAAATCAATGATACGGCTAACCAAACATACCGGAATACTTTAAACCGAAAACTCAATTAATTCCTGTTAATATGTTTTAGTAAACATAAGACATGCAGCAACTTCTAACAACTGGTCAGATTATATATCATCATCATCATCATTTCTGGCCGGTACCGGGTGATAGCGGGCTGAACTGCTGGGCCGTTCGCTTTTGCCAGACTCCTCTTTTTTGTGCTTCTCGCATCCAAGAGTGCCCATGATTATATCATCATCATCATCGTTTCAGCCGTAAAACGTCCACTACTGAACTAAGGCCTCCCTCATGGATCACCATTAGGGGTAGTTGCCATACTCACCACGCTTGGCAGGCGGGTTGGTGAGCGCAGTACGGGATGTCGATGTACGGAAAGACGCTGCTGCCCATCTTCCGGATGTGTCCCTTAGCAGGCTCTTACTGAATTCACGGGTAGAAGAGGAGGGGTAACATTCTACTGCCGGCACCCCACGGCTTATTATATAATAAGCTTGATTATATATAATACATAAAAACATCTCGCAGTGGGCGGCACTCTAAAGATTTCTGAGCTTGTTGACGTGTATCGTTATTTGCGGGTCCTGGAGTAATATTCTTCTCAGAGCTATGACCCATTTATAACACTGCAACACACATGCATATTTGAAGGGAAACTCATAATAGCTCGTTTTTAACGGGAAAAAACTTTCTCTTTCTATGATTTTTTTTAATGTGTTGCACTTTATCATCCTCATCATCATAATCATAATCAATCATTTATTTGCCAGAATACATAAAATATCACAGTAATAGATCTTAGTGCTAAACGTCAGTACATGTATTCGGCTTGCTTTATTTAATAATCTAAATATTAAATTGTATTATAAAAACAATTACGCATTAACCAATCATTAATTTTTCTCTTAAATATATTTCCATCCGTAAGCTCTTCCGGTAATTTATTATATATCAGTATACACATATTAAAAACATTTTTTTTATATACATATATCTTTATGGCGAGGAGGTTGATACAATAAGTTTATAAATTTGGCTCTCTTCTGTCGGGTCACAACTACACTCCGTCTTTTAAAATGGGATGGATGTGCTTTCACAAAAGTACAGTATTCTTTTATATACATACATGCAAGCGGTATCAAGAATCAAGAATCAAAAAATACTTTATTCAGTGCGGCCGCATGGACCTTATTGACGCGTCACATATATTATATTTATTATAGTAATATATTATATTTTTTAAAAAGAGGCTTGCAACTATCTAAGAACCAAGCATTGTTTAGAACTCCGATACATCGCTTTAGAACCTTAAAAACTTTCTACATACGTCTAGAGTTACCCTATAACAATAGCCCGTAACTTAGGATTGACGATACATGTCCATGGTATGCAGCTAGGGCCGCATCAAAAGATATAGTTTGCCGAACTCTAAAGGGCGAAGATATTTTTTAATCTGTATATGTATCTATTGGTAAAAAATTTATATATATTTACTTAATTTTATTTGTTTTACTATTTATATATTAACCATCCTGCGTATACTTTTATTATTTTTTATTGCCGAATTAAAAGGAAACTAAAATGTATTTGTATTAATAAATTGTTATATTTTAGGGTTTCAGTTATCACAAGTTATAATTAATTAGGTACGTAAGTCTTGGTATATACAAACCTTGAGTGGTAGAGCAAGACGCCCCTGCCGTCATACAGTGAAAACTAGTACGGAGGGAAGTCGACCTGACTAATCAACGGTCCTGTATTTTACTACTTGCTTGCCTAGCGCAAAAATAATGTTTATGCTTGCATAGTATAAAAAGACTCTATAGTGATAACCTAGATATAGGTTTTTCATATTAAGTATTTAGTTTTATTTAGTTCTTTTTATATAAGTTAGGCTAAGTAAGTCTGTAAACCTCTTTTGAATAAAAAAATAAAATAAAAATAGAATTCTTAATATAAACCTGCTAAGTCTTTGGCAAACAAAATTAATATGATCTTTCCAGTTCAGGTTAGTATCTAAAGTTAGTATCATAGCTGTAGAACTGCTGTTGACGTCCACTACTGAACACTCTATCCCTCATGGATGCCCATGAGGGGTAGTTGCCATACTCACCACGCTTGGTAGACGGGTTGGTAAGCCTAGTACGGGATGTTGATACAAAGACGCTGCTGCCCATCTTCCGAACGTATGAGGTAAATGTTCACAATTTTTACAGAATCTTAATTTTTGTTACAGGTAAAACTAACCTTAAATGACTGAACACTGAAGTGAGATAGTACCTTATATGACTGAGCACTGAAGTGAGATAGTAAGATGTGAACTGTTAACAAAATGGCCGCCCAGGAGTAAAAACAAGATGACGTGCGTTGGCGGGAAGGTTGCTTGGCGGGCGATGTTCGTGGTTGTGCTATTGGACCTTGTTATATGCCATTTTGAATTGACACAGCAGTATGAAGACGCGGGTAAGTGTATGATTAAGCTTTTAATGAATATTGAAAAATCCCAATGGAACAAGGAATAAGAAAGAAAGGATATTTTTCAAATTGCAAGCCTTGCAACAACTAGTACTGCGTACCAGATCAGAACTACACCTACTACTACTGATAGGTAACTAAATTAGCCAGAAATATAAACAGATTGAGTGTAAGTTAAGTCAAAAAATAAACATTCTGAACGTACTCAAAAATTAGCTGATCGTGTTCGCAGGAAGACTGTCTCCCCGCGACCACGTCCAGGTGCAATTCGGTCGAAACGCCGGGATTAAAACAAAAGTAGTAAGGCTTTTGAATCTATTATAGATGATTTATACAGCGTCAGCAACTGGTAATCATGCTGTACGAAACGCCGAAGTGCCTAGGACATTGTTAGATGGATTAGACTTCCTCAGCACCTATACCATCCTCTCAGCTTAGTCAGCTATTAGTCAGAGGAAAGAACAGGTCAATACGTCTGAAGCTAACTAATCCGCGGGTTTTCTTACGATGTTTCCTTCACCGTTAAAGCACATGTTAAGTGTGCACATACATTTTTCAAGAAAGAAAAATCCATTGGTGCACGGCTGGTATCGAACCCACTACGCCAATACGGCTTTTTTTTTCTTGTTTAACCACTACGCCAACAGGGTTTTTTTTAAACAAAAGTAATTACGCGATAACTACCCTATAATCCAGTATAGTAATAATGTGTACTCAAAAATATTTAACAACAAAAAAAGTTTTTAGGGTTCCGGACCAAAATGGTAAAAAGGAACACTTATGGTATCACTTTGTCTGTCTGCCTGTCAAATGGATATCTCGAGAACTACTGATGCTATCGACTTGAAATTTTAAATGGTTAAAGATAAGATTTTGTTACTTATAGAGGATATATGAAAATGTTAAAAAAATATTCCTATTATGATTGCAAGGGGGGCGGATAGGGGATCTCAAAATTTTTAAGTGAAGTTACTAGATCGTGTGAGGTATCATATGGAAGATATTCATTTTCACATTATTAAACAGTTTTATTTTTCCTTTAAGCCGTATTGTTTCCGAGTAATTTATAAAAATGTCGAAAAAACGACCGTTCCCCCCTCTTATCTCCGAAGTTTGCAAAGATAAACCCGTGAAATTTTTATTGCTAATAGGAGTGTATGTAAAAATTACAAAAATTACAGCAAAATTATAACGAACCCTCTAATTTGCATAGTTTTTTAGAAATCATCGAAAGTGTAAAAAATCTGCATAAGTTCCGCTATCAGATAAGAGATGTCGCTGTCAAGGTTCTCCAACATATATAAACCGCCTTTATCATATGTTATATTGTATGATGGCACGGAACCCTCGGTGCGCGAGTCCGACTCGCTCTTGCCCGGTTTTATTTTCTGTGAACTTTTACAATGTTTATCGCCACTTTTTATGTAATCTAGACACGCGGTAGCGTGTCCAGCCAAGTTCAAGAAAAGCGAATGGGCGAGAACGCGGTTATGTATATTTTACCCGTATATGTTATTCCTGGCTAAGAGCTCTTACACACGAGCGGCATGTTACCAACGGCATAGGTAACTGCAGCCGTCGACACGCGTCGACGGCAGCCGTCGACGCGTCGGCGGCAGCAGTCAATACGTCGCTATAGTTCAACTGCTGCCGTCGACGCGTCGACGGCAGCCGCCGACACGTGTCGACGACTGCTGTTGCCTCTGCCGTTGGCAACATGCCGCTCGTGTGTAAGAGCTCTAAGTCAAATTGAAAAAAAATAATATCAAAGGTTTCACTTACCTCGCTTATCGTGGAGTGCCGGCAGTAAAATGTTGCCTCTCCTGACTTACCCGTGGATGCAGTGAGAAAATGCCATTACCTCCGGAAGATGGTTAACAGTGGCATGTACTCGTATCAACATCCTGTACTGCGCTCGCCAACCCGCCTGCCAAGCGTGGTGAGTATGGCTACAAACACCTCTTGGTCTTGGAGATCCATGAGCCTCAGTACTGGACGTCTTACAACTGGGGTTATGATATATATATTTTTTTTAAGCTGGACAATTCACATAGCTTCATCTAGCCGCAAGCTAAGCAGAGCTTGTGTTTTGGGTATTAGATGACTGATAATTATCCTTAATACTACAAAGATAGATACTTTTTATTATGTATAAAAAAATATCCAGATCTGAACAAATATCTGCAGATTGTCCAGACATTCACCAACCCGCAACCTCTTGCGTCCGCAGGCGGACCTTCGCCCGCTGCGCCACAGAGGTCGCGTCAATAGTCGTCAAAATGCAAATAAAAAATCGTTAGATATAATGTCGCATGCTTCGTTTATTATGTTTTATCCTATAATGTTATAAATCTAATGTAAAATAAATAAAAATACATTATAAATATTTTTGCCGTGGGGTGCCGGCAGTAGAATGTCACCCCTCCTCTCCTGCCCGTGGATGCAGTAAGAATCTGCTAAGGGATATCTCCGGAAGATGGGCAGCAGCGTCTTTCCGTGTAAGAACATCCCGAACTGCGCTCACCAACCCGCCTGCCAAGCGTGGTGAGTATGGCAACAACCCCTCATGCACTTGGATCTCTAAGTCAATGACAGAGGCCTATGTCCAGCAGTGAATATCTTACGGCTGCAATGAAATATATAGAAAAATATCCAGAACACCCTGAACAAATATCCGAAAATATCGTCCAGCCATTTATCCCGAGGCCGGAATCGAACCCGCAACCTCTTGCATCGCAGGCGGACCTTCGGCCGCTTCGCAACAGAGGTCGTAAATAGTCGTGAAAATGAAAAATAATCGTTCAATTTAATTTTTAGTACCTTGCTCGCATGCTGCGTTTTTCAGGAAATCAGGGATTCCATAAATTATTTAATCCCTTTTGTAATCTGTTCTTGTAATTGTTGATTCCGTAGGTGTAGGGCTCCGGGGGGCTATTGTAGAACGGATGTGTAACAAATCAACGAGTGGATCGGGGCTCGGGGGCCGAGCTTCCTGACCTGTTTACTGTATGATGGATTTTATCTGCAGAGCCGTGTGTCTTCTGTGGTTGTCGTTGTAGCGAAGGCTTTGGATTTTTAATCTAGAAAGTTGAGTGGTATTTGGAGTGAATTTTTAACAAAAAAACTACTTTACAAATACAAATAACGTTTATTGATAAAATCATATATAGATTTCAGTATTTCCTTCGATTTATCATGGATACCATTATCAGAACTGGGTTTAAAAGCAAGAACATGGGATTCATGATAAATCGAGGGAAGAACTCAAATATAATAACATAAAAGTTTTAACTTGAAGGGACGCAGGCGTCGTATCTTAAATAAATAATTATTTTTTCAAAAAACTATAACGGACTACATATAATAAAAAACATTGTGCGTGCCTTTGAAATTTGTCCACCATCAGATCCTGACTTTTTTTTTTAAGTTCCAATGGGACCACCTCTGAAGTGCACTCTTTCGAACAAAAAAATAATTTTGAAAATCGGTCCACAATTGACGGAGAAATCGGTGAACATATGTACATACATAAAAAATATACAGTCGAACTTAGAACCCCGTCATTTTTTGAAGTCGGTTAATAAAATATACCAAAGCCATTTGTGTATTTTCAGTAACCATTTAGATTACATCATTGAAGTCGGGATTTTTATTTTAAAAATTAACAAATTATTATCGACCACGATTTAAATAGTTAACGCAAAAACCACAGTATAACCAATTTTCAGTAACAATTTATATTACATCATTGAAGTCGGGATTTTTATTTAAAAATTAACAAATTTTTTCACTCTCTATTTATAGTATTATCAGCGTAGTAAATGACTGTGATTATCTTACAAATGATTATCGACTACTATTTAAATAGTTAATGCAATAACCACAGTACCTATTTAATCATTCTTATCTATATGCCGTGGGGTGCCGGCAGTAGAATGTTACCCCTCCTCTCCTACCCGTGGATGCAGTAAGAGCCTGCTAAGGGACACCTCCGGAAGATGGGCAGCAGCGTCTATCCGTGTATCAACATCACATACTGCGCTCACCAACCCGCCTGCCAAGCGTGGTGAGTATGGCAAACTACCCCTCATGGAGATCCATGAGGGAGGCCTGTTGTCATCAGTGGACGTTTTATGGCTGAAATGATGGTATATATTAAGTACAGCGAACTCGCTCGCCGCAACAGAGCGGGCGGTCAGACGCTGAGATCAACCATCAATGAACTGTTGATCGCTGATAAAACCCAATTATGCTGTTACAGCGTACTAATATAATTAGGCAGTTTAAAAGTACGCACATCTAGTGGATTTTGTTGAATTTGTCCGCTCAAGGGCTCTATTTTTGAAACGTTTGCGTTTTATTATCGAACGAGTGAGCGAAGCGAATGAAGTTCTTAGTGGCAACTAGGCGGTTCGGCTGAATGTTCATGGATATCCGCAGTTTAAGTCCGAGATAACTTTTAAACATTTGCCGGTTTTTCATGAAATTTAAACATACGGAGATTTTACCAAAACAGTAGGCGATTGTATCGCAGGAGATGACAAATTCTATTCCCGCCACATAAATTCAAATGCACATTGTATTTGAATTTATTTCACTGAATAAAGTCGCTAGCTCGTTCTATGTTCTTGGCGAACAACTAGGATGTTAAAAGAAATCGAGACACGTAGTCAAACGATTAAGAAAGCCCTGTGTCTAAATAATTTTATAAATATATTGATAATTTTTGCGTTTAAAATATTAAAATAATATATACATCATGATAGGCATTACCTACAGCACCATCTGGCCCTCCCGAAATTAATCGGAGCTTGTGTTATAGATACCAGATCGTTGATAGAATACTTATATACATTTTATTTTGTAAATATTTATCATAGAAAAATACCCAGTACTCAAACGAATAACTACAGGTAAAGCTGGTAATATACAATATTACCAATCTAGCCCGATGGTGCTATTGTAAATTACCAAAATACACTGTTAACTTGGAAACCAGTTTAATGATGAAGTAAGTAAAAAATCCTCAAATACTACCGCAATATACTTTAACCTACATAATGGAATGTTACAAAGTAACTCACACCGCTCAAGAATAAAAGAATATATAAAAATTGGCCTTTCGTCTTTCTCGCAATACTCTTCAACGCCGTCATGAGAGTGGGTCACTACCCTAGTATATGGAAGGTCTCCCAAATTATTATGATCCATAAAGAAGGAAAACCAAAAAACGAAGTAAACTCATACAGGCCAATGCTACCTGTCATCTCTAAGGTGTTTGAGAAAATGCTGCTGTTCCGAATTCGGAAAACCCTGCACATAAGATCCATCATTCCTGATCACCAATTTGGGTTTCGGCAGGAACACGGCACCACGGTAGACCAAATAAGAATATCTCTAGAAAACAAGGAATACTGCTCTGCGGCATTCTTGGACATACAACAAGCCTTTGACAAGGTCTGGCACGAGGGCCTACACTATAAAATAAAAACACTGCAACCACATCCATTTTTTCCACTGCTTGAACCACAGAGCGAATATTTCAAGTCAAGGACGTAGAATTAACCCTAAATTCCACGACGTATGGGCGGGCGTGCCTTAAGGCTCTGTCCAAGGCCCAGTGCTGTATATCATCTTCATATGCGATTTGGTAGAATCACCAAAGGTTGTAACGGTGACATTCGCTGACGATACAACTATACTAGCCAGGATTAGAGATCGAACCAGAGCCACAGATAAACTACAAAACGGGCTAGATGAAATATACAAATGGCTAAGAAAATGGCGTATCAAGGCGCTAGCCTTGATACGCCATTATAATTATACAAAATCTAATTACATCACGTTTGCACTCCGCGCCCGAAACTGCCGTCCCGTGCGATTAGGTGATACCATATTGCCGCACAATGATCTGTGAAATATCTGGGTTTGCATTAAGATAGGCGCCTCACATGAAAAAAAACCCTCCAAAGAAAAGAGAACAACTAAATCTGTGATATCTTATCACTGATTCTATCAGACATTACTGCTCAGCGGCAGATATATGTATGGTGGTAGTACTTTTCCACACGAACTCTTCACAAAAAATTCTACTACTTATATAGCTCGGAATCGTTCAAGTTAAGTTCGGAAATCGTATAATGTACAAGTCCTGGTAAAAGGTTCAAAGGCTTCACCATATTCATATTAAATATTTTTTTTGTCAATTTGCGATGTGGAGAAGTCCCCCACATAATTTTATCCAGGTTAAGTATTATAATCTGCTTAACAATATATTACATAAGCCCTTAACCCTATGACGGTCAAGTGGCCAATTAGTTAAATTGCGGATATATTCGGGATTTCATCGCAAGTTACTTACAACTTACAGGTACAGGCTCTTACAGGTTAAAGGTACATTAATTTGTTTTGAACAGATTAAACTTTCGCGATTTGACATGTTTTTATAAAACATACTAAAGATATTTTTCCTGTTTTTATCGCAGATCCTTTTTTTGTGGTGCGGAACATTTTGAACAAGATGCAGACAACAAAATTGAAAAGAAGTGAGGTTCCTTAATCGCTTCTTTCTCTCACTTGAAAACACTTATTTTCTAAAGCGAAAAATTAAAGATTAGTAAGTACTTATGATTGTCTTTCTTCCGTCCGACTTCAAAATAAGGAGGCGGTTCTTATGTCGTATTTTTTAATTCTATTTTTACTCCTTGTTACTTCAAAATCCCGTCACGAACCGGTTTAGAAAATTACTTTAAGTTCGTATATATTTAATTTGGTCCAATTTTTTAAAACTTCTGATGATGGAATCCATGAGGAATCGCGGGAACTCCTCAAATATTGTAGGTAAAGCGATTTTGGCATACTTAGCAAAAAAGGTCAAGCATTTGCATTCCGAAAGTATGATTTGGTGAAATGGAACTGACAAAGAAGACCTGATATGGTTATCGAAACGCTTTAATTTTGTAAAAATCACGGAAGACGACATCAAAAGATGGCTAAGATAATGTGCTATTTGCATTCCTATGCACTAATCATCAAACTTACCTTACATCATTACCATCAGCGGGGTCATTAAAATAAACCAAAATAATTATAATAATATCATCTACTGGAGTCCCTCAAGGCATAGCTACGAGTATATGCCCTAAATTTAAACTTGGGGTTGGGTTTGTGTTTAACTTTATAATGTTTACTTGCTTTTAAACCCAGTTCTGATGATGGAAATATTACATTTAATTAAGAATTCGTATACCGTTTGGATAACATTTAGATTAACATTAGCATTAACATGAGTATTAACATTAGCATTAACATTAGCATTAACATTAGCGTTAACATTATCGTTAACATTAGCGTTAAAATTAGCGTTAACATTAGCGTTAACATTAGCAGTAACATTAGCATTAACATTAGCATTAACATTAACATTTTAGATGTTTTCATAGAAGTGGGTTTTTTTGGTAAATAAATAAAGAATTATTTATCATGTTATGTGTCATCACTTTCATAATGTGCAGTTTATTAATAACTTTGAATTTCCTCCCACACGCATATATCTTTTACATAATTTATCCATCTGTTGCTTTGGCCTACCTCTACCTGGGTTGCCTGGAAGAAATTTATATCAGCAGTAAGGCCGCCTATTTGTACGTGTACCTATTTATGTTTTATTTTTAAGTTTATCTATTTACAATAAAGGGTTAATTCATTCATTCGTTTCTTAATCCTGCTTACATAACCTTTCATGTTAATTATCACTCATTTCGTAACGTTTATAACATTTATCCTAAGCATTGTTGTATTAGCAAAGTCCGCTGCCGCTAAACGTCCGCTCACTGTACATTTATACAAACTAGCGCTACATTTAGTTGCTAAATGAAGTTCTACGAAGCACGTACATATGTATTATCGAAAGCTTCTAATTTGTTAACTTTAATTATGATCGAGATCAGATCTTAATTACTTTTGTACGCTGAGTTCATTACTGCCATTATTGCCAATGCTGAGCTGCTAATTTGCTACTGCAGCCACACAAGCAAGAGTTTTTGTATAACACTAGCTGTTGCCGTGGGGGGCCGGCAGTAGAATGTTGCCCCTCCTCTCATGCCCGTGGATGCAGTAAGAGCCTGCTAAGGGAAAGGCTGATCCGGAAGATGGGCAACAGCGTCTTTCCGTATATCAACAACCTGTACTGCGCTCGCCAACCCTCCTGCCAAGCGTGGTGAGTATGGCAATTATTATGGCCTCATTGAGATCCATGAGGGAGGCCTGTGTTCAGTAATGGACGTTTGACGACTGAAATAATGACTAGCTGTTGTCTACTTTCCAAATTTCAAATTTCCGTGCACAATTACGGAAATATTATGGCAAATAAGTAAAAACAACTTTGAACCCCTTAGAGTTTGAATTTAAATTTTGGTGGAAGGAGGGGGAGAGTTTGCAACACAAAATTATTTACCCTGAAAATTTCAAGTCTCTGTAATGGAAAAACGCTGCTGCCTCTTACTGCATCCACGGGATAAGAGGGGAGGTGCCATTCCAATGCTTGCTCTCCACAAGCGTGTTGAGTATGGCAACAACCCCGCATGATCAGCATATGTACGAGTAGATCCACGAGGAAGGCCTATGTCCAGCAGTGGATGTACTACGGCTGAGATCATGGGTATTCAAATCTTTATTTTAGTCTGTGACAAAAATATGACTTAGGTTTCGAAGTCATATTTTTGTCACTTTTTGCCATTAATAAATCTTGTCGTTTGGCTACGAAGATAAAATAGGTGATATTATTATATTTTCATATGAAGTTTGAAGAGTTTTATACTCTATTATGAATAATTTCATTTAAGGAAATTAAAAACCTTATCAAAAATTTACGATTCCTGTGGGATTCGAACCCACGTCCGTCAAATCGATCCTAGACGCATCCTAAAGCCGGAAGTGCTTTAATGAGTCTCAGGATCAAAAATTTTCTCTGATGGGTACTTAAGAAAGCAAAGTTTTTCTCATAGGCTAAAGTTGAGTTATAAGTTGACTTATATCTCGGTTTGAACCTCCTGAAAGACAATCATCACAAGTAAAAATATTTAGCGCCCAACGAAGTGGGCACGGTTCAGCTAGGAAAATAAAGCAACTACATTTAGATTAGCCACTGACTACTATGTGAGTGTAAGCTATGGTATGGGGTCATTTAAAAGGCGGGGATTCTCCCTCTTCAAAATCCGGCAGCGCATCAGCTTCGCCTCTGGTGTTGCAGATGTCCATGGGCGACGGTGACCTTCCCATCAGGTGGCCCGTCTGCTCGTCTCTCTGCTTATAATATAAAAAAAAGTTATGTGAAGTAAAAAATAAAAAAGTTTGTGTGTGTGTGTGTGTGTTTGTAATGTTTAATAGAGTGTATGTGTGATGGAAATTTTACTAAGAAACTAGGCAATTAATCAAGCCAAAGCGTTATAAACAAACATTTCATGACACATTTGACGGACGTGGGTTCGAATCCCACCGGAACCGTCAAATTTTTGATAAGGTTATTCATTTCTTTGAGAAAATCACTGAATCCTGAAAAGTAGTAGAACAAAGTTGTTCCTCGGGATGGTCAGAGTCACCCCCTTTCGGCTCAGTAAGGTATTTGCAACTATTATAGATGATTTATACAGCGTCAACATGTATAAATCATGCTGTACGGGACACTGCAGTGCCTGGGACAATGTTAGATGGATTAGGCTTGCCCAGCATACATACCATCCTCTCAGGTTAGTCATGTTTCTGTCGGCTTAGTACACATATTATATTTGATATACACACCCTGTATAATAACAAATATCAGGTAAATCGGTTTAACTAAAACAAATTACGAGTAATCGTAAATTCATAAAGCAACGTCAAGCAAAATGCAGTTGCAGCAAACTCAAAACCGGGTTTATTTCCAGCTTCCTGCGGGAATACACTAATAGCAGAAATAGTGTTTCCGACTGAAATTGCATTGGAATAAATCATTCAAAGTACCTCTTAGCAGGGGCGGAGTAAGGGCAGGTTGATGTCTGTAACTGATTTTATAGATCATAAAATCATAAGACAAATCATCATTTCAGCCGTAAAACGTCCACAACTGAACACAGGCCCTCGTGAATCTCCATGCTCCAGGGTAGTTCCCATGCCGGGTTGGCGAGCGCAGTACGGGATACACGGAAAACGCTGCTTTTCATCTACCGAGGGTATCCCTTAGCAGGCTCTTACTGCATCCACGCGCGTGAGAGGAGGGGTAATATTTTACTGCCGGCACCCTACGGCTAAGATAAAACGTTTAGTCGTTGAAAAAATTAACTTATCAGGAATTACAGTTGAAGCTTATAAGTAGGTACCAAATAGTATATGCGAGCATAATCTGCGCTTAAGCTAAGAAGTTATAACTTATTTAGTTATATAGTAAGTTAAACATAATTATATATATTTAACTACCATTTGTCGTCCCACTGCTGGGCAAAGGTCTCCCCCAATGTCCTCCAACCATCCCGATTAGTGCAAAACAAACAGTAAATCAAAGTAAAATAAAAAGGTTTTGAGGGCAAATGGTCTGCAGCCTGGGTTTTTGTCATCATCCTCATTTCAGCCGTAAAACGTCCACTACTGAACATAGGCCTCCCTCATAGACCTCCATGTTAGACGATTTTTTTAGCTTTTTCAAATTAATGGAACAACGGTATAAATTCTGTCGTCGCACTATCTAGCTAAAGTAAAATTTAAATTTTAGTAAAATTCAATAAAATGACTTCTCGCTCAGTTCAATAAAAACAATATGTACAGGCACAAAAATAGAAATATCTAACAAACAAATAAGTCAATAAAATAAATTTATTATTTAATATACAAATATTTGATTTAAAAAAAAAAACCGTCTTCAACGATCAAATGCTTGACTTTTTGTCGAAAATACCCAAATTACTTTACGTATGCCTTTTACTTATATTTATATTTACTTATAAGTAGTTACCTAGATTTCTCATGGATCCCTTCAACAGACAGGTTTTTAAACCAGCAAACATTATTTTATGTGAAACAAAAAGCCCAACCACAAGTTTAAATAAAGTGCCAATAATTAAGCCTTGAGCCACTTCAGTAGATGCTATTACAATTAATTAATTTATCACAATCATAATCGAGTTTTGAATGGGTCCAATATTAAGTGTAAACATATTTTTTTAAATCGGCTCATAGACGACGGAGTTCTGAGGTAACAAAAATTAGAAATTAAAAAAAAAATACACACGACTTGAACACGTTTAGTGTTCACGCTTCCTTTTTTGGTGTTGGTTAAAAAGGTTATTCAACTCAACATAATGCTGGTTGAGGCTGGTTCCTATTTAGTTAGCGGATGCCCGGTGGTCGTCCGTTGGATCTTATTTAGTTAGCAGATACATGCCCCCGACGCCGTAAAATGGTCGTCCTTAGTACATATCTGTAAAAGTAAAATACTCAGATTTCTTTTGGGAATTAAACTAATTAATTTTTTAATGCTTCGGGGCGATAAAGATTTAATTTTAAATCATTAGTTCTGTTTTACTTTTGGAGTTTCATTCCTAACGATCTTATTTTTGCACCTGATTAAGATGCTGGAAGCCAGAAAGTTGTGGGTTTGATACAAAGGTTTGATTCCTGCAGTCTTTTTTTTTAAACTATGGTTTTGTGTAGAAGTACGGAATAATTCATTTATTTCCATAGTTTGTAATTACAAGACATAGACACGTCCACTTACAATATAAAAAAAAACATATTTAATCGTATGTTCACAGGAAATAAGGCACTTGAATTAATCTGTTCGCTTCCCTGTTTTAAGCACTGCGATAAGAAGCGATTAGAAAATACAACACTTTTAGTTTTTTTAGTTGTTTCGGAGTTGGAGCAAATTTCATTCTAAGCAATTTTGTCCTCTAGATAATCAGATAGTAAGCTTTATTGTAAAGATTACATTTTATTATTTTTATAAACTTATTAATAGAAAATTGCTGCATTTCTTTAGAAATTTTATTGAACAAGCGCGTACACTGCCCTCTGTATGTTCACATATAACACGTGCTTAACGGTGAAGGAAACATCGTGAGGAAACCCGCGGCTTAGTTAGCTTCAGACGTGTGTGACCTGTTCTTTCCTCTGAATAATAGCTGCTCTGTATGTTCACATATAACACGTGCTTAACGGTGAAGGAAACATCGTGAGGAAACCCGCGGCTTAGTTAGCTTCAGACGTGTGTGACCTGTTCTTTCCTCTGAATAATAGCTGCGAGGATGAAGGCGGCGTGCTGGGCAAGCCTAATCCATCTAACAGTGTCCCAGGCCCTGTAGCGTCCCGTACAGCACTATTACCAGTTACTGACGCTGTATAAATCATCTATAATAGATGCAAAGTCCTTACTTTACTAAGCAGAAAAGGTGATTTTGATAACCCCAAGGAACAACTTTAGTTCTACCAATTTACAGGATTCGGTGACTCATGAAAAACCCACGAAAGCTTTACTTCATCAGCTGATTATACGATAATGACAACCTAATCGCCAGCAAATTCTTAACAGGGTCAAGGTAACTTTCAACGACTTGCCGTAGGTACAAATAAAAATACTAATACCCACACAGGTTTTTAATTAAATAAAATGTAAAAAAAAAAGATAATTACTTCAAGATCACCATATCACATCACAACAACTAGTAAAATTCGAAATAAAAATATTAATAAATACATTTAAAAAATAGAATATTTTACTTGTTTTTCCCTTCCAAAACTAGGTACTTGCATACATGGACTGAAACACACCCTTTCGGGTTAGTATATCAAAGTCAAAGTCAAAAGGCAAGTGTTTGTTCAATAGAGCAAAAAGCTACATAGAATAGTCAATGTACAAAAAAAGAACAAGACACATTTAAATTGAATAAATATACCTAGCACATAATTGTTGTTGGATGGATATTGGATGTTGTCGATGATGTTTTGACTGCTCAAGATGCTGGCGAAGGAACCATTCTGACACTGCTTGATTTTTCCCGTGCATTTGACACAATAAACATTCCCCTTTTGATTTCCAAGTTATCATACTATGGCATCAACAGCTCTGCAAAAAAATGGTTTGCAAGCTTTTTGTCAAATCGTTCCCAATCAGTGGAAACAAAAAAACCAGATGGGCAAAGCTGTTTTTCTTCAATATTACCTATTACTCGTGGTGTTCCACAAGGATCTATTCTAGGCCCCACACTCTTTATCCTCTATTGTTCTGATTTAATTAATAATATAAAACATTGTAACTATCATATTTACGCAGACGACCTACAACTTTACAAGTCAATAAAGCCCGCCACCGTTGACTTTGATGTGGATGTAATCAATGCTGATTTGGCACGTATAGATAATTGGTGTAAATCTAACAGTTTAATTCTTAACCCTTTAAAATCTAAATTTCAAATAATAGGATCCAAATGTCAGAGAAACTGTATTGCATCCCAGGATCCCAGGCTGATTTTGAATGGAATTCCTATTGAGCACGTCGAAGAATCCAGAAATCTCGGTCTTATTATGGATAGTTCGTTACGTTTCGAAAACTATATTCTGCAAACGATAAAAACTTGCTTTTACCGTCTATCCGTGTTGTACCGTATGCGCGAATATATAAGTGTCGACTTAAGGATAAAACTATGCGACTCACTCATACTGTCCAAATTAAATTTTGCTGATTGTGTGTTTAGTGACTGCCTTTTGACTCGCACAAAAAAAAAAAATAACTCAACGAATACAAAACGCCTGTATTCGTTTTTGTTATCCTATTCCTAGACGTGTCCACATCTCGCCTTACATAAATGCCAATGGTCTCCTCAATATGTCGTCCCGCCGAACTCTCCATTTTGCCACTCTGCTTTTTGGTGTCATCAGGAACCAACAGCCAAGTTACCTATTTGAGAAACTTCATTTCTCAAACCGCCACGTCCGTCTATCCACCCGGTTGATATGTCCGAAGCACAGAACGGCTGCATTTCGTGGCAGCTTTAAATACGCGGCCACGAAATGCTGGAATAACCTTCCACCACCAATAAAAAATTGTAAAACAGTTTATTCATTTAAAAAAAATCTAAAAAAGTCATTAATAGAGTCTCAATATAGCTTAGTCAATATGACCCGTCGTTCTGGGCCTCGGACAAACCACACCTATGTGTAAGTAAGTTTTGAATACATAAATGTAAATAATTCTCTACTTGTTATTTTATTTTATTTTCATTGTTTTAGCTCATATATTTTTGGTTAGCTCATTTACATGAATAAATATTGTTATCTAATTCACAAAAAGTTATATATTGTTTAGTTTATTTTTAATGATATTATTAGGTACTTACTTTGTTATTATATTTTATTTTAGCGTACTGAATTTTTGTATCGCGGTAGCCACCATCCGCACACTTCGGTCACTACGGAAGACCAGCGCTGTGGTACGGACCCGTTCTGCCACAGCATATGCTGAGTAATGACCATTTTTGTCACATTTTTATTTTATTTTTTAAACCTTAATATTGTACATGGATTAATTGTAAATTGTGTGACAAAATAAACGTATCTTTATCTTTATCTAATTGAATTCGTTCGCTTCAGATAACTCTTTTTTCCATGTAAGGGAAATATTATAATAACCCTGTAATTTTCCAGGAAAACACGTGTTACGTTTATCTTACAATATTTAGAGGAAATATTTGTACCTATGTTTGTTACAAATAAACTCAAAAACTACAAGACCGATTATTGAAATTCTTAAACTGTTAGAAATCTTTATTATCCCTGAGTAACATAGGCTATATTTTATCCCCGTATTCCCATGGGAATGGAAACTACGCAGGTGAAACCGTAAAGTGCGGCTAGTATATAATATATAGGTTATGACGAGTACCCGGGCATATTTGCAATCGGACTGAAGTTGGACAAATTCAATTTTAAATTCTGCACTGTGTCATGAACTTTGGCTGCTGGAGATTGCCTGTGAGTGCCACAGTACAGTCGTAACAGTGATGAAAAGACATAGCAAGTACACAATCACAATTAGGGTTCCGGACCAAAATGGTAAAAAGGAACCCTTATGGTGACTTAATAATAATATCAATAATATCATGTCATTTATTGGTAATAATAATTACAAGTATTTTTTTATACATTAGATACATAAATGGATTAATACATTTTAAGTATTTCATGTTATTTTAATTACACTAAAGAAAGATATGAATGATAGTTACTTTTCTAGCTGACTCTCACGATCGCAATCTGAGATCCGCGGATACACCCTGTCTTTCAACTCCATCACATTCCTCCGCTTGTCGTGGTAATTCTTTTGAAGTGACGGCAGTACGACTGTGAAATGCTATCCTTTTAAATATTAAACAGTATTAAACAGTCATCTAGCAAACAGGTCTTCAAACGTCTTGTCTATCTAAATAATATTAAAGAAATACTTTTTTCATGTTTATTTTAAATATAATTATTATTATAGAAATGAAAAACCTGTTGTTTAATTAATTTTAAGTTTTTCTCTGTAAGTGAATTGTAATTCTTTTGAAAAATAAATATCTTTAACCATAAAAACGCAATCAAAATTTTGTCTCCGACGGGACTCGAACCCGTAACGTTCAAACGAACACCTATAACGCAGGCTGCCTTTTACACATTAAAATACAAAAAATAGCTTATAAAAATATTATCATTTATAATTATTATATATTATTTATGGTATATATATTATTGTTGGGTTTATATCTTTAGGTACATTTTTTTATATGTCAAGATTTGTAATATGTCAATTGCATATATTTGTGCAATAAAGAATTAAATAAATAGTTTAAAAATTTTGTCTTCATCTGTGTGTCACAGATATTTTGAGAACTACTCATGCTATTGGTTTGAATTAAAAAGAAATAGTATAAGATAACGCTTATTCCCTAATGTAGCATAGTATTCGTATACTATGGCTACATTAGTGCTTATCGTAACGTATAAATATATACGTTAAAATTGAGAAACCTCCTTTTTTTGTCGGTTACCAATGTTGAAAACTTCTGTGATTGCAGAGGGGCAGAAGGGGGTCTCAAAAATGTTAAATGGCGTTACTAGACCATATGTGGGTTATCATATGAAAGGACTTTATTTACGCAATAATTATTAGTTTTAAGTTGTCTCCTATTGGCAGAGTATTTTGGAAATCATGAAAATTAAAAACCTTATCGCTCTAATCGGTGCTCAACCGACATCGCCTTATCAAGAATGTCAGCGGTACCCGACACGAGTTCCGTAGCTTAGTGTTTAAAGCACTTCCGGCTTTAGGAAGCGTCAAGAATTGATTTGACGGACGTGGTTTCGAATCCCGCCAGAATCGTAAATTTTGATAGGGTTTTAATTTTCTTGAAATGTTCTACCTAAGGGGCCGTCTCCACGTAGAGATGGCCCTTAGTGTGGTTAATAAATAAAATAAATAATGCTGGACAATCCACACAACATCATCTAGCCCCAAGCTAAGCAGAGCTTGTGTTATGGGTACTAGATGACTGATATACTTAATACATTATACTACATAGAGAGATATTTTTATTATACATAGAAAAACATCCAGAAAATCCTGAACAAATATCTGCAGATCGTACAGACATTTGTCCCGAGGCGGGAATCGAACCCGCAACCTCATGCGTCGCAGGTGGACCTTCGCCCGCTGCGCCACTCGTCGGTTAAACACGATTAAACACGATTAAAATTACAAACAACTTCGGAAATCATCGAAAGCTTAAAAAATCTCCATAAGACAAGAGGTGGCGCTGTTAAGGTTCTCAAACAAATATAAATACGCCTTTAACATATATTAAATTATATAATGGCTCGGTGCGCGCGTCCAACTCGCTCTTGTCCGGTTTTATTTCAAACTAATAAATAAATAATAAATAAATAAATAATTTATTCAAAAATCAATATAAATTCACAATAAATTACAAAAGCCGTATTTATAAACTATTTAAATGTACTAAAATATCCGTGTCTGAACTAGGATAAACCTGTGTTTCAGACTAGTGGGACTTACATATACTTATTGTAGGTAAATAACATAACAATCATTATAATTAGAAGACTTAAATGGAACAGTTTCATATAGATTTTATAAACTAAAACTAAGCTAAATTTTTACACCTATGTTCGTTAAAAACGCTTGCGTAACATTTCGTTCTTGGAATACATGGTAGTGATAATAGAGTAACAGTTAGTTACTTAGTTATTGCTAATAACTTTTCTGTATCATCATAAGACATGCTCTGAAGTGTTTTTATTAAAGATATTTTACAACTATTATAATTTAATGGGAAAATGTTAGCTATCATATTAAGTCTATTGTAGAGAATTGGACCTAGAAAATTATAAAATTTAGTTGAGAAGGCATGTTTTGTTGAGGTTGACCGGGGGCAAACAATATAATTACGTCTTTTGTTAGTAAACTCTGTGCTGTAGGGAAGAGCTGTGTGTTGTTTTAGTACTACATTTAATATAAATAACTGCCGAACTGTTAGCACTTCGCAGGATTGATATAGAAGGTAAGTAGAAAAAATAAAAGGTCGGAAAGTAGCTACCTTAAGTACGGCTCTTTGAGCTCTCTCAATTGGAAATAATAGTGATTTACCTACTCCTCCCCAAATAGAAATGCAGTATGACAAAATGGACTGGCAAAGGGCAAAGTAAGTTTGTCTTAATAATTTCTGATCCGCAATACAACGTAACTTTTTGAATACGAATATCAACTTACGAACTCTATTGCTTAAAACATCTATGTATGGTCTGAAAGAAAGAGTATCATCTAGCAAGATACCCAGATATTTTATTTTGTTTGAATGGTTGATAGCGGGACACATACATTTAGTTTCAGGAGAGGGAATGCAATAATGAGCGAATATTTTCAAATATCCTTCGGTTGACGGTGGATTGCGCATAGAAAACTTGATATGGATAGTCTTTGTTGCGTTAAGTGTCAGTAAGTTGTACTGAAGCCATTTAGTCACAATATTAAAGCCATTTTGCGCTAACTCGTAGACTTCTTTTTCCGAATCAGCCGAAAAAATTAGAGCAGTATCATCAGCATATGATATGATTTTGCCCTGTTCTAGATTAAGATTGCAGAGATCATTTATGTAAATCAAAAACAGAGTAGGTCCTAAAATACTTCCTTGGGGAACCCCAAAGGATGTATTTTTCATATCATCACTGAGAACATTTCCAATTTTAAGGCATTGCATGCGTCCTTCTAAATAACTTGAGAAGAGATTCAACTGGGTGCCTCTAATTCCAATAGACTCAAGCTTGCGCAAAAGGATAGGGGATGAAACAGTATCAAAAGCCTTAGCTAGATCCAGGAAAATGCCTACGGTGTGCTTACCTTTATCCAATTCTTGTGCGAGAAAGTTAGTAAGATGATGAACAGCGTCAGAAGAAGATAACTTAGATCTAAAGCCAAACTGTGTATTTGATAAGATTAATTTATCTTCTAGGTATTTGACTAATCTTTTATTTATAATTTTTTCAAATATCTTCGACAACGAGGATAGTATGGAAATAGGTCTATAATTAATAATTTGGTCTTTAGATCCCGATTTATACACAGGGACAACGATAGCTTTTTTCAGGCCCTCGGGAAAAATCCCCGTAGAAAAGCACTGATTAATAATATGAGTCAGAGGTGGGATTAGTATGTGCCTGAATTGCTTGATAATTTTGGCTGGTATATTATCCCATCCAACTGCACAATCGGTTTTTAAGCTCATTATTATGCTCTCCACTTCGCTTTCATCGGTGTCCAGTAAGGCAAAAGACGTTGGAGTACTATTGTTTTTAATATATGGACCCGTAGGAAATTGTGAGAGTCTTTGCATTTTTTCTGCTAGACACTTACCTACATTAACAAAGTAATTATTTGCAATGTTAGCAGATTGAAGCGGTGAGGAATTTGTTTGCAATAAACACGAAGATGTCTCATGCTTCTTGTTGGAATATGTTACGTTTTTTATAAACTTCCAAATCTTTTTACTATTCGTACCCGCTTTTTCCAGTTCTCTTTTATCATAATCTATTTTAACTTTTTTCAGTAAATTATTACAAAAATTACGATAACGTTTATATGACAACTGCAAGACTAAATTATTTGGATTTGACCTTGCTTTCATATGCAGTTTGTCTCTGTGTTTCATACAACGAATAAGTCCTGCAGTAATCCAAGGTTTTAAATTGAGACATTTATTGCTTAGAACAACCTCGTACGTACTTTTTTGAATCGCTTGTTGTAGTTTATTAATAACAAATGACATGGAAAAATTCAGGTCAGCGGAATGATAAACTGGAGCAAAGTCAATGTTGCATAATTCATCTTCAAGTTTATTCACATTTAATTTAGTAATAGTGCGAGTGTTATTTACTTTAGGTAATTTGCAATTTAAGGTTAATAGGGCAGCGCTGTGCTCGGTTATTGAAGAGTTTATAACAAGAGCGAGTGATGGAAAAATGGATTTAAGCATAATATGATCTAAGCACGAACCAGTTTGGTGCGTAGGGAATGTATGCGCCGGGAGTAAGCCGTGGAAGGAACATAGATTTAGGTAGTCCTGTCCGACTGAGTCACTACATCCGGAAAGGATATTTATATTAATGTCACCAACTAAAATTACATTTTTAAAGGTAGATACATTTTGCAACGCATCATTTAACGAGTTAGTAAAGTTGTTGGCATTTTTAAAAGAAGGAGGTCTGTATATTGCTATTAATGCAAACTCTGCACCGATTTTAATTAATAATCTATTGCAGTCGAGTATGTCTGGTTCTTCTACAGAGACATCGAGATGATTTTTTACAAAAACTAATATCCCATCATTTTGATTGTAATTTATATTACTTTGGTAAGACTTATATCCGGGCATTTGTGGTACATTGTATTTTTTAGATAGCCAACATTCAGTTAAAATAATAACGTCACAATTTATATTTAACCTTTCCTGAAAAATACTAAAGTTATCAAAATTTTTAATGACACTTCGTATGTTTTGTGTTAATATTGTTAGTGGATTTTTGTAAGACGATACATATTGTTTGCATTGTTCAGTATCACAGCATTTGGATTCTGATACAGAAAAGTGGTCTAAGTCATTAATTAAATTATTTAACATCTTATCTAAAACCAAATGAAAGGTCAGAAAATAACTAAACTGGCCGCACTTCGCAGTTTTACCCGCGTATTTCACATCATGCAGGGCTAGCATGGCCGGAGATATTTTATCCACGGGGAGAGGACAAAATACTATTCCCTTCTGTCAATTTTGTCCACCCTCCGAGCATGGCGACATGGGTGGACAAACTATTCACGGTGAACAAACCAGGGGAGACGCTTGTCCACGTCTAATGTCAAAAAGTGATGTAATTCTCTTTCCCCCTGTTGCCGTGCTTTGGCAGGTGGATAAAATAATTGTATCCTTTGTCAGTGGGAATAACCGGTAAAAACAAAAGCTTTATCCCCAGCCCATGCTAGCCCTGCTGTGGGAATACGGGGATAAAATATAGCCTTGTTCATTTCAGCCGTAAAACGTCCACTACTGAACACAGGCCTCCCTCATGGATCTCCATAAGGGACCGTTGCCATACTCACCACGCTTGGCAGGCGGGTTGATGAGCGCAGTATGGGAGTTGATACACGGAATGACGCTGCTGCCTATCTTCCGGAGGTAGCTCTTAGCAGGCACTTACTGCATCCACGGGAAAGAGAGGAGGGGCAACATTCTACTGCCGGCACCCCACGGCAATAGCCTTGTTACTCAGGGATAATGTAGCTCTCTAATAGTAAAAGAATTTTGAAAATCGGTCTAGTAGTTTTTGAGTTTATTCGTTAAAAAATACAACATAAAATTCCTTCCTATTGATAATATTGAGAGATAGGTACAAGTTAATTCTAGTTTCTATAAGGTATTGATAGGAATCACTATTTGACAATGACAGCAATAAAATTGTGATTAATCACAAACTTGCTTTCTCCGCTTGCCAGCGCCATCTGTTAGGTTTAGTAGATAATACATTAATAATCATTTTAATATGAAAGAGGATGCAAATAAACAATTTCTATATCTATAAATGTTTTTTTTTAAAAGATTTCTACTATTTTATACTCTAGTTGTTGCCCAATCTTTGTAATTGACGTGAAAGGTCAATTAAAAGGTCTATGCTGAAACATGATGTTAAATAACAGCATAGCTTTAAATCACCACTTGACGACCTCTGTGGTGCAGCAGGCAAAGGTCCGCCTGCGACGCAAGAGGTTGCGGGTTCGATTCCCGTCTCCGGATAAATGTCTGTATGATCTACAGATATTTGTTCAGGGTGTTCTGGATGTTTTTCTATATTTAACAAAAAATATCTATGTAGTATAATGTCTTAAGTACATCAGTCATCTAGTACCCATAACACAAGGTCTGTTTAGGGCTAGATGATGCTGTGTGAATTGTCCAGTATTATTTATTTTTATAGGTAAAACTGAAAAAATATCGACGACTAATCAATTTAAAAGCATTGGAAACAAGCTGACTGCTTATAACACCATCATCATCATCATCATCACCACTTCTCGACAAAGGCTTCACTCATGGCCAAGTACTTACCATGCTTGGCACCGCGCAGTTCGGGTTGTTGATACACGGAAAGACGCTGCTGCCCGTCTTCCGAAGGTATCTTTTGCCATATTTTTACTGCATCCACGGGCAAGAAAGAATGGGCAATATTCTACTGCCGGCATCCCAACGCAATAACATGTTTTTTGTAAACACAGACTTATCCTTCGTTATGTCTGTGTTTACAATGTTTTGAATGAAAATCACTGAATACTGAAAAGTCGTAGAACAAAAAATGTTCCTTGGGATGTTCAGAATCACCCAATTTCGGTTTAGTACACTTGTTATAATACAACCTGTATAGCCTTTAGCTTTCTTCGATAATCGGGCTATCCAACAGCTCCTGCGATTAGCGCGTTCAACAAAACAAACAAATAAACTCTTCAGCTTTATAGTATTAGTATAGATTGTCGTCTACGATAAAAGCGTAATATAATAGATGACACAGCACTATAGATTATTATGTGAGATATAGGTTATAAATATATAATTAATTACCTAGGACATTTGGGTACCTATCGATATTTTATTTATAGCTAATCCAAGGTTTATAAAGTACAGACGGCGTCCGTACGCGTCTGCCGTGGGGTGCCGACAGTAGAATGTTACCCCTCCTCTCATGCCCATGGATGCAGTTAAGAGCCTGCTAAGTGATACCTCCGGAAGATGGGCAGCAGCGTCTTTCCGTGTATTAACATCCCGTACTGCGCTCGCCAACCCGCCTGCCAAGCGTGGTGAGTATGGCAATTACCCCTCATGGAGATCCATGAGGCCTGTGTTCATCAGTGGACGTTTTATGGCTTAAATGATGTTGAGACGGCGTCCGTAGCTCAGTGACTCTAGAGCTGGCTGAGACGCAGGGGGTTCCAGGTTCTGTTCCCGCCCTAAAAAAATGTTTGTAAGATGCACAGATATTTGTTTCTTTAAGTGGATGCTGTTAAGCATAACTAGTCCAAGCGCCATTTTCACTTTTTTGGAAAATGACATAAACGCGTTTTTATTAACAGGAGAGTTGAATTTGCTTCATCTGAAAGTAAATCTATATACATCGACGCTTCTATTTGTAATTTAACATATCACAAGAAAAAAATACAAAATAAATATTTATTTTAAAAGATATAGCTAAAAATGCACTTGGACTCTCGATAAATGCGATGTTTTTATTTTGCAAAACGAGTCCAAGAGACATTTATGTCGTTTAGACTCCTCATGTGTAACTAAATTTGATAGAATAGGTTTATATGCATCTACAACCAGGGTAAAGAGGATTGAGAAAGCTAAATAAAATACTAATTAAATGACACAGGTAATGGCAAGATTAATATAAAAAAAAACAATCTTAAGACAAACTAATTTTACCAAAAAAATTTAAACATGTATTCTTTACCATAGTCCCAGATGTATTTTCTTAGACAAAGAGACGATTGAAGATGATATTAGTCAACACCACCCTCACCCCAGAACCTGTCTAGTACCTAACAACTTACGATATAGTAGATGGAGTAGATGCCATCGAGTAGATGCTAAATCTTCTCTTCTTCAACATGTTCTGGATCAAAATCTAAATTACCATCAAACCCTTTAACGTCATCATCAATCGTATCGTCTGTAATATTTTTTTTTGTAAAATGACTTAAAATCTTTTGGGTTATATGGGAACAGTGATTTTTAAATCTTAGTTTTTTCTCCGAAACAGGCTATCCATTAGGCCAAAGAGGTTTAACCATGCCTTTACAACGGTTCTCTATTTCGTCTCCGAAATTTTACATCCCTAATATAGTATTTCATATTTTTTTTTCATAATCACCGTTTGCTCGAATAATCAGGATCTATAATATAGTTACCACTTATGTCGGTCTCCATAATGATTAACACGCATAAAGTCATTCTCAATAAATAATGTAATCCATAACATTATTAACTAACTAAATCATTTTATTAGAATTTGATTTATAATTTGTTCAGTAGTGGACGTTTATCGGCTGAAATGATGATGTTGATTATTAGAATAATTGTAATATTCATAACATTGTATGTTGATTGTATTTAGCACCTCAACAACTGATTTTTTTATTGTTGTCAAGACAAGAGTAATTTTATTTAAATTAGTCTTCAATTCAATAAAATTCCTCAGGCGGCCGCTCGCTACGGTTGCTCGTATTAAGTATTTTGGAGTTTTATTAAAATATATACCCAGTATCTACTTTATGTAGACAGTAGCGCCGTCTTGGCCCAATAAATAATACGAAAATTGCCCCCTGACGAAAAATTCTTCACAGGCAGTGTTTTTGGATGGTTAAAAAAACATAATAACCTACTGTCTCTCCATCTCGGTTCTGTCGCAAGCAGAGTTTTTGGTTGGCTATAAAAAAACCTAATAACCTAATGTCTCTATTTCGGTTCTGTCACAGGCAGTGTTTTCGGTTATTTATAAAAAAACCTAATAAACTACTGTCTCTCCATCTCGGTTCTGTCACAGGCAGTGTTTTCGGGATGTTATAAAAATAAAATAAGTAGGTAAATAATGCTGGACAATTCACACAGCATCAACTATCCCCAAGCTAAGCAGAGCTTGTGTTATGGGTACTAGATACTACATAGATAGATATTTTTTATTATATAGAAAAACATCCAGAACACCCTGAACAAAAAAAACCTAATAACCTACTGTCTCTCCACCTCGGTTCTGTCAAAGACAGTGTTTTAGGATAGTTATAAAAAAACCTAATAACCTGCTGTCTTTCCATCTCGGTTCTGTCACAGGCAATGTTATCGGATAGTTATAAAAAAAAACCTAATAACCTACTGTCCTTCCGTCTCGGTTGGAAATTGGAAGTTTTATAATCGTTCGAAAATATTCGGAAGAATAAGTTTTATGATTCGTTATTATTATGACGCATATGTTTATAACGATTAAAATTATGGAAATAATATATAAGGTAAAATAGCTTTATGCGTAAAGAGCATAAGGATGAACAGTAATGTTATCTATGGGACCATAATATCCTGGATGGTGATGTTTCTGAGACACTTGTTATTGATGGTGATTTTCGGACAATCGATTTTCGGAGATAAAATGGGCACCCCTTTAAAACATGTATGTCCTTTCCTACCTTTTTTTCTCTCAACATCAATTTCTACTGTGTTTCTACCCCTATGGTATTTATGCAGTCATGGTAGTTACAAGACCATGCGAAAAATGTTTGTATGATTGGTTTGCGTTCGAAACCAAACTCATGTTTTTAGTTTTGCAAAACCAGTCCAAGTCACAAATAAATGTCGCGTGGACTACTGATGCGTAACACTATGTCGTTTGGGTTTGTTATGTATAAACGGAAAAGTGTTTTTTCATTATTAAATTTCGTTGTTAGTTTTAAATTGGTTTTTGGGCTTGTTTTGCGTATCAAAATATCTCGTTTGCTATAGAAGGCGCTTGGACTGGGTATTAAAAAATACAACTCAGAGTGAAGCTTGCTGCATAAGTGTTTTTTCTATGGCTAAATTATGTCTTGGAGATTACGAAAATGCAAAAAAATGAAAAAATGCAATTTGGCGCTTGGACTCATTATGCATAACTGTATCCAAGTATTCTATGTATGATATACGAAGGTATCTTTTGCCATGTTTTAACTACATCCACGTGCAAGAAAGGAGGGGCAATATTCTACTGCCGGCACCGCACGGCAGTTATAATGTTTGCTTGCTTTTAAGCCCAGTTCTGATGATGGGATTCATGATTAATCAAGGGAAATGATTAAATGTAATAATCATAGCGATTTGGGTATTATCAGCATCATCTTTGATACGGTTTTTTTGTTAAAAAGTTAAAGAATTATAAAATGAAATGAAAAATATCTAGTTTTAATTCCGCTAATACTGAGATGCATATGCACCGCCCTCCTGCCCGCAGCATATGCATCTCAGTATTAGCGGAATTAAAACTAGATATTTTTCATTTCATTTTATTGTCTTATGTATTTCCGCAAAGTAACGCCTGATTCTATTAATTATATTAAAGAATTATGATAAATCACTAACCAAAAAGTTGTACATTTTGGTTGGTGAAAAAGGAATGGTTGTCGTACTGGTCCAACTGTACTTTGCATTTAGTTAGGCTTTAGTGCCATTCGCTTCTGTCCGGCTGCGGTATGTAAAGGTTCTCGCTGTCGCCAGAATTGGCGCTTATTGTAAGGTACTGTTTGTTTTACCATTAAAATCAGCAGAACCTTTTAATAAACGTTAATTCTGGCGACAGCATGCCATGCTTGCAAATATCTAAAAAAACCAATAGATCAGAAAGTATATGCGTAGTATTATGATAGTATTGCGAAAAAAAGGTTTTTATGTACGAGAGACTGGCCAGTTATAATCTATTTTGGAATTATAATTATTTATTAGTGAAAATAGGTCGTTCGTTGCACTTTTAAAACTTTTCAACAGCCATATTTTTGCGAGCGTATATAAATTAAAGTGTTTTATTGAAAAATGAATCGACGCCGGACGTTTTTAGGCATGATTTTTTTATAATTTTAAGAGTCGCCTGAATCATTTGATCAATTCGTACGATATACTTGAAATTGTATTCATGGACGAGGCCCTTTTAAGGCAATCGCGTAACGTGGGTATAACGAATTTAAGCGCGGTTAACTAACTTTGGGAGATGAAGAAAGAAGTGGTCGCCCTTTGACGGCTGTTACGGACGAAAGCGTGCTTAGCAAACACTTTTATGCAAGACAATAGGCGACCTACGTATCAGGAGGTTCAGCAAGCTTCACGAGATTCTACACGTGCATCTTCGCGTGAGGAGGATAGTTTCACGCTGGATGCCGCACTACCTCACCGATACTCAGAAGCTGGCAAGGGTGAAATGGTGCCGTGACATGGTGCATTTGAAGCAAGCTAGTCTCGGCATGTTTACGAAATCATTACAGGTGTTTCGAAACGAATCAACGCCTACCAAAGTAAAGCGATCTAGAAGGGGGAGGATTTGATCACGAGCTATTTCAATTCGATTGGCTATTTGGTATCGATTCCTTTGCGGAGTCAACACCGAATGGGTTTTTGTTTAATCTGTATTTGGGTTTGTTTTTTGTTTCTGTATTCTGTTTCTAAAGATTGTTTTGTTTACCGTCCATCTATTCCTATTTATTCACTCTGTTTCTCTCCTGTCTCCTTCTCTCCTTTGTGGTCGTGAAGTCACCCGGGGTCCCAACTGAAAACTAGCGTAGCATCTGAGCCTGGCCAGGTTCTACACAATAATATGTAATACTTTGTAAAGATTTTAAATAAATAAATGATTGATTGAAAATAAATGATTGATTGATTGAATGAGTTGGGGACCCATTTACCCACGCCACATCCGCTTCTTCCTGTCCGCAATGTGATATTATTATTGTTACTTCTTTTTTTTCTACCTGTTTTTGTTTATTTATCATATTTTTTTTATTTTAAAAGTTTTTTTTTTGTGGATGAATGTTTTGTGATTTGTGCGCGTGGTAAATAAATAAATAAATAATGCTGGACATATCACACAGCATCCTCTAGCCCCAAGCTAAGCAGAGCTTGTGTTATGGGTACTAGATGACTAATAATATACTTAATAAATTATACTACATAGATAAATATTTTTATTATATATAGAAAAACACCCAGAACACCCTGAACAATTATCTGCAGATCGTACAGACATTTGTCCCGAGGCGGGAATCGAACCCGAAACCCCTTGCGTCGCAGGCGGACCTTCGCCCGCTGCGCCACAGAGCTCGTCTGTTTGTCGTCGTTTTGAAATGTTTTTCTTCTTCTTCTAGTAGAGTGTACTGAGTCCCTCATGTTATAGTTTAATGCCTTAAGTTTAAACTTGTGGTTAGGTTATTTGTTTCACTAAACAATGTTTGCTTTTTTTGAAACCCAGTTCTGATGATGGGAGCCATGATAAATCGGGGGAAGTAATTAAAGCATTAAGCAAACATAAAGTGGTTTGGCTATTTTCAGCAACATTTAGATTCAACATTGAATGTTTTTGTTTAAAATTACAGAATTATCTCTCAACATTAAGAGAAAAGATTTGTATGTTGTATCACATGTATTTATCACATGTATTTTGTATGTTTGTAACGAATAAACCCAAAAACTACTTGAACGATTTTCAAAATTCGTTCACCATTAAAATGCTACATTATCCCTGAGTAACAAAGGTTATATTTTATTTCTGTATTCCTACGGGAACGGGAACTACGCGGGTGAAACCGCGGAGTGCGGCTAGTGGTAGATGAAACGATTAAAGATGCTAAACCCGTCCTAGTCGGCTCTGCGCTTCTGGTCGGAGTTGGGCTGGCTATGCTAGCCAGACACCTCTCGCACAATGGACCAACATGGAGTCTAAATGCGGAAAAGGGAGTCACACACATACATACATACGAGTACATACCCGTCCTAGTCAAAAATTCAAAAATAATGACGTCATTGCACATTCATTTTCATTCATTTCATTTCGCCCGTAAAACGTCCACTACTGAACACAGGCCTCCCTCATGGATCTCCATGAGGGGCAGTTGCCATACTCACCACGCTTGGCAGGCGGGTTGGCGAGCGCAGTACGGGATTTTGATATACGGATAGACGCTGCTGCCCATCTTCCGGAGGTGTCCCTTAGCAGGCTTTTACTGCATCCACGGACATGAAAGGAGGGGTAACATTCTACTGCCGGCACCCCACGACGATTATTCATTGCACATTATTCCATTCCATTAAATACCTATCACCGGTGTTCCGTTTAATCGAGTGGAGGAATCCATAATTTAAATCCATAAGGATTAAAATTTAACGAACACCGGACGCAGTTAAATATTATATCTTATCATAAACACTCGCGTGGTCAGAATATTTAATCTGGGTATAAAATATTGACTTTTATTCATATTTTACACTCGGAAGCTGGGCCGAGTCCATATTTTAGAATTACCTGGGAATGGGAGAGTATTTTCAATACCTACCTTTTACTGGTGGTTGTTTAATAAAGTCTGCGTTCAATAGTTTACAGTGATAAAAACTTACTGGCTACTGCCCGAGGTTTTGTCCGCGTTTTAACTTTTTATTTAAAAAATAGTAAGGCCTTCACATCTACAGGATGTATTATATATAGGTAATATATGTACTGAGCCGAAAGGCGGTAATTTTGACCACCTCAAGGAACAAATTTAGTTTTACGACTTATCAGGATCCGGTGATTATCATTTAAGAAAAGAATACGAAAGTTTTTACTCCATTAGCTGATTAATGGCAAACTAAACGGCCGCCGTGGGGTGCCGGCAGTAGAATGATACCCCTCCTCTCATGCCCATGGATGCAGTAAGAGCCTCCGGAAGATGGCCAGCAGCGTCTATCCGTGTATCAACATCCCATACTGCGCTCACCAACCCGCCTGCCAAGCGTGGTGAGAATGGCAACTACCTCTCTTGGAGATCCATGAGGGAGGCCTGTGTTCATCAGTGGACGTTTTAGGGCTGAAATGATGAAACGGCAGCTGATTCCTGATAGGTTTATTGATTTCCGAAAAGAGTTTCCGTGCAGGTACAAATTAATAAAAACTGTTCAAACACAAAGGTATTCTTCTTTTGAAAATTGGAACGTGTGCTTATAGTATATTTTGAAATTTAAGCTACCTCAAGCTTCTGTTAAAGTTCCTTATTTTGGTTACGCTAGATGCTAAAGAGATCATTATCATTTCGCCTTAGAACTACTGTCCACATCCACTGCTGGATATAGGCCTCCCTCATGGATCACAAAGGTCATGACGGGGGTTTTTACTATACTCGCCACGCTTGGCAGGCGGGTTGTCGAGCGCAGTAGAGGATGTTGGTACACACAAAGACGCTGATGCCCATCTTCCGTTCCCCATCCCGTACTGCGCTCGCCAACGTGCCTGCCAAGCGCGGTGGGCATGGCAACAACCCCTCTTAGAGGTCCGAAGGAAGCCTATGTATATTCATATTCAGTAGTGGACCTTTTACGGCTGAGATGACGATGATGATAAGTACACCCCAATCCTAAACTTTGGTTATTTGTCTAATTCGCACAATGTATGGCTGCTTCCATATGGCTTCACTGCACAATATCACGACGCTATATAAACTTAACCATATTACTTAATGAGCTAAATAAAACCTGCTCCATATTGCTGCAGCTGGTACCTAGTTTCCGAACAGCTGATCGGTATATACATTATTTATGTTATTGATTTAGTTTCTTAGTTCTAACACTTTCCGAGCGGAGTCTGTAATGACTTCCTCTTAAGGTGCGAATGCACTTTGCGGTACTGCACTGCAGCTGAACGATGAGGTCAAATATCCTACTTATATTATAAACTCACGCTGTGGGTTGCCGGCTGTACGCCGTATGCTGCAGGCTGTAGAATGATACCCCTACTCTCATGCCCGTGGATGCAGTAGCAGCCTACTAAGGGATACCTCCGGATGGTGGGCACAGCGTCTGTCCGTGTATCTACAATCTGCGCTCGGCAACCCGCCTGCTAAGCGTGGTGAGTATGGAAACAATGGACTTTTGACTGATGATGATGGATGTTTCTTACACTTTCACGCAAAAACTAGCCTATGGATTGACCTGAAACTATGCACATGTATAGATGTTGACTAGGATTAACACATACGGGCATAAGCTTGACAATGCTAAATGCCGTGATGTGCCGGCAATGCCCTGGGAGCCGACAGTAGAATAATGCCCCTCCTCCCTTACCCGTGGATGCCGTAAAAGTCTGCCTAAGGCTACCTCCGGAAGACAGGCAGCAGCGTCCATTCGTGTGCCTACATACACCCCGAACTGCGCTCGGCAACCCGCCTGCCAAGTATGCTGAGTATGGATCCATGAGGGAGGATGTCCAGCAATTGTCGTGGAAAGTAGTCTTACGGGTGAGATGGTGATCATGATTCTTTCCTCATCCCACAGAATGGTCGATACACGAGCAAAAGAGGAGAGGCAAAATTCTACTGCCAGCACTCCACAGCAAGGGCAGGATGAAGAACCTTTAATGTAACGCCGGCAGCGCATCACATTTGCCACTGGTGTTGCAGATTTCCATGGGCGACGGTGACCACTTCTCATCAGGTGGTCCGTCTGCTCGTCTTCCTGCTTATAAAACAAAATACGTTATTAAAAAAACACTTCATTATTTATAAAGTTAACACAGACGTACCGAAAATAATGGAGGGCTCCCATCCTGTAGCACTAAAATCTTGTAACACTGGTACAGGCAAGATGAGAATTACAAAAAAATACTTCGCAATTTGTACCACCGGGTCACGATGGGAACAAATTTCTAAAATGTATTCCCATCGGTTCACACCCAACCGAAACAGTAATCAGCTGGTTATTAGCTGTTATAAAAAATAATAACGAAATAATAAAAAAAAATGCATTAATGAGAAAATCAACAATTTAGTCGTCCACTTTCTTGAAAAAATACTTAAACTCGTTTGCATAACTAACAGTAAGAAAAAAAGATTTAACACAAAACAATTAAAAAAATCAACTTAGCTGTTACAAAGATACTTGCAAAGAAATAATTAGAGATATAGGGAAAAATTTGCTTTTGCGCTAAACAGGCGTTCAGCTCAGCATAAATGTTGGGTGCGTTGATAAAGCCCAACGCTGAGTTTAGAATAGAATAGAAAATATTTATTTGCACCTTATTATAACAATGGTACACATATTATTATAGTTAATAAAAAAAACAATAAATGAATGAATGAATATAACTTTATTGTACACCAAAACTTAAATTAAATACAGTACGAAAACTTAAAATAAACACAAATGCACAATGAAGAAGAAGAAGAAAACATTTATTTACCACACGCACAAATCACAAAACATACATACATCCACAAAAAAAAACAATGGGTACGGCCTTATCGCTAAGAGCGATCTCTTCCAGGCAACCTTCGCATGAACAGGAAAGATTAAACAATATAAAGAATGATATAAAAACAATAAAATAAGACACAAATCGGTCGCCACTCAGCATTTGCTGTAACAACACGAATGCTGTCGCAGCGCTGGTTTTCGGTGGCGCCGTAGCGCTATGCAAAGCACAGACAACACACACGGTGAAACAAATATAATGAAAATGATTGAAGTAATCCTAGGGCAATGGGTTTATGTATCTTACAACAACCTCAATACAATACAATCCGTAATACAAATAATACCAAAAATCTTTGAAATATTATTTATTATTTTCAGCTGAAACCTGAGTAAAGAAGGTACTCTTACGCGCCCTATGTACCGACGGGGTCCCAAATAAATATTTCATAAGTAAAGTAAACTTAAGTAGAACTCGGGACACCAACATAGCCAGACGGATTAGCACGTTGAAGTGGCAATGAGGCAGGCCATACAGCGCGCAGAACAGATAGCCGATGGGGCCGCAAAGTTCTCGAATGTAGGACACGGACCGGCAAGTGCAGCGTAGGAAGACCACCTACAAGATGGCAGGCGACTTGGTAAGAACCGCAAGTCGGCGTTGGATGCAGCCCGCTTCCAACCGCAGTACCTGGAGATCAATGAGGGAGGCCTTTGCCCAGCAGTGGACGTCCCGGCTGATATGATGATATGATGAAAGTAAAATCTGAAGTTTTTTACAACGTAAAATACCTACCCCGGGCATGTACCTATGTACGTTGTAAAAAACAGCATACCATACAGCTGATTATTCAACGATATGTAGATGTCCCGCTTACTGCTCTGGAAACGACAATGGAGAAAGAACGAAGCATCTAAAAAAGATTATTTTGCAATCTAAATTTTAATTTGACGTTTTGTTGTTTTTTCCTTTCACTAACTTTATTATTAGCACTCAAAAAATAACATAATAATATAAAACCAACAAACCTTTTTATAAGATTAACTTAAATTTAGTCACTCAATCTAAAACAGCCAACGTCAATGCCAATAAGTGTTGACTCAATAGAGAAAAACGCTACAGTATAGAATAGTCAGTTAACAAAATAAAAACAAAACACATAATATGTGTTTTGATGAGTGAATTATGTAATTGTTTTTAATCAATTACATAATTCACTCATTTATTTTTTTATTAAATCTGTTAAACTATGTGCAGTGGTATACATAAGCCATAATATTTGCATGCCTAAATAAGGCAGAAATTAATGGAATAGTAGATTGTTAACCGAGGGTCGAAAGAATCAATTCCCGAGGTATTTAGACCGGCTTTAGTCCGAGTAGGAATTGATTCTTTTACCCGTGTAAACATTCTACTTATTTCGAATATGAGGAAAATAAGATTTTATCTCAACTATTTAATTTTAGTAGAAGTAATGATATTATATTATTATATACATATAAAGTATTTAATGATAATATATAATAATATTAATAGTACTTACCTATTGAAAATTAATTGTCAAATTAGGACCTATTTTTTTGAATTCCGTCACAGATACATAACAGATTACTATCCCGCCAATTTATGTTGACTTTTTAAATTTTAAATATGGAACTCACCGCGTAATTGTTGCGGCTTATTCCGCTCAAAGAAGTTTGCACTAAGTTCACACTGGCTGTTTAGAAAGTCACATGGCCGCAGCATTTTTTTTAATTAGTTTTTTTACATAAAACTCTTCATAGCTGACAGCAGTTCTATTTTTAAAGTTTATTCCGGTCCTTAGGTGGGAAGTTATTTGTATGAGTTTTTCCCTCTCTATGGAGGGAAGCAGCATTTTCCACCCAATAATCAGATCAAAACAACACTACTTTCCGAGTATGAGAAATGAAAATGTTTTATTTTAAGAACAACGCTGTAACTTAAATTCGTGCAAATAAACATTTTTAATCTTAAATATTTCGCTTCGGAAAACTTTTTTTCCAAGTGAGGGAAAGAAGTGGAAAAGGAAACTCTTTCAATTCTATTCATTGTTACAATATTTGTCCGAATATTATGCTCAATATTCTGCTCAAGATGCTGTGGGGTGCCGGCAGTGGAATAATACCCCTCCTTTCATGCCCGTGGATGCAGTAAGAGCCTGCTAAGGGATACCTACGGAAGATGGGCAGCAGCGTTTTCCCGTGTATCAACAGCCCTTACTGCGCTCGCCAACCCGCCTGCCAAGCGTAGTGGCAACTGCCCCTTATTGAGATCCATGAGGGTAGAGGGTTGAGGTCTAGAGGGTAGGTTGTGCGCGAGCTGCAAGCAGCTCGCGAGGTTTTCTTACATTATTTTCGTAATCAGCACCCTCAAGTTAGTCGAAAAGGACACCCATATCAAATTTTTGGTTTGGGGGATGAAAGGGGTTGATAAAGGGTAGTTTTAAAATTTTCTGGTATTCACCTTCAGATCTTCTACACTACTTCACCCTCAATTTACCCATTTCGCAAAAAAAATGAATAAAACGCCATAATTTTATCATAAAAGCCCAAGGGTTGCTAAATGGGGTTGAAAAGGGGATGATTTTTATTTATGCTTTTACTTGAAAAAATAGCTCTGTTTTATCCCACCAAACCGTAACCCACATGATGGCTCGATCAAGAGGTACATGGGGGAAAGGGATGAAGGGGGTGGAAAAGGGGCTGGATTTCAAAAATAATATTATTTTCGTAATAAGAACCCCCGAGTTAGTCGAAAAGGACACCCATATCAGTTTTTGCCCATACTATGAGAAAAATGAAAGAGGGGGATGAAGGGGATAAGGAATGAAATGAAATAATTTTATTTTACCTTTTAATTCAGTCCATTTAAACATTTTCCATACGATTTTGCGCAAAAATAAAAAAAATAAAAAATAAAAATCTAAAAAACCCAAGGGTTGCTAAATGGGGTTGAAAAGGGGACGATTTTTTTTCTGCTTTTACTTGAAAAATATAGCTTTATTTTATCCCATCAAAAGGTCACCCATCCGAATGCTCGATCAAGAGATACGGGGAGGAGGGGGATGAAGGGGATGAAATAGGGGTAGTTTAAGATTTGTCTTTTTCTCAACCCCACACCCTCTACACAACCCTACCATCAAATTACCCTTTTTGCAATAAAAAAAAGCAAAAGTTTAGAAATTTTTGCCGAAATTTTAACATAAAACCACAAGGGTTGCTAAAGGGGGTGGAAAGGGGGATGATTTTTTTTAGTTTTTCTTGGAAAAATTAGCTCTATTTTATTCCACAAAACGGTCACCCATCCGATCGCTCGTTTACGAGATAAGGGGGGGAGGGGGATGACGGGGGTGGAAAAGGGGTAGTTTCAGATTTTTCTCGTACTCACCCCCAGATCTTCTACACTACCCCGTTAACAGATTCTCGAAATTCCATCTGGAAGTGGGAGAACAATGATGTCAGTCAGTCAGTGGTAGTCTAGTTCTCGTATCTCTACCCTCTCTCTGAGGTCTTTGTTCAGTAGTGGACGTTTTACGGCTGAAATGATGATTATGTCCGTAAGGATATTGACTCGTTTGGATGTTTGGTGACGTCACTTAACTGTACAACGCCGCACGCTCCCGTCGCGTCGGCAGTGTTGGTTGTCACGGAGCCAGGGTTAGATTCATCATCATCATTTCAGTCGTAAAACGTCCACTACAGAACACAGGCCTCCCTCATGGATCTCCATGAGGGGTAGTTGCCATACTCACCACGCTTGGCAGGCGGGTTGGTGGTATACGGGATGTTGATACGCGGAAAGACGCTGCTGCCCATCTTCCGGAGGTATCCCTTAGCAGGCTCTTACTGCATCCACGGGCAAGAGAGGAGGGGTAACATTCTACTGCCGGCACCCCACGGCAGGCTTAGATTAGGTTCTGTAATCTGTGACGGAGCGTTGGTACGTGACGTCACGCGGTGGACGCAGGCGCCTTACTGCGCTCGCCAACCCGCCTGCCAAGCGTGGCGAGTATGGCAACGAGTCTTTTGGAGATCCATGAGGAATCCGTGTTGTCCAACTGTGGACATGGACAGCAAGCCTACGGCTGGGAATAAAAGAAAAAAAAGTAAGAAGTATTATATCAATCATCTGGTTCCATCGTACAAGCTCTGCGTAGTTTGGTACTAGATGGCGCTATGTATAGTGTCCAGTATTATTCATTTAGTTTAGTCTTTTTATCCATATTATTATTATCTTATTATTATTATAAGCCCATCTGATCCCACTGCTGGGCAAAAGCCTCCCCCGATTCCCTCCATGTATCTCGATCCTGAGCCACTTCCCTCCAGTCGACTCAGTGTTGATCGAGTTTGTCCCGCCATCTACGCCAATCACCAAGGGTGGTGATTGCCTTGGCCCACACTTCACCTTTATCTATATTATAAAAACTTTATTTAATGTGTTTGTTAACAAATAATTCGCTTTATTTTTAGTTTACGACGCCTATTCATTGAGGAACCATAAAGTTTCAGTGACCTCCGCAAAGGTCCGTGCAAACGGGCGACTAACTGCCGACCAGCGGGCCTGGCATACAACTTCTTCATCATCATCATCTCAGCCGTCATTCCACATCCACTGCTGGACATAGGCTATGGATCGCCAGGACCATGAGGGGGTTGTTGCCATAGTCGCCACGCTTGGCAGGCGGGTTGGCGAGAGCAGTACAGGATGATGATACAATGATGCTGCTGCTCATCTTCCGGAAGTATCTCTTGGCAGATTCTTACTGCATCTACTGGCAAGATAGGAGGGGCAACATTCTAATACAGGCACCCTACGGCATTTTTTTTTAATTTAATTATTTCTATTTCATTTTATTGAATTTTTTATTTTATTTTATTTATTTATTTATCGTACAATACACTTTACAACCATATACAAAATAAAGTAAAATAAAATGTATAAACTAGATCTTGATTATAAAATAAACATTTGTACGCACAGCTATAATATAATATAAATATCGAGGTATAAATAGAAACACAACACACAAAGAATAAACACAGGAAAATGTAGAATATGAACTATGAAACTAGCAGCTATGTCTATAAGTAGGTAATTAAGTAACTTAAAACTATCCCTTTGTCTAGATAGGATATTAAATTGGAGGATCTCTTTTAAGGTTGAAATATATTTACTAAATTTAACAAATAAGTCGAGTTCAATATGGATTTTGTGTAGATCGTTATATTGACGCGCCATTCTGGTTAACGGATTATATGAAGATATATTATTCCTAAAAGTTTTCAAAATAAAAATATTAGATTTATTTGAGTGTCGTACTCTGAAGTTAATATTGAAAGATATTTCCGACAAGAGTTTTGGAGAATCTATGATTGAATGAATTATTTTATAAAGAAAAATCATATCAAAATAAATACGTCGTGTCTCTAATGATGTGACATTGAATAATTTAAGAAGCCTCTCTTCGTAATATGAATATTTCGTATATATATCGTAATATGAATAAGTCGACATGAAAGTAAAAAATACTTACGCTAAATTTACACTTATTCTTAGATTCATCTCTAAATCTCTTTATTTGATTGATTTGTATGTTGTATTTTGTAGGTTTGTAACGAATAAACTCAAAAACTACTGGACCGATTTTTAAATTCCTCAAATTCTTTCACCGTTATAATGATACATTATCCCTTAGAAACCACATTTTATCCCCGTATTCCCACGAGAACGGGAACTTACGTGGGTAAAACCGCGGAGTCGTTTAATAAACTTCTTTGAATAAACTCCATCTAAAAATGTCAGTTCGAAAAGCTTATTATTTCTTACTGAAAACAGCTCATTGAATAAAGCAACTATCGAACTTCACTTACTATGCAAAGAGGCTGAAGTTTGCTAGTTAGCACTCCCTAAGTGAAACGGAGGAGTAGTTTCGTCGCCCGTTCACAACGATACTACGAGTACAATAGGCTTCGTAAGCTCAGTTCGAACATTGACGGCGCTCGCTGGGCTTAGAAAGACACGCGAGCAAATAGTTTTAGTTCCAAATAGCGTACCTGTTTTAGTCCAACATTGGAAAAAAGCACATGATAGGGATCAGTGGAGAGGGAAGGAAGGCATCTGCCCTGCAGTGGGAAGAGTAAGGCTCATAAATAAAATAAATAAATAAATTGCAAAAAAAATAATGAGGTATAGGTGCTGGGCAAGCCAAATATATCTAACAATGTCCCAGGCACTGCAGCGTCCCGTACAGCATAATTACCAGTTGCTGACGCTGTATAAATCATCTTTAATATATGCAAAAGTCTTACTTTGATTAAAACTGATATCTACTAGTGAAAATGGTACCTACTTCTGTCGTTCGTTTCAGTCATAAAACGTCCACCTGAACACAGGCCTCCCTCATGGATCTCCATGAGGGGTTGTTTCCATACTCACCACGCTTTGTAGGCGTGTTGTCGAGCGCAGTACGAGATGTTGATTCACGGAAAGACGCTGCTGCCCATTTTCCGGAGTTATCCCTTAGCAGGCTCTTACTGCATCCACGGGCATGAGAGGAGGGGTAACATTTTACTGCCGGCACCCCACGGCAAATTGATTTGGAAATATACTAACCTAACAAACCCACAACTTCCATCGAATGACAGTTAAGTGGTTTGACATTGATGTAAATTTTATATGAGACATTAAATTACACTCTAGTATGTTTAAATACATATATGTCTTTTTATTAATATAAATAAAAAATATATAGATTATACTTTTATTATTTTAGATATAATAAAATAGCGTAAAAAATGTTTTGTTATCAATAGGTATAAAATTAAAATTGATCAAAAGAAGTTTATTATTACAAGCTTATATTTAGCTTGCCCTGTATGTACGTATGTAACTATGTTTTTTCGCGGAATCTTGCAACTCAATTTTGAAGCAGATATCTTCAACCTAATTGAAGACAAGCTTTTATCACATAAACTGTGTAAAGACGTTTTAAGTTGACTTTAATGGAAAATGTTTATTTTAATATTTTTAGTACGTTTAAATAAAAGCTTGTTTGTTAAATTTTTTTTTTACTGTAATTTATTTATTTCAATTTGTTTGTATAACCACTTTCAAGCAAAATATATGTTTTGCCGCCGCGAAATCTACGTAAGTACATCGGCTCACCCCGCCACTGAAAAACGGTATTACAAGTCCTAATGTATCTAGAATTCCAAATATCATACCGAATGAAGTTATAAAATATTTCCTTTAAAATATGCCCCAGGCCTTTTCCTGCTATGATCAAAGCGAACCTTTGACCGACTCCGCCAACTTTTAATGTATTTTTCCTTCCCGATTCAGTATTCATTGCGTTGATGCCCTAGGGTATGGCGTCCTATAATAATCTCCGACTCAAGTCTGTATTGGCATTCTAGGAAGGTTTTACGTATTACTTAAAATAAGTTATCTCGGTATTTTGTGTCTGACAATTTGATATTGAGTTATTCATATATCGTTTTTTAGACATGTTTGCGCATTTGCATATTTTATGAAAATAATGCCGTGGGGTGCCAGCAGTAGAATGTTACCCCTCCTCTCATGCCCGTGGGTGCAGTAAGAGCCTGCTAAGGGATCCCTCCAGAAGATGGACAGCAGTGTTTTAACATCGCAAACAGCGCTCGCCAACCCGCCTGCCAAGCGTGGTGAGTATGGCAACTACCCCTCATGGAGATCCATGAGGGAGGCCTGTGTTCAGTAGTGGGACGTGCTACGCCTGGAATGATGACGAAAATGATCGTGGAGTGAAAGCCATGAACTGAAGCGATTTAACCCTTAATAGCTTTTTATGTGAAACATCTTTTGCGGGGGGCTATACCGATCGGACGGGATATGACGCGAGAAAATGTCGTGCGAGTAACTATAATGGCAACCGACATTTACGGCTCAACTCAAAAACTACCGAATAATGTTCATACGGTTTTCACATTTGGCATTGAGTACCTAGTTTACCTATAATATCAGATGACATGCTGAATGCTTATAATTACATTCCCATGCCTAACAAACCTACAACCTCCATCGATTACAGGCTAACCAAGCCACATATTGAAAATTTTTAGTCCCACCTAAAATTTTAAATAATATCCTGAATGAAGTTATAAAACACATTTCCTTAAAAATATTCCCGCATGACGTTTTCCTGCTCTGATCAAAGAGAAGCTATGACTCCGCCAAATTTTAATGTATTTTTCTTTCACGTTTCATTATTCATTGCGTTGATGACCTAGGGTATGGCGTCCTATAATCTCCGACTCAAATCTGTATTGGCATACTAGGATGATTTTACGTATATCCTTTGAAATATGTTATTTCATGAGTTGTCACTGTTTGATCGCCTGCCGTTACTACAGTAGTAATAAATAGTACGTTACTATGACATCTGTCAGATTTGTAACTCATAGTACCAAATTCTGAGCAAATCAAGCCCAAACTACAGTTGCTGTAGTATAGTTTAGTGCGTATTTTAGTACCGAACTATCCGCTAGAGGCGCTGTACAAGTTTTCATACATTTTGAAGTGATAACTTCTTATGGGAGGCTAAACCGCTTCGTTACGTAACGCGTTACGGCGCCAGTCTGTCTGGCTTCCCTTTCTCTCACGCATACGGCAGCGGTAGGCAGGCTCCTCCTCTCTCACTTCAACCCGCAGCGCAAGCCTAAGTTATCTTTTCTGTCGTGCGTCCCGAGACGCACACGCTTTTTTTTAACTACCTCTACAATCGCTAGCGGTATAGATTGCGAAAACTCATGTTAGACCTACTGGTCTCATATTTTACCGTGCGTAGGTAAAACGAACTGTTTTATTTTTATAGGAACCCGCAGGCTGTTTACGTACCACGCGACAGGTTTGCAACAGGCGTAAATTTCGCGATCATCGCTGTTAATCAATTCGTGAATTAACTCAGTGACGAACATACAACAACACCAACTTATTCAAAATTGACGTTTGATAGCGATTATCACGAGATTTGCGCCTGTTGCAAACTTGTCGCTAGATACGTGATCAGCTTGCCTGCATTAGAGTCAATATCGAAAGCGCTACTCCCTTTGGTATCACGGTAACGGAGCGCTCTAAAGTAAGGTTTAATGCTAACTTGGTCAAACATAGGCGTACTAGCACATTCAAATGTCAAATTCAGAATACCTTGATAGAGGTTTGTATGTCATAGACAAAAGGATCTCTGCGGGTTGTATCACGGTCTATGGTGGGAGGAGTGAAAAAGTCATTGTATATTCGGAAATATCTCCGTTTCTTTTTGTAATAATAGATATTATAGATGATTTATTAGCAACTGGTAATCATGCTGTACGGGACGCTGCAGTGGCTGGGACATTGTTAAATGGATAAGGCTTAATTTTTTCAACCATCATGGCTGTGAACATATGTATATTTACGGGATATTTGCCATAATTCGATTCTTATTGAGTTTCCCGATATTTCGGCGTAGTTCCACACGCCCTGGTCACGGATAAACACAATATCGGGAAGCTCAAAAATAATCAAATCATGGTAAATAAAAAAAAAGTAAGGCCTTTGCATCTATTATAGATGATTTATACAGCGTCAGCAACTGGTAATCATGCTGTACGGGACGCTGCAGTGCCTGGGACATTGTTAGATGGATTAGGCTTGCCCAGCACCTATACCATCCTCTCAGCTTAGTCAGCCATTATTCAGAGGAAAGAACAGGTACGTCTGAAGCTAACTAAGCCGCGGGTTTCCTCACGCTGTTTCCTTCACCGTTAAAGATCGTGCACCAATGGATTTTCCAAAGAAAAATCCATTGGTGCACGGCCGGTACCGAACCCACGACTTTCGGATTGAAAGTCAGTATGGTAAATATACCGTAAATATTTCATATAGTGGATTATGCTTGCCCAGCACCTATACCATCCTTCCAGCTTAGTCAACTGAATGATGTAATAAACATCGTGACGAAACCCGCGGCTTAGTTAGCGTCAGACGTATTAGTCTGTTCTTTCCTCTGACTAATAGTTGACTAAAATAGATTCATCATCTCAGCTTTAGGACTACTTTCCTCCCTCATGGATCTCCCAAGAACATGAGGGGTTTGTTGCCATACTAGCCACGCTTGGCAGACGGGTTGGCGAGCGCAGTACGATAAAAAAAAATAAAAAATAGATTGATTGTATCAAAATTAATTTAATGTTCATAATATGTTTTTTTGTTTCAGGCAAGCGATCTACGAACTACACTGATGGTAAGTGAATATTTAGGCTTTATGTACTCACATAAAGCCATGACATAGCCATGACATGACATGAAGTTCTTCCAACGTCATTATGTATTTAAACATTGTTATATTTATAAATGGGTACCATTTATAAATATCACAATGTTTAAATTTGGCAAAGTGCGAGCCGAACAAAAGTAAAATTTGTTGTTGGCAAAGTACGAAGAGTTTTTCATTATTTGGCAAAACAACTTGTTTAAAACAATTAGTTACTTGCCGTTATTAATATCCAGCAAAAAACTGCAAAGTCACGTTTGTTGTAAGAGAGCACAATTTGAGGGGTCAAATAGGTATTTATTTTAATTTAATTTAATTGTTTATTTTTTAAATGACAACTTAATATTCTGTAAATATTTCAAGCGTCTACCTGTTTCCGTTATTAATATTGAGTAAAAACGGCATAAAATCACGTTTGTTGTAAATAAAAAATGCCCCCCTTTTATTTATTTTTTGTTTTGATCTGTAAAATTTCAACTGTCTAGCTACCACGGTTCATGAGATACAGCCTGGTGACAGACAGACAGACAGACAGCGGAGTCTTAGTAATAGGGTCCTGTTTTTACCCTTTGGGATACGGAAACCTAAAAAAGACTACCTATACAGTAGATATTACGAATAGCCCTAAAAATTATGAATACATGTTAATGCCTATATATAGCCTTCCTCGATAAATGGGCTATCCAACCCTACGTACATGATTTAATTTTTTTAATTTGAGTTATTGATATTACCGCTTTTATCCAAAAAAATACCGTGGGGTGCCGGCAGCAGAATGTTACCCCAGCTCCTCTCATAACCATGGATGCAGTAGGAGCCTTAAGGGATACCCCCGGAAGATGGGAAGAGACACAGGCCTGTGTACAGGGACGTTTTACGGCTGAAACGATGAATAAAGCCTTCCTCGATAAATGAGCTAACACTTACTACCATAATTAATTTTTTTAATTGGAAATTTGAGTTACTGAGGTTAGTGCTTTTAACTAAAGAGAACTCCTTAGCTGTATTATATTCATCATTTCAGCCGTAAAACATGCACTACTGAACACGCCTCCCTCATCTCTCCATGAAGGGTCGTTGCCATACTCGCCACGCGTGGCAGACGGTTTGCGAGCACAGTACGGGATGTTGATACACGGAAAGATGCTGCTGCCCATCTATCGGAGGTATCCCTTAGCAGGCTCTTACTGCATCAACGAGCATGAGAGGAGGGGTAACATTCTACTGCCGGCAGCCCACGACCCATATAGTAGATTGAACGCCATTTTTTTTTCGAACCTGTAGTTACTGAGGTTAGCTTATAACCAAAAAACTCTTCAGCTATGTTATATTAGAAAAAAATAATTACCTAAATGTTTTGTTTAGCCTTGTTATTGTTTAATTGATTTCGAAACAAATTATATTGTTCACCTTTAAAGGTTCAAAGAACATAAAGCATCAAAGAGAAATGTGAAATGGATATTTGTGAAACGGTCAGCTTAATAAAAAAACATAAAAAGAATCCAGAATGTTCAGTTTATACAAGGTGTTTTAAAATAATGTATTCAAACCCAAAAAGGGCGTGATTGTAATCACCCCAAGACTCGACTTTAGTTATATCGGTGGTTTTAATTTAAGTAAAGACAAGGAAAGTTTTAACTTTAACATCTGATACGATACTGACAACTTATGCGTTTCAAAGAAATTAATAACCTTATCAACAATTTTACGATTTTAGTGGGATTAGAACCTACGTCCGTCAAGTCGATACTTGACGCTTCCTCAAGCCGGAAGTGCTTTGACCACTAAGCTACAGTACCCATGTCTTGAAATTCTTGATAAGGTGATATCGGTTTGAGCACCGATTAGAGCGCCATCTACAGGAACTTTTGTTTTCCTGTTCAATGTCTGAAGTTGCATTCAGTAGCAATGACTAAAGATGTCGCTATAGCTTATTCTATAGTTTGTAATTTTTATAGTTTTTAACCACACTTAGGTAGAAGATTTCAAAGAAATGAATCTACGTAAGTGTGGTTAATAAATCGGATATAATTTTTAATGCATCAAAAAAATATTAATCTGGTTGTGATTTAAAAAAAACACCGTAATGAATCTAACTAAGTGTGGTTAAACACCATAAAAATTACAATCTATAACCTAAACGTTAGCTGATTCTTGACAGGGTCAGTGACCTCCGTGAATTGTTACCAGAGAGGTACAATTAAAAATACCTTAATCCACAATAAGGTGTTTTTTTAGATCACAATCAGATAATTTTTTTTTGATGCATTAAAAAATTAAATCCGATTTTGTGTTCGGTTCAGGATTAACGTTCATCTTATCACCACGTTATACTAGTAAATTTAGTACTTACTAAACAAGTCAATGTAAAAAATAACCAAAAAATATTTTAAAAAAATTGTAAAATACGAATTTCCTTTATTTTTTCCTTACAAAACTGCTTGTTTTCATGGACTGAAATCCCTCTTTCGGTTTTGTATATATATATTGTACACACTGTATGTTCAACTTCAATTTTCCTTCCCCATTCTCTTTAGTATTCATTGCGATATGCCCTGAAGAGCTAGACACCTGATTTTCCCATCCGAATATGGTTAGGAAATACGAGAATGTCTGATACTGAATTTACTGTATATCAAAGCCACTTGCGGTTTGTGGGAAAGACAACTCAAAACAATATGTATAAACTATTTCTACTGATTCTATTTGTATTAAAGAACTATGGCGTTTGGATATTTAGATTGGAATGGGTTTTTTAGACGAGGCTCCATAAAAGCAAACAAATTTAGAAGTATCTTTATCACAAGAGAATATTGAAATTTCAAACTGTTTAACGGGAATTTATCGCGTAATTACCTTGTTTTATTATTTACCACGAGGGCAGCAGGGCACTCGAAACGTCGGGAAGTACCTAATAAAAGGTAATTACGCGATGAAGTCCCGTTAAACGGTTTAAAATTATGCTTATTGATCCCGAAACACGTTACAAAATATTTCAATAATTTCAATAATAGTACTTTGTAAACATAAAGTACTATTATTGAAATTATTGAAATATTTTGTAACGTTTTTTCAATAATGATTATTATTTTTTAATCATTTTATAGTTTTTATCATGCGCCGCAATTAAAAAAAAATATGTGAGTGACTATGCCAGCCTTCATACAAAAGTTTTCAAGTTTCGTAGATAGATAGATAAACTCCTTATTGTGTAAATCATACAAAAAAAATAACTAAAATTAACATAAACTACAAAAACAACAGAAATACACAATATAGCTCAAAGATTTGTTCGTTCGCCGCACTGCTGGGCAAAATTTCTTATAATTATTAAATAAATTTCAAAATCAATAAATAAAAGTTGAGTAGGTAATTCTAAATTTGGATATTGTATATAGCTGATATTATATTAATATACTTATTTAAATATAATATTGGTTTTTATATGCCAAAGTTAGGTATATTGAATTTGTCCATTCAACTTAATTACGTTGCATATTGTTTACTTTGTCTTTGAGGTCACAGAAAAGGCCCAAGTTATTAGTTAATATTTCAAACTAATCGAGTTTATTACTTTGTGAGTCGATAAGATTGGCTATAAATGCTTGCGGAAAACAAATGCTGTACATTTCACGAAACACCATCTAGCCCCAACGCAAGCAGAGCTTGTGTTATGGGTTCCAGATGATTGACAGAAGACTTATTTTTTTTTGTTAATACCTCACTTGTCATACATAAATACGAGTTCCTTACGTAACGTTTAAGTAGAACCAACGACTGAAGCAAATATAAATAATACCCATATCATCAGAAAGCCAATTCGATCAAATATTTGCTTAATTATATATTTACAATCTTAATCCATATTTACCGAAATTATGCTAGCTCCCACGCTAGTTAAAACTGTTATAAAAAGGTAAGGTTTAATATAATACGTGCACATAAAAATACACCACAAGATAGATACATAGACATAAAATGACATAAAAAACAAATAAATTATAAGTAAAAAAGTTTCTAAAAAAACAAGCTTTTATTTAAATGTACTAAAAATAATAATATACACATTTTCCATAAAACTTTGATGTCAATGTATAACGTTATTACAAAATTTATATGATATAATAGCTTGTAGTGAGATTGAGGTAGTTACTTGTATTTACTTGAGAAAAAAATCAATTATAATCAAGTTGTTTAATTTACTTATTTGTCTACACAGGTAAAGGTCATATGAGTTGTATATGGACGTTATAAGTTCATATTGAAGTTTTATGGAAAATGTTTATTTCGTAACAAGCTTTTTTATCGCATAAATTGTGTAAAGACGTTTTAAGTTGACATTAAACTTAAATGGATTGTCAGCACGCTTGGCAGGCGTATCGTATTGGCGAGCGCAGTACGTGATGTTGATACACGGAAAGACGCTGCCGCGCATCTTCCGGAGATAACTCTTGGATTCTTACTGTATTCACGGGCAAGAGAGGAGGAGCAACATTCTACTGCCGGCACCCCACAGCGTATTATACAGATACAGATAGATATATATCATAAAAGTGAACACTTGTTCAAGCATAACAGATGTGACCATATTTTTACAAGTTTTTATTTATTTTCACCTGTCCCGAACTGTAATCAAATCTTGCAAGTTAAATTTGATCCACTTCCCGGTTACCGCTTGAGCTGAAATTTTGCATGCATGTGTTAATCGGATGACAATGCAAAATTATTATGACATGGAGCTGATCTGATGGTGGAACCGGAAGGTGGTCATAGGAACTATGACCACAGATTACAGAAACTAACTATGACCACCTTCTATGGCTTCATATGGCATCTTCCGGTAGTTAAACGACACAACCCCATCGAGTTTGGACTCGTTTGATCCGTCTTGACGAATAATTTGGTGCTAGATGGTAACCAGGGTCTGATGATGGAGCTGGAAAGTGGCCATAGGACTTCTGTAATTAAGCGATTTTCAACTTTTTAGTTCTTTTTATTAACAAGTAATGAAAGCTTGTTTTTAAAAAGTTTTTGTACTAACTCAACTTGTTGTTACTAAAGCCCGGGCAGAAGTCGTTTTGAGCTTGAATTCGAGCTAACTCAGTTACCTACAATCAGCTTGTAATTGGAGCCGTCCATTGCCAGTTGTATTCCCCATGGGGCTGTCGAGCGCGGGACAGCGCCGTGTCAAAATGTCGATTGTCTGTCCTATCTCTGCGTTGCTTTTTAATCGTGTTCTTGTATGATGCTGTGACATGTGCTGCATTATTTTACGAGTATATTGGTGTCGATTCTGTTCTACACTTCCTAGAACTAATTGTAGTTAGAGATATGACGTTCTTAACTTATAGCTATCGGCATAAAATCGGCTCTAATTGCTCTGTTTTCATTTTAGAACAGTACTAACCGAATAGCTTTATGTCACTTTAGTCCGTTTTACGTCAATTTCATTAGCTTTAGCTAGTTAGTGCAACAGCAGAATCGCCACCATTGTCATATCTTCATCTTCTCAGAGGTAGGACGTCAACTGCTGGAAAAGGGGGTCCCTCATGGATCTCCACGCAGACGTCCATAAGTGACGGTGACCACTTCCCATTAGGTGGCCCGTGCGCTCGTCCTCCTACTTATAATACCTCTATAAAATAAAACCGGGCAAGAGCGAGTCGGACTCGCGCACCGAGGGTTCCGTGCCATCATACAATATAATATATGACAAAGGCGGTTTTATATTTGTTGGAGAACCTTGACAGCGCCATCTCTTGTCTGATAGCGGAAATTATGTAGAGATTTACACTTTCGATGATTTCTAAAAAAGTATGCTAAGTAGAGAGATTGTAATAATTTTCCTCTAATCTTTACATTTACTTCTAATAGCGATAAAAGTTTCAGAGGTTTATCTCCGCAAATTTCGGAGATAAGGGGGGGGAACGCTATTTTTTTCAACATTTTTGTAAATAACTCAAAAACGATACGACTTAAAGGAAAACTAAAAACTGTTTATTAATGTACAAATGAATACCTGTCATATGATACCCCACATCACCTATTAATTTCACAAAATTTTTAAAAACCCCCCTTCCACCCCCCTTGTATAAAAAACTATGCAAATTAGGGAGTTCGCTATAATTTTCCTATAAAGTTTACATACACTTCTATTAGCTATAAAAGTATCACGGGTTTATCTCTGCAAACTTCGGAGATAAGGGGGGGGGGAACGGTCGTTTTTTCAACATTTTTGTAAATAACTCAAAAAAAATACGACTTGAAGGAAAACTAAAAACTGTTCATTAATGTGCAAATAAATACCTTAATTAATATGATACCCCACACGGCCTAGTAACTTCACTTAAAAATTTTGAGATCCCCTATCCGCCCCCCTGCAGTCAAAATAAGGATATTTATTAACATTTTCATATATGCTATGTTAGTAAAAAAGTGTTGTCTTTTACCATTTCAAATTTCAAGTCGATAGCATCAGTAGTTCTCGAGATATCCAGTTGTGACAGACAGACAGACAGACAAAGTGATTCTATAAGGGTTTCTTTTTACCATTTTGGTCCGGAACCCTAAAAAACTGATCTTAAGGATGAACGAGTCGCTCATCTTTCCATACAAACGTGGAAGGGTAACTACTCCACTGTTTGACGTTAACCATCCAACACTAAGGATTATATAAATTTATCTCGTCATAATCTATGTTTGTATACACCCCAATCCGTAAAAAAAATATTTATTGCAAAAATACAAACTACTAAAATTTCGTATTTCAACACTGATTTTAGCCCAACTTTGGACGAAACTAAATAATATAAGGAGAAAGAAAACTCAAAAAGAAACGCTGTTCAAACATAGTTTAATTATTCAAAAGTTGAAGTAAATGTTATTTTGAAAAGATTATACTCAAGTTTTTCTATAATAACCCTTGTGCTAAAAGTCTATTCACATATTTTTACGCGGTCGGTTTAGGAATGAATCATTGTGCATTTAATTCTAGCGCGCGGGTAAACACACTATGCAGGTGAGATAGCATACATTTAGGCCGCGCCTACTGATGACTTTGCCTCCGCGACTAGTTGGACCTTAAGGGGCTTCTTGCCAGCACGTCCACTATCCTATGACCTAAAACCTATTTGTGGTTATATGTATTTTTATTTGTACCTGTGCGGCAACTCTTCGCGGATGTCAATGACCCTGTCAAGAATCAGCTGGCTTTTGGGTTGTCATTATCGTATAATCAGCTGTGGAAGTCAAAACTTTCGTGGTCTTTTCTTGAATGTAAATCAATTAATCCTGAAAGTAAAAATCCTGAAATCCTGAAAGTGAAAGTACTGTAGAACAAAAGATTTTCCTTGGGATATTCAGAATCATCCGCTTTCGGCTTAATACACATGTTAGTAGTCTAATATTGTCCTTCTCCCTCACCCGAGGATGCAGTAAAAAGGTTCTTACTGCTTCCGAAAGACAAAGACAAAAACAGCGTCCTTCCGTGTTTTAACATCTCGTGAGCTCGCCAACCCGCCTGTAAAGCGTGGTAAGTATGGCAAGAACTGATGACCTTGGAGATTCACGATGGCCAAGTCCAGCAATGGACGTCCTACGGCTAAGATGATGATCTTAGAAGGAAACGTAAATCACCGTAGCCAACAAAACACCGCCGGCATTAGAAAAGCAATTAATGCCGAGGAAGTTAAGCTTACCAAAACGACTATCGGGGGTAAGGTGTTATGCAAATTTCAGCTTTGTCTGCCGTCCAGTCGGTACTTGAATATTATCTAGCCTTAGCTGTTTGGGTACGAACTTTGCATACATTAAGGCCTCTTGGCGGTCCCATTGTTTTGCGAGCAAGTGGATGACGTATGAATTTCATGCATAAATCATTCTGTAATAGGCTTAAATAGATTTACACAGAACGCTTGAGTGGGAGGTTGGGTTGAAGCGGGCTAAACATGAAGTCTTTGATGAATACAGATTATTCTGATGATGCTCTTTTTGTCGTGCTTTCCATCTCACGTTAAACAGGTTCATCATCATTTAATGGCCATAGTACGTCCGCTGTTGGATGAAGGCCTAATGGACTTCTAAGTATTGGGGCTGGAAACTGCCTGCGTACACCGCCACCCTGCATAAACATGCATAGTTTACCAGGTCGTCCGCCCATCTTGTTGGTGGAAGTCCTACGTTGCACTTGTTGGTCTGTGGCATCCACTCGAGAACATTTCTGCTAGGGCATTGTAGCTATAAGCCATCGGTTCCTTGAGCTACATGGCTAGCGTACTACGTCGGCGACTGGTAGAATATTACTGCTTTAATTTATACAGCCTCCATCTACTCGTACCGCCTTCCCCCGACCAATATCATTGTTCCATTGGTTTTGGGGCTTTCCAACACTTCGCTTTGCTTGCTATCTTGGTCGCCATTCCAAAACCAACCGAGGAGCAAGCCTTATCGGTTCTAGATGCTATAAGGTCTTCCCATTGCCGCTAAACTTGCAAAAATTGACAGTTATATCGATCAATTTGGTTCTCCTATAGTATATCCATAGCGTGCCGGCTAGAATGTAATAGAATGTGATAGAATCTTACCCTTACTCCCATGCCGTATGAGCCTGCTAAGGGATACTTATTTTTTTATTAAGGATACTTTGTCGACCTCTGTGGCGCAGCGGGCGAAGGTCCGCCTGCGACGCAGGGGTTGCGGGTTCGATTCCCGCCTCGGGACAAATGTCTGTACGATCTGCAGATACTTGTTCAGGGTGTTCTGTGTGTTTTTCTATATATAACAAAAATATCTATCTATGTAGTATAATGTATTAAGTATATCAGTCATCTAGTACCCATAACACAAGCTCTGCTTAGCTTGGGGCTAAATGATGCTGTGTGATTTGTCCAGCATAATTTATTTATTTATTAAGTATGGCACACAAAACAGAATACATTCAGATTATTTAACAATATATAATATTAAAATAGGTTTTATTGTAGAAGGTATTCCTAACTATGTATACACAAATAGCTAAAGTAGAATTAAGAAAAAGCTAAATTATAAAAAAACGCTTAATTAAAAAAAATAATAACTAAAAATACAAATAAAAGTAACATACATAATTTAGGTATGAGAAGTATTTTTAAATTTAGTTAAATTCATACTGAAAATATCTATTTGATCACTATTCTTAATTAAAAATTCGTTGTAGAGGGGCACATTCTGATAAGCGGATGAGGTGTTGTTTCTATAAACCTTAAGAGCGAAGGTGTTTAGAAGGGATAGCAAGGCTTGCGCTTTGTATTGAGATTAACGAATGACAGTAGAGCCGATGAATCGAGATGCGAGCGCAAAATCTTGAACAAATAAGCAAGGTCCTGTGAATTTCGTCAAGTTTTAAGGAACTAAAATTGTCAAGTCAAAAATGTTTCAAGTCTGTTTTTATATGAAGGTAATTGTCTCTTCACGCCATAACGATAACTGAGAATTATCATGAATTTACGCTGGATTTTTTCTATTCGATACCTCCGGAAGATGGGATAAATGGTTACCTTACCGTGTATAACTTACCCTGTACTGCGCTCGCCAACCCGCCTCAACTACCCTACCCCACATGGAGATCCATGAGGGAGGCCTGTTTTCAGTAGTGGACGTTTTACGGCTGCAATAATGATAGTTTTTCGTAAACTTTCGCGATCACAATCATTATAATATAATAACAAAAACACGGGAATTAATCCCGTTATACCATAGATTATTCCCGACGTGTTTCAACGTTGTTGTGTTTCAACAATCGTGTACTGGGTCCCAGTCACCACCAGTCAACCCGGGATTTCGCGATAGATTCTGATGTTTTTGTTATTATATTCTATTACAATGAAATGGTGATGATTTATATCCACGTCCTGTGTTTTAACACACACTCAATACATAGCTTTTCCATGTCTTTCTGTGCGACTTTGAGCTTGTGAAGGCCTATAGTCAGTGACCAAGTTATATGACCGTTGCTCATCATTTTTGGTTCAGAACTGGTACGTACTGGTAACCTGTTTTCTGTGTAACCGGCAGCATCTACATCAGCCCAGGTTGTAACAGATTACGGCAGGGTAAGACTTTGTCCCGAAGTGGCGGAAGGTATAAGACGTTTACTTAGAAATAGAAAATCATTTATTGACATACACACAGATAGATCACAGATACATTGCAAATATAAAAAACTTTAGCTTATTTATGTAGAAACTAGCCGCACCCCGCAGTTTCACCCGCGTAGTTCCCGTTCTCGTGGGAATTTCGAAAAATACCTTCTTAGTGCACCTTTAGGATACTCAAGGCATATGTGTGCCAAATTTCAAGTCTGTAGGTCCAGTGGTTTAGGCTGTGCGTTGTCTGTCAGTCACTCAGTTTACGAAAAACAACTAATTTTAATTGAATTAATCACATGATTGAATTTTACGCTTTTACTAACTATAAATGTTCAAGCTAGAAACCTCAATCTTTCACTAACTTTCATTATTACAATTTATGCTTAATTTAATGTACGTAAGGTTATTGTTGCCATGGGGTGCCGGCAGTAGAATAGTGCCCCTCTTATCTTGCCCGTGGATGCAGTCATAATCTGCTAGGGGATCCGGATGATGGACAGAAGCGTCTTCCGCGCCCGAGATCCATAGGGAGGCCTAGGCCCAGCAGTGGACGTCCTACGGCTAAAATGACGATAGTGACTAACTTATTTTCCAAGCAAGAAGCTACATTTTTCACTTATTTTAGTTATTACAATTTATGCCTTTATCGCCGTGGGGTGTCGGCAGTAGAATGTTACCCCTCCTCTCATGCACGTGGATGCAGTAAGAGCCTGCTAAGGGATACCTCCGGAAGATGGACAGCAGCGTCTTTCCGTGTATCAACATCCCGTACTACGCTCGCCAACCCGCCTGCCAAGCGTGGCGAGTATGGAAACTACCCCTCATGTAGATCCATGAGGGAGGCCTGTGTTCAGTAGTGGACGTTTTACGGCTGAAATGATGATGCTTTTATGCCCGTAAGGTATTATAAGCCGTTTAAGGGAATAGTAGAGGAGAAGTGGGTAATGGTAGTCAGTGGACAATCGTGGTCACTACAATAACTCGAAAAACAAAATGCACAGAGTCGTAAACGCCGCGAACACAAGGTTTGCATGCGACGCAGGCCCCTTCTCAACCCGCGTGCAGTTCGGGCCGAGCACTCGGAAGATATGGCCAAGTCAGTGTCTCGCACCATTTTGTTGTAATTCTTCGTGTTCACAAAATAAACGGTAAGTGGATTAACTGTCATGCATTTCGATTGTATATTGAACTAATACTGTAGTTCGCTCATTTGAGATTATGTTTGTGAAACATTTGAAGGGGTAAATCTTAAAAAAAAAAATATAACTTATTTTTTTCAAGTTGTCAGTGTATGGTATGAGAGTCGGGGTCACTCCCATTACCCGCAATATTTATGGCGTAGATAATGATTGGTTTGATCATTATATTGTCTGTTTTTCAGATACCGAAACAAGTCTCAGGACGTACTAATAAAGCACAGTGATCTTCTGACACACTCTGCAAAGCGAAATATCTCATAAGCAGATATAAAAGAAGCTGCCAAAAGTATGAATATACCATTTTCCAGCCTTAAGAAGCCCTTAAAAAAAAGAGTCATCGGAACTACGTCTTCGGCGTCAACCATTGACAAACAAGGCGTGTGCCCAAACAGAGACGTGTTTTACAAGACATACAAACGATCTTCGAGTCAGATTCAAGTCTTCCTATCATTTGTTACGATACTGAAAACGTTGACCTAGAAATGACTGCTGTATTGGTACGTAATACCTGCCTTAAATGCTCTGAATTCGACCGCAACAACGAGATCTGGACAGATGCACGTCTTGTGGGCTATGGGCACACGTATACTGCACCGGATGGGATTCAGCTGAAGGTTACGTGTGTGACAACTGTTAGGATTTGTTGACTCCCATTACTCAGGGCGTGACCACAATTACCCGTGCGGACAATTAAATAGCGGTCAAAGTTATATATTTTTTAAGTGTTATAATTAAGAAAGTTCGTCACCAAAGTTAATGAAACTCGTCAGACTGATAGCTGGTTAAGTAAACTATGTTAAAAACGTATATTAATAAACATTTCTACAAAAACTTGTATTTTGGAAACATTATCGCTTAAGCGACTCCCATTACCCCTTTCTCCCCTACGAATTTAAATATTTCCGCCGTTGGGAAGGTATGATGCACATTTTTCGACATCGATTAACTTACGCTTTGTTTTCGCGGCGGGGGTAAATAATTCCAGCAATTAGGTTCCCGTAAAACGGCCCCGCATACTGCCAATGCTGACGCCATTAATGGTATTCGTTACGTCACAATTGAAGGATAGGGGCAGACGAGCTTAGATCCGCTGTCGTGTTATCTCTAGCTCTGTTATCGCTAATATAATTGGTAGATAATTAATGACCTATTTTGCTGAGTACCTAAGACTAATAGCCGGCTGAGACGAAGGAGATGCGGGTTCGATCCCCGGTCGATAGAGTATTAACTACTCTATCGACCGGGGATTGAACCCGCATCATACATATTTTGGGAACATCATCATCTTAAGGACGTAAGACTGCTGGACAGGCCCCCCTCCAGTTGGCGGGGTCTTGTTGCAATACTCGCCACGCTTGGCAGGTGGGTTGGCGAGCGCAGTACGGGGCGTAGTTATACGGAAAATCTCTGCTGCCCATCTGAAAAGATCAATAGAAAACACCCTGACTCAGGACAAATATCTGCAGAAAGCAAACAATCCCTCCCTGCCGGTATCGAATCCGCAACCTTTTGCGTCTCAGCCGTATGAGCTCAACTGGGTCACCGTGGTCGTCAAATCGTATCTATGAACCCTGGAAGTAAATAATGCTGCACGATTCACACAGCATCATCTAGCCCCAAGTTTAACAGAGCTTGTGTTGTAGGTACTACGAGTAGATGAAGATATACGTAAGACATTTTATTATATAGAAAGATCATCATTAATCATAAAATCATAAGGTTTTTTCGTTGAAAAATAACATAGTGTAACAGGAATTACAATTAAAGTTTATTTAAAGTTAAAGTCGGTTGTAGGTATGTATGTTAGTGCAGATGTTTTATGATACATAAGGAAATATCCAGAATACTCTAATCAAACATCTGCAGATTGTACAGACATTTGTCCCGAGGCGGGAATCGAACCCGCAACCCCTTGCGTCGCAGTCGGACCTCAGCGGACCACAGCGGTCGTCAAAATAACTAGTAGTTTTCAAGAATCTCTTTACGAATCAATGTAATAGCTTACCAATAGTTTCAAGAGGATATTCCAAAGACAAGTAAATAAAACAGAACTGCATTCAAATATCTAAAACCAACGAAAATCAGCAGCGCATCAGAAGCGGTACATAATATTTACAAGACTAACATATAGCTCGCTCAAAGGCGCTTAAACACATGGTAGTTGCGAGATTATGTATGGATAGGTGGTTTGATATGGTGAATACATAGGGCGGGGAATCATGTGTCCCTGAGGCCGAATTTTAGTTACGGTTTCATAAGTTACGACCTAATTCGGGCTGGGAATTATTTATCCGTGGGGCCGAATGTTTATAAGTTATTTCACTTTTGTTGCATGATCATGAGCTAAATTACAAACATATGCTCTAATTAGTGAATGCATAACTTAAAGCTAATAAAACATTCTTTGATTATTATTTTAACTAAGTTTCATTGATATTTTATTGTTTTTGACATAATGTAATATTAATTATTCTTTTTATTCTTTTAATTAAATTAGTTTTGTATGATGTAAAAATTTTATAGACATTTTGGGCGCTTTGGTATATCTGTAAGCCCAACTCGTGTGTGTTTTTAATAAATAAATCAATAAATCTGGCTAGACCATTCAACCATTCAATAGGTACAAAATTTGGATTCACCATTTTAAGAATTTATTTTTTATTAGAACCAATTTCTAAAACCTCAACAAAAATTTATAAATCTACTTCTACACATCATCCAAACGTCACGCGTCACCTCTCGTCCGACCGGTTTTACCCCCGCAAAAGATGTTTTACATCAAAAGTTTTTGCAGTTAACGTTTATAAAGGCCGTAATTTTCGGTCTCAATTCGGCTACAATGGCGCATCCTACTTGTATTGAATCTGTGTAATCTACCGCCCATCAACTTAGTGCTTCAGACTATTACATTAGACTTGCCGTTATCCAGGATAGAATTAATCTAGAATAATATACGGTAGAAGAATATACGGTAATGATGTTTACGGTCCCTAGCGATTCTTGTTCCCAACCAACTAAAATGTCACTGGACCATCGCGTGGGAGGTCTGCCTTTTGTTTTCACTGTGTCTCTTGCCCACCGATAATCATCATCATCTCAACCGTAAGCGTCCACTGTTGGACATAGGTCATGAGAGGTTGTTACTATACTCGCTGCGCTGAGCAAGGGGGTTGGCGAGCGATACGAGAAACTACTAAGTACTACTAGTTTTACGGAATATTGATACACGGGTAGATGCTGCTGCTCATCTTTCGGAGGTATTATCAGAATCTTTATGCATCCATAGTAGATGATTTATACAGAGTCAGCAACTGGTATTTATGGTGTATGTATGGTGTATGATGGATTAGGCATGCCCAGCACCTATACCATCCTCTTGGCTAAGTATGGCTATTAGTCAGAGGCAAGAACAAGTCAATACGTCTGAAGCTTACTAAGCGGGTTTCCTCACGATGTTATCAGATTGTTACCACCGATAATGATGTACAAATTTTGGCTTTAAATTTACCGATAACAATATACAAAATTCGGCTTAAAATGAGAAAAATAAAATAACTAGGCCATTACTACAATCCCCACGCAGCCGAAAATCTACAAATATTCGGAAATTACTCGTGCTTCGAATAAGATTTCCTACCAGGCCACTATATTTCAATAGAAATACTTCAAAAGGAGCCGCGTTTATACGCGAATAGGCCAGATTAGCTTTACAATAAGGATAAGTAGGTAAACAGCTTTCAAAAGACGTTGATTTATTTTCTGAGTCCTCGCAGTTTCATAACAAAAATAAATAATTCCGTGTTTAGGCGGTTAACACACTGCCAAGCACTACGCTGCATGTTGCGTGAATGCGTATTTTAACGTTGCTTGTAAGTATCTCCGATTATATAGAAAACACGCACAGTCCAACACACAGAAAATGCATCCACGCGCGTTCATGCACCCCCGCGTGCAGGTGCGGGGCGAGACGCAAGGTATGGCACACCGAGTCCCGCAGTCTAGCGAACAGCTTTGAATGAAATGAGTCAGAGCCGCCATGAATCCACAAAACGCAACTACGCACGTGAGTGCGTGATAAACCCGCACGATGATGCAGATCCGCACTGCCGCAAGAACGCCGTGCGTACGCGCGTAGGTGCGTCGACTCACAACATGCAGCGTGGTACGTGGAAGTGTGTTAATCGCCTTAAAGGTCTTTATTTATTCGCATAATAAAATAATGAGAAAATAATGTAAATAATGTAAATAATATATTAATAAAATAAACGAATGAATTTCTAATTTCTGAATTTCTATCAAACTTCTATAATCACAGATTTTCTGGACAACGATTTACGTATCAAAACTTTTTTTTTATATTACCAAATGATGACACAGGCCGAAGGCCCATCTGATGTTAAGCGGTAACCTCTACCTATTAAAAAAGTGAGACCTTTGCATCTATTATAGATGATTTATACAGCGTCAGAAACTGGTAATCATGATGTACGGGACGCTGCAGTGCCTGGGACATTGTTAGATGGATTAGGTTTACCCAGCCCCTATACCATCCTTTCAGCTTAGGCAGCTAATATTCAGAGGAAATAACAGGTCAATACGTCTGAAGCTAACTAAGCCGCGGGTTTCCTCACGATGTTTCCTTCACCGTTAAAGCACGTGTTATGTGTGCACATACATTTTTCAAGAAAGAAAAATCCATTGGTGCACTGCCGGTGTCGAACCCACGACCTTCGGATTGTAAGTACCTATTACAATTGCAATATTCACTAAGCACGTGACCAGCGTTGCATTACATTGCGCCCGTCACCCTGAGACAGAGCTGTAAGGTCTCATGAGCCCGTATATCCCCGGCCTAACCCTTCAAACCGGAACACAACAATGATTACTGCTTGGCGGCAGAAACAGGTATGATGAAGAACTTCCCCGGATGAACTCTTCACAAAAGGGTCTACGACGACTATAGTAATAAGCCTTTGTTATATTAGTAAGAACAGATTACAGATACCTGTACGCTTTAGGAGCGTTTGCATTAAACAAAAAGCGAATCGCCGTTTCTAAGTTATTTATTTTAATTCAGACGGGATTCGAACCAACCAAGATTTTTCCAAAAGCCGTAATTGTTCGAACTAATTTAGCTATGGTACCCTATACAACGTGTATTATAACAAAGTATTATAACAATATAACCGAAAGAGGGGGTTTCAGCCCATGAAAACAAGTTTTAGAAGGAAAAAGATCCGGAAATTAGTTTTTTTTTCATGATCAAGCTAAGTTTAACGATCTATAGAGACTTTGATTCTTGCCATGGATTCAGTAGTGGACGTTTAGCGGCTGAAATGATGATGACAGTTATATTTATTGCGAAATTTCCAGCTAGCTTATAACCTGATAGACAACGAATTGTTTTCTGAGGGTAAATTTCCACATGACGTATTTTGTGACAAATGATATAGGTACCTACTATGTTAAAAATGCAAATGTCACCATCTCTGCCGTCGTAGGCCGTAGGACGTCCACTGATGGACATCGGCCTTCTCATTGATTTTTAAGCATTTCTATCAGGTGGTTGTTGCCGTACTCACCACGCTTGGCAGGCGGATTGGCGAGCGCAGTAGGTACGGGATGTCGATACACGGAAATAAATATTTTTTTGACCGACTCTTACTGCATCTGGGCAAGAGAGGAGGCGCAAAATTCTACTGCCTGCACCTTGATAACAAATTAAATACTATCTGGCATACTGCCCTCGTGTGACCCAAATTGACCTGAATCATGCCGACCCTGACTTTAAGGGCTTGAGAAGCACAGCTCATTAGCAAACTCACAGAAGACTAGAACCGTTAGAAGACCGCTTACACTTAGTACACTACAGAAGCTCGACAATCAGATGTGTGATAAACGCTCGTACGAGAAAATTATAAAAATAATATACGTTTATTTCAGGCAGCATTAGTAATGTACAAGATGTAAAATACTTAGAAAATAGGGTTCATGTAAAAAATATACCTTACAGTCTAACATACATCAAAATAAACTAAATCGTTCGCACGTCGCCAGTTTGACACAACGCTACGACAAACTGAAACTCTGAGTAGTGGGATAAAGTTAGCACGTCGGGAGTTCGACAAAACGCTAGAGCTACAAAGGGAAACACGACATCTTTGTAGAGCGATTAACGATAGTCCGATATATAAATAATAATAAATAATGCTGGATATTGGAGGATTTGGCAGTAGAATGTTACGCCTCCTCTCTCTTGCCCGCGGATGCAGTAAGAGCCTGCTAAAGGATACCTCCGGAAGATGGGCAGCAGCGTCTTTCCGTGCATCAACATCCCGTACTGCGCTTGCCAATCCGCCTGCCAAGCGTGGTGAGTATGGCAACTACCCCTCATGGAAATCCATGAGAGCGATATTCAGTAGTGGATGTTATATGGCTGAAATGATGATGATGATGAATGCTGGATAATACACAGCATCATCTAGTCTGAAGCTAAGCAAAGCTTGTATTATAGGTACTAGATGACTGATATAGTTAATACATTTTAAAGTACATAAATAGATATTTTTTATTATATTAAGAAAACATCCAGAGCACCCTGTACAAATATCTGCAGTTTATACGGACATTTTTTTCCGAGGCGGGAATCGAACCCCTCTTGAGTCGCAGGCGGACCACGCCCGCTGCGCCACAGAGGTCGTAAAGTTTTTTTCAATAAGTTCGATGCTACGCTACCGCACACACACATGTAAGGTTCAGTTTTTTTCTGCAGTCTTTGGACATGAGGAAGTTGGGACGGTCTCTTTTCAACATTTTATAATAATTTAATGAATCCGGTCAAGAGCGAGTCGGATTCCGGCACCTAGGGGGATGCTATACAATAAAGATAAAGCTTATTTTGTCACGCATAGTAAAAGCAATGTATATTATTAAGGTTCTAAAACTAGTGATAAAATAGTCCTATTCAGCATGTTCTGTGGCCAAACGGATTGTACCAATATAGTATAAGTTTATAGAAAATGAAAAATGCAATAAAAATTTTGTCTTCGACGGGACTCTAACCCGCAATGTTCAGACCAACGCCTTAAACGCAGGCTGACTGAACCATTTCGGCCACGAAGACGATAGCCGTCGGGTCTACAAAACCTATAAAAGGCAATCAAGATTTTCGATTTTCGTTTTTCGTTTACTTAAAGCAAAATGACGTTTAATATCTTCCCTGATTGAAATGAACAATAAAAAGTGTTTAAAAATTTTCTATTAAACCTTTGTTTGATTAAATTTTATTTAAAAAAAATTCGCTTCTGGGAAGGTAATAATTTCGAAAAATCGTTTTTCAACGAAATAAAAACACAACACATTTAAATGGAATAAAGCACATAATTGAATTCGTTCGGGTCAGAAAACTATTTTTCAAGCGAGGGAAAGAAGCGAAGAATCTCACACACTGTGGCAATGCAATCAAGATTATTGGTTATTTTATTATGTATTTTATGTATTGGTAATTCATTATATAATATTATATCAAGTAGGCTATATTTTTTATGTCTTATTAAATTTTCTTGTAAGATCATATATGTACATTTTACTTTATCAATGTGCATAAAAGGAGCATCCTATAGTTATGCGCAAACGCATTGTACGCACACAGGCATGCGATAGGTTCACTGCGTTCGCGGGTTACCTGTGTGTGTGCAACAGTGTGTGCGCCGCCGTACGGCGAATTATATCTTTTAGCTAACTTCACGGCAATAAGCGATCCATGACTGTATTGTCTCTTTGTCTAACTGCGAACTATTTTAAGATTAGCGTGAATATTAATTGATGTGTTCCTTCCTAATTCAATTGTAATTTATGAGAACCTAGTGTCCAGATAAGTCTTATATAGGCTTAAGGATGCTACTAACCATATTATAATGTAAACTCTTTGTTAAATAAATAAATCTAAATCTAAATCTAAAATGGAACCCGCATCCGTAAGGTCGTCTCATGACTAAAAAGCACACGGTAAGTCTTATGTTTTTTTTATGGCTGAAATGATGATGATGAAGTCTTATGTCTGAAAGGTTGGATCACCACGCCTGCGAGGCGTACCTTAATGGGTACAATAGCAGTCAACATTACGATCTTTCTTTATGACGTTGAATGGTTGTTCCACAAGTCTACGTAGGTCGCTTAGGGTTGCCTCATAGAGTTTTTCTTTGCTAATTATTGAAGACTAGCCGCACTCCGTAGTTTCACCCGCGTAGTTCCCGTTCCCGTGGGATTATGGGGATAAAATATAACCTATGTTACCCAGGTTGCCATGCTACTTTATCAGTAGCATTCTAATGGTGACAGAATTTTGAAAATTGGTCTAGTATTTTATGAGTTTATTCGTTACAAACATATGTATATATATATAAAATTCAACGTCCTGACTGACTGATTGACTGATATATCAACGCACAGCCTGAAATTTGGCTCACATATACCTTGAGTATCCTAGAGGTGCACTAAGAAGGGATTTTTCGAAATTTCCACGGGATAGGGAATAAATGGGATTTGTATTTTCGTATCAAAGTGGCACTGCGTGAAAAAGGGGATTTTACGTTATATGACTTCCACGCGGACAAAGTCGCGGGCAAAAGCCAATACAAATCTTTCCTCTTCCTCTTAATATTATTATATAAGTATAGATATAAATATAGATTAGCTGTCCCAACAAACTTCGTACCGTCTCAGAATCATCATCGTCATCTCAATCGTAGCAAGTCTACTGGACAAAGGCATGATTTTCCGAGTACGAGGAGAGTGTATTGTTGCCGCATTCGCCTAGCTTGGCAGGCGGGTGGGCGAGAGTAGTACATGATGTCGATACACGATAATACGCTGCTGCTAATCTTCCGAGGGGTATTCCTCGGCAGATTCTTACTGCATCCACGGGATAGAGAGGAGAAGCATAATTCTACCTATGCCAGCAGTGGACGTGGACAATAGCCCTGGCTGAAATTATAGATAGTTAGCAAGTAATTGTTTTTTTATGATTTATTTATAGTGTTTTCTTGAGACCATAAATAATTCAAACTTAGAGGACCTATTATTTTACTTAATTGGGGAAGAATAAAGAAAAACATCCCCACTATTTTTGTAATTTTCGAGTAGAGGAATCATCATCATTCCAGTCGTAACACGTCCACTACTGAACACAGGCTTCCCTCATGGATCGCTATGAGGAGTAGTTCCCATACGCACTACACTTGGTAGGCGGGCTTGCGAGCGCAATACGGGATGTTGATACGGGATGTTGGAAAGACGATCTTCCGATGGTATCCCTTAGAAGGTTCTTTACCGCATCCACGGGCATGAGAGGAGGGGTAACACTCTTCTGCCACCCCACGGCATAGTAAAAAGGCAGCGGAATAAAATTTTATTATCGAGCAACTAAGCACTCTGTTAAAGTATAGTTTTAAAGCTGGAAAGTTAGTCGTTTCACTAATTACCACAATTCATTAAAACTTTACTGATCGACTAAGCTGTGCTGTGCTTGTTTATAGAATTTTAGTGTTATAATTATATTATGAATTGGGGTGCCAGTAGAATAAAAATAAAATAAAAATTCATTTATTGCGTAAAATCAAATTAACAGAGTGTGTTTGGCTCTGACTCCTAAACTAGGGTTACCTGTATGTCAGGAGTCAGGTCCTTCCAATAGTGATTACTGTCTAAAAAAATGTTTATCTTAACTAAAGCCATACATATATGAATGCCAGTAGAACTTTTCTTGCCCATGGACGCAGTAAGAATACCTTTGGAATTTGGGCAGCAGCGTATTTCCATGCATCAACATTCTGCACTGCGCTGCCAACCCGCTTGCCAAGCGTCGTGAGTATGGCAACAACCATTCATGATCAATACTTAATGCAGATCGTAAGGACATTTGTCCCGAGGTGGGAATCGAAACCGCAATCTCTCGTCAATGAGAGATATTTGTTCAGGGTGTTCTGGATTTTTGTCCATATATAATAAAAATATATCTATATATGTAGTACAATGTATTTATGTATGTCTATATCAGCTTTCTAGTACCCACAACACAAACTCTACTTAGCTTTGAGCTAGATAATGCTCTGTGAATTGTCCAACATTTCATCATCCTTATCTTCCGTACCCCCTTCGGGGTCACCGGGTGGGCCTCGAGACGTACGTCTCCTTACCCCGGCTTCATCTCTGGGGGCTACAACCCCCAGGTCTCGTATCTTGTAGCCCTTTGAGTGGGCGGGCAGCAATGGTTCTCCCGGGCGGAGGTGCGGTGCGGGAGGGGCCTATGCATAGAAGTTTCTACGCATGGCCTCCAGACCCCGGACCGCCACCTCACGCGTGTCCTCGCCCGCGGCGATGGCCATCAGGACCTCGGTGAGGATCCCCATGAGTATCACGGGGGCCTCAACCGGTCCGACGGGCCGCTGTTCAGCCACAGGCGCGGTGGGTGCGCTTTCTGAGGAGGGGTTTCTTGCGCTGTAGCCACAAGTGGCCACAGGGATGGTCGGCGCTGTTGCGCCGATAGGTGCCTGCGTCCGTGGAGCGGGACGCGGCAGCGGGTGTCCCGGTTGGGACGCCGGGACTGAGGGTTGGTGTTCCCGCTGTCCTGCGGGTACCTGCGGTGTGGAGGAGGTGAGCGGCTTCCGCTTTCTCCTACCTCCACGGGCTCGTCTTCTTGGTCGCGTTTCCCCGGCGGTCTGCCCACTCTGTAATGGGCGACTGGCCGGGGGTGGGGCTGTATTGGGGCGACGGTTGGTAGCCGCCGTGTTGCCGGCGGGAGGGGGGTCGGGCGACCCCTCCCGTCCCGCGGCTGGGGCTACGCGAGGTGGCGGGATGGTAACCCCGCGCTTCCTCGCCTCTTTTCTGAGGACAGGACACTGCCGATTGTTGGCGGTGTGTTCCCGCCCACAGTTGGCGCAAGTCGGCTTGTCGGTGATTGGGCGTGGGCAGTCGGCAGCTGCGTGTTGCCCGCCGCACCGTACACAGCGCGGCGGACGGTGGCAGTGCGCCGAGGCATGCCCAAACGCCTGGCAGCGGTGGCATTGCGGCACTCTGTTGGCCGCGCCGCGCCAGTGTTCCACGCACACGCCCGGCATGTAGAAGAGCTCGGTGATGCTGTAAAGCCTCACGAGCTCCTCCGAGGACATGCGGTCCAGTTGTACGTGGAATAGGCATCCAGCGCGGCCGTGTTTGGGGCGGATGGGCTTAACAAATCTGACCGGGAATTCCCGATCAGTGAGGGCGGCAGCGATATCTTCCGGGGATGTGTCCCACGGAAGGCCTCTGATGGCCACCTTCGTTGGGAGCTCGGCGGAGACCGAGTAGCTGTACCAGCTAATCGCAGGGTCCTCCGCCGAAGCTTCGACCAGGTGGCTCTGGATGGTGCGGTATTCCTCCGGGGAGCGTGGGGTGAACCGGACCCCTTTGCCGAGGGGTCGGGCGTTGGGCGCGTGCCCCAGCTTCTCCCGGAGGGTAGCGAAGTGCCGTGCCCAGTTGGGCAGGCATTCCACCACGATGGGCGGATAGCTCTTTAGTAAGCGGGCGTCGCCTTGGTCCTCCACCCGAGGGTTTGTGGGGGCGGCAGTAGTCGCTGGGTCCAGGCCCGCGTAGGATTCGCGGGTCGTGGGGCCAGCTGGTTGCTGTCTGGTGGCGGTACCTTCGATGAGGCCCACAACCGCCGGTTGCATGGGTCGTGGTGCTCGAGCGGCGGGGCCTGCATTGGGCAGGCGCACTGCTGGGACGGGTCGGCCTGCGGGTACCGCTAGGCGGACAGTCGGTAGGGTATGCGAGTGAGACGCAGGCGGGGCTTGAGGCGGCGGTGAGGCCACTACCCTTGCGTATGAGGGCTGCGCTGGCTGCGGTGGTAAGGCGGCGTATGAGGAGGACTCGTCCTCTGACGCTTCCTCCTCGATGGCGGCGACGACTGGGGATGAGGCCACGCTCGACGACACCGAGACGGTCTGTACGTCGAACGCTGCACCCCTCGGAGGCGACGGGGAAAGTAGTAGGCACTGCAGTCTCCCTGGGCCCGGCGTTTCCTGCGGCTGCGGTGAGGATGGGGACGGGGGGGCAGAGGGGGTCCGTAGACGCTGCCTCTTGTCCTCCTGCGCGTCGTCATCCTGGGAGACGTCGATTCCTCGACGTCTGGGTTGGGCCCTCGGTCCCGATGCTCCGGAGGAGGGGCGGGGCGGAAACTCAGTTCCGCCAGCGCACGTCCCGGCCGAGCTTTCGGGGGGCAGGGGGGCGTTTTCCGACGCTGGTATCCGAATTGGACGAAACCGCGGCGCACTCACAGGTGGCGCGGTGGTCGCCCTATCCAAAACAGCCTCGCGCCGCGCGGATCTCCGCACGTTAGGCTTTTTCCTCTCGGACATAGTGCTCCGGGGGAGGAAGAGAAAGGGAATGTACCCCGAGTAGGTGGGCGAGAGGTTAGTAGGGCGAAGAGCCAAGCCGGGTGAGATCCCTAGGGAAGGCCCAGCTTAGGCAATTCAGCGGCGCTTACTAACCTAACTCGACCGGAAGCAAGAAGAAGCGTAATAGGGTGTTACTGCACTGGAGGTTTTCAATAAAACCCCAGACAGTGACCGCAACACAAGGTGTGGACGAGGGTACAAAATAAAAAGTCCCACAATGCACGCGAATCGCACGAGGTACTCACCGTAGAACGGTCCGAGCGACCAAGTGCGATTGGTGGGGTTTCACGGCACAACACAAACACTGGAGTCACTATCTCAACACAAAACAATATCACAACGCGAGCGACACTACAGTCCAACGCGAGCAGATCCTGCGGTCTCAACGACGAGTCGGAGACGGCAGGAAGCTCAAGCGCGGTTGAGCGGGGGACGCGGGAGGAATCGCTATGCGGAGCGGGACTCGCGTGCGCACGCTGTGGCGCGAGGACGGCAACTGCCAACATTTCGTATTTATATATCTTCTTCGTTATCCTCTTGTCAGAGTGGTCATGGTCATAATGGTAATTTATATTATACTTAGTCCATTTGGAACTGATGTGGTTCGCCTCACGATTTCTCGCCATCTTAGAGCTTTTACACACGAGCGGCATGTTACCAACGGCATAGGTAACTGCAGCCGTCGACACGCGTCGGGCTGCAGTTACCTATGCCTTGATTTGTGTCCTAATGCGAGGAACAGTGCCAAGTTTACGGTACTACATCCTAACTGAAATCTATTTTATATTACATATCGCATCAATATTGTAACTGTCGTTTGTATAATAAATTATTCTTAGAACTTATAAAACTTTCGCGATTTGCTTACATATTATTAGTTTCTAAAACACAACAGTGTGTAACACCTTGTTTTAACACCTGCATATGCTGGGTTGGGACCATTTTGTAGCTAAAACTAAGTTTAATAGTATTATATTATATCGTATGTGTCATTTTGTATTATTTTTTAGTTATGTAAATGTTTATCTACAACGTAATATATGAAATGATATGAACCGGGACGTTACTGATTCTGAAGACTAATTGAGGGTAGTCGTGGATCCTACCAGTCGCGGTCCTCCCGTGACCATGACCAGGTGCAATGGTCGAAACGTTGGAAAAATAAAAAAGGTACCTACGTTATAAAATCCTTTATTTTAAAAATTAATAATAAATTATTCATTTTTAATCTTATTCAACTAAAATTTATGTATATAAAGTAAAGCCTTTGCATCTATTATAGATGATTTATACAGCGTCAGCAACTGGTAATCATGCTGTACGGGACGCTGCAGTGCCTGGGACATTGTTAGATGGATTAGGCTTGCCCAGCACCCATACCATCCTCTCAGCTTAGTCAGCTATTATTCAGAGGAAAGAACAGGTCAATACGTCTGAAGAACTAAGCCGCGGGTTTCCTCACGATGTTTCCTTCACCGTTAAAAAGCCGTGTTGACCGAGTGGTATGTACCCCCGACTTTCAATCCGAAGTTCGTGGGTTCGATACCGGCAGTGCACCAATGGATTTGTATTTCTTGAAAAATGTATGTGCACACTAAACACGTGCTTTTATGTATATAATTGGCCTATAAATGGTAAATTTATTTTTAAAGATCTTACACTAGCGACAGCCCTAGCGGAAATGATACTTTGTTCAACAACGTACGTCATTCGTGTTTGTGCACTTCAGTTTTTACGAGTAGATACGTTGTACGTGTGTTACTTTGTAGTTCGCGCTATGCACTGAATAGCATCAGAAAAGTGGTTTTTATAAACTCCGTTTTGTCGAAATAACTTTTGAATCTGTTTTGTTGTTGTCTGGACACTTTTTTATCGACTTCAGAAAAGCAGGAGGTTCTGAAGTTCACAGTATTCTTTTAATCATTGTTACTTCTAAAACATTGTTAGAAAAATCTTTTTGGGTTTGAAAACATACACTTTAAATTTGGCCCTCGTTGCAAAACCTCGATTCCGATGGCATCCATGAGGAATTAAATAATTGTTAAAGTCTACCGGAGTCAAAGTTAAAGTCTATTCTATCTTTCCCTCAAGGCAAAGTTTCATCCCTTATTTTTGCGGTTGGGTTTTCTGTTTCCTTTTATAATGTTGGCTTCTTGTAAACCCAGATCTTATGATCTATATAAAAATAGACGGAAATTCTCAAATGTAATAGGCGCACATATGGCGGTTTAGGTATTTTTGCAACAAGTCAAGGATTTTGTTATTGAAATCGGCTTTTTGTTACTAAATTTAAGTTTTTTTTTTTTATAATAATTTTTAATTGTTAATAATGGAATATAACATACTTTTTTGCACACCTAGAATGTACAGAAAGAACAGGTCAAACGTAGCTTACTAAGCCGCGGGTTTCCTCACGATGTTTTCCTTCGCCGTTAAAGCACGTGTTAAGTGTGCACATACACATTTTTTTGTGAAAGAAAAATCCATTGTTGCACAAGTAGTACGAACCCACGACCTTCTAAATTAAAGTTAGGGGTGCATACCACTCGGCTAACCCGGCTCAAACAACTTGTACGTACATTCCACTACTATCATAAATCAGAGTTTCTTTGGATGTTTGTTCCTCTTCAAGCAATATCGTAACCCCGCCGTGGGGTGCCGGCAGTAGAATGATACCCCTCCTCCCATGCCCATGGATGCAGTAAGAGCCTGCTAAGGGATACCTCCGGAAGATGGGCAGCAGCGTCTATCCGTGTATCAACATCCCATACTGCGCTTGCCAACCCGCCTGCCAAGCGTGGTGAGAATGGCAACTACCCCTCATGGAGATCCATGAGGGAGGCCCGTGTTCATCAGTGGACGTTTTATGGCAGAAATGAAGCAATAACCATTATTCGCATCAAGTTATAACTTGGCACCTGTAACCACCATTATCTGTAATTTTTAACTCAGAATAATGACGTAATAGAAACCAGGCTAAAATAGCAACCAAAATTTCTGTACTCTTTTTACTTATGACATTTTAAAGGAGCTAGAAAGAGGTGCAGATACAGTTGTAATCTTCGATAATTTACAAGGTTGGCGTAAATGAACTGTCAAGTTCCTTAAACCTAACTTTAAGTTTAGTATTGCTAGTGATGTAACTGAGTCGACATTAAAATCGATGAAACCAAAGTTTTGTTAGCCATATAAACAGAGTATTTAGTTTTAAATAATAGTATTGCTTTTATTTCTAACTTTTAGTTATAGCTTAAAATATTTTCTTACAAAATAGAATACCTATCTTATTCTATTTCAATCCACCTGGAAAGCTTATTTAGTTGCTTACCTTCTGTTTTTAATTTTTTTACAGGAAGAAAGTTGTGAATAAGAATCTGTGGCCAATAACTGAAAACCTAATTTATTTTAATACCTGACCAAATGACCAGATAAAAAACCAGTTATAAACACAGAGCATCAAATTAGATGAAGCAAAAAAATAAAAAATTAAATAAGTAAACAAAAAGCTATAATTTTTATATTTCGCTATTAGATGAGAACAGAAAGGGTTGAGAAAATTAAAGTTAAATAAATTGGTATAATAAACTACAATTCAATGAAAATAAAAAGCTACCGTCCACAAATTGCAGTCTTCATTAATTTTATTCTTATCAGTACTAGTTAGATAACAGAACAGATAGTTTAAAACTACTGTTATTAAATCACAGTTTTATCAACTAAAAATCTTGAGATCAATGGATAAGTAATATTTATCTAGGTACCAACATATACTGTGAAAAAATATTATTCTAAGTTAACCTGAAAATAATTAATGGAATCAGGCGTTACTTTGCGGAAATCCATGACAATAAAATGCAATGAATATATCTAGTTTTAATTCCACTAATGCTGAGATGCATATGCACCAACCTCCCGCCCGCTCTTTATGCACATGCAGAGAGAACTGTTGAGAGAGGCGTTGTGGCTTCACTTTCGTTCCAGCCGCCGACCAGTCAACACCTCGCCGTCTCACCTGAAGGTGCCTCGCGAAGAGGCGAAACACGTGTCGTCGTGTGGGTTTGGGTATGCATGATGCACTAAGAACCTAGTTCTCCCTGCATGTGCATAAAGAGCGGGCGGGAGGGCGGTGCATATACATCTCAGCATTAGCTGAATTAAAACTAGATATTTTCATTGCATTTTATTAACCTGAAAACATAGATACAATCGCTTGTGTCGCAAACGCATATTTCGACATTCTCAAAGGAATCAAAATTCATAGGGTCCTGTTGACCTAGAACTATGAAATTTGACAAGGTATATCGTCTTTTACTTTAGATACAGAGAAAAATACAAAAACTAAACATTTGGTATGGAATTATAAAAAAATCGTCTTTAAAATAGTACGAAATCAATCATCGAGGTCAAGTTGGTAAATGAATTTTCCGAAAAATATTTGGAACAAATGTGACTATGTTCTTTCGGTATCCAATTACTTCTGGATATCCGTTGTAGCCATATATCTTTTATTTTTCCATCTTTGGGGGATCATCATTCTAAAAAGGAGTGGTGTCTCAATAATATCGATATAATAATTATTTTTACAGCACTACGATAACCAAAAAAGTTTGGAGAAAACGGAAGAAAAGGGAACAAAATGGTTCAATTGTTTCTAGAACTTCGACTTTAGAAGATAAACAACAATTTTCTGACCTGACACAATTTATGCAAATTTTACAAAAAAACTCACCGATGAAAAGTTACCGACTTATACGTATTTTCTTTTCGTGATGTATGCGATTTGCAGTCTTTTACTACTGACGCCATACTTAGCACTTATTGCAAGAGTGTTTAAAGATTCTATTAATTAGTTTTCACACGCTTTTTTTCAAATTTTCTTACAAATTTTGTAGAATTTACCAACAGCACGCCACAAATTACGAACCAAACAAAACGCGACCATGTTATGTTGATCTTACTTGACATAATCATGATCGTGTCAGACACGTCATTTTAATTTACTAGCTTTATACGTCATAAGTTCAACCAAATTTAGAACCTTTTGACTGTTCATTTACGCCAACCTTGTAAAATTACGAAGATACAGCTGTATAATGCGCCTCTTTCTAGCTCCTTTAAAATGTCATAAGTTAAAAGAGTACAGATTGATATGTTTTGGTTGCTAATTTAGCCTGGTTTCTATTATGTTATTATTCTGAGTTTTTAAATACTTATTCTGTAATTTATCATTTTTGACATCTGTCAAAAAATACATTTGGAACTTTTAATAGCATTAACATGGATACAGTAAATTGTTTTGGTTATTTCGAAACGGGATCTACTGAGAGTGAAAACTCTCACTAGATACAGACTGGATCTACCGAGAGTGAAAACTCTCACTGACTGGATACTGACAGTGCTTCGTAATTTCACCAAATTATTTTTTTTCAATTTACAAACTTGTTACAAGTGAGAAAAAAGCGGAATAGAAAGTCAGCGAGGCAGCCCAGCACACCCTCTATCAATAAACCCGCCGTTTCCGCCTCAACATCATATTTCCATATAACGTAGCTTCATCATGAATTCGTAACACATTTGATTGGCAGGCGCGCGAACGTTCGCGAACTCGTTATCTTTCGCGACAGTATGGAATAGTGAGGACGAATTGGATTAGAATGTGTTTTTAGGAATTAATATGTTTTATATGAAGATTTTATGGAAAACTAGCTTCTTCCCGCAGTGCCGCACGCGCTATACCTGGATATTTTATTTAAATGCCTGAAAAACAGGCATATGCACACGATTAATACGTTAGGTTCTGTGTTGTTATGCAAGAGAAGACCATGCAAAATGACACACGAAAATGATTATTACATCACCGCGGAACCCTAACACAAACCTTCCAATTACCCTTTCCAATCGACGCAACAAATTCCGAAAAGCATTTCCTTCCAAGCGCGTATCCAGATATCTAATCTCAAAACAATCTTACAAAGTGCTACCATCTATTCCGTAGATCCTAACTAAAACACATAAGAATATCCCACGAATCTCATACGGTATTCCAATAAAATAAATACTCTCACGGACTTTGTAGAACGACGCCTGAATGCCGGGTATATCTACTAATAATAACAATAAAATGTCTGACGGTATATAGCGCGGTAGATATTGCTTTTGTAATGGCGTTTAAGGGGCTGACACTATAGTGATGAATCCCGTTAACGTAATAAATAAATAAATCTATATATTACAGCAGCGTCTTTTCGTGTATCAAAATCCTGTACTGCGCTCTCCAACCCGCCTGCAAAGCTTGGTGAGTATGGCAATTAACCCTCTAGGAGATCCATGTGTGACTGTGTTCAGTAGTGGACGTTTTACGCCTGAAACTGATGATGATATATCATCGTCATGATTATCTCTCGTCCACGTCCACTGCTGGGACATAGGCCTCCCTCAGAGATCTCGAAGATCATGGGAGGATTTGCCATACTCGCCACGCTGGGCAGGCGAGTCGGCGAGGAGACGGAAAATGCAAGAAAGACGCTGACTGGCGATCTTCCGGAGGTATCTTGGATTCTTGATTACTGCATCCACGGGCATAAGAGGAGGTGTAACATTCTACAGACACCCCACAGCATAGGCGTTATATATACATTATTAATTGCTCCCAGTTTCCAGGGCCAGTAAATCAGGTGATGTGTGAATATACAGCGCCGATAAGGATGTAAATGTAATTTATGGCCTCAACTGTACCGTTCGGTTTTACCTACCACTAAAGAGGGGCCAATCCAACTTACTTTTCATACAACCGCTCGTACGTGGGTGTGGCATCGTAATATATCTTTCTATGAAACTTTTGATCTAATAGGTATCTTGTGCACTATATCTAGGTTTCTATCCAAACAAAAAATCTAAATTTGGAGAAACAAATTCAGTCTCAATTTGTTTCTCCAAATTTTGATTTCATAGAAAGATCTATTACGACGCCACACCCGCGTACGAGCGGTTGTATGAAAAGTAAGTTGGATTGGCCCCTCTATGGTCGTGGTTCCAGTAATAAGCGCTTGGCATAGTTATCTTTAATTAACATTTTATAATATATGCCGTGGGGTGCCGGCAGTAGAATGTTAACCCTCTTCTTATGCCCGTGGATGCAGTAAAAGCCTGTCAAGGGATACCTCCGGAAGATGGGTAGCAGCGTTTTTCCGTGTACCAACATCCCATACTACGCTCGCCAACCCGCCTGCCAAGCATGGTGAGCATGGCAACTACCCTTCATGGAGATTATGAGGGAGGCCTGTGTACAGTAGTCGACGTATTACAGCTGAAATGATGATCAGTAATATTGTTAGTGGACGTTTTACGGCTATAAATGATAAGGTTTTTTTATACTTATATGTATGTATGTCATTGTACAAAGATCTATGGATACATGTGTTTCAAAGATCTAAGCAAATATAGAGACAGAGAGACATCGGGAGGATTTATTGATGAATTGTGATTGCGAAAGTTTACGAAAAACTATTTAGCTAAATATGCCTATAAATGTCTACCTACAATATTTGAGGAGTTCCCTTGATTCCTAACGGATCTCACGATAATAACTGTGTTTTGAAAAATAAATGAAAACGGAAATTAAAAATGAAACAGAGAATGAGACCTAATTGAAAATGTATCTATTGGAACCGCAAAAATTTCAAATCTGTTCATACACGACGAAAGTTTTGTTTTGAGTACACGTACCCACTAATATTATCAGCTTTCTCTATCTTGGAAGAAATCTCTTTTTAGGTTTATGCCCGCCTTTATACATGACATTCAGTTAAGTTTAATGTATAATCGGTAATGTGGAAAATAGTGCATGTAAAGAATTGAAAATGTGAAGAATTGAGACTATGATGAACTGAGCATGTGAACATTTGGCAATGTGATAATCTGGAAATGTGCAAAATGGTTAAAGTGAAGATCTGGAAATGTGCTAAATGGTTAAGTGAAGATCTGGAAATGTGATAAATGGGGCCTAGTGAAGACCTGAGATAAAAAATTATTTACTATGTGTACAATAAAATATGAAGAATGTCATTATTAACATACATATAACCGGGTATTTATCGCGTAAATTACGTTGATTATTTCTTGACGTTTCGCTTGGATTGCACCAAGCATGGACCCGGGAAGACTGTCGGGAAGTCTGTTAATATGTATGTTAATAATGTGTTGTGATCGCGAAAGTTTAAAAAAGACAATAAAGTCGTCAGTATTTTTAAAATCTTTTTATTTAGAACTCCGTCGTTTATGAACCGATTTGAAAAATAATTTTTGCGTTGGAATAGACACTTCCAGATTGGTGACATTTTTCATCCAATCAATCACCAATCATCTCAGCTCTAAGACGATCACTGCTGGTCAAAGCCCCCTCACATGAACCAGTTGGGTACTTATCAGGTTGCCATACACGCCACGCTTGGCAGGCGAGTTGACCGGCGCAGTTTTGTATTTTGTATCTCTTGCCAGGTTCTTACTGCATCCACGGGCAAGAGAGGGGAGGCAACATTCTACTGCCTCCGGAATTTGAACCCTTCTATTTTCAGTCCCATCGGCCGCGGTTTCTACGCCTTCTAAGTATTTCAATATTTAACTACTTACACTTTACAAGTTCGGATTTAGCCACACAAATCCCTAATAACTTATTCAGGGTTTTGTCAAAAAGGTTCTCCGAAGTTCAGGCATTGTGCCCATTAAGTTATTATTATGAATATTTTACCGTCCTAACACCAGTGGCCTTATTAATGAACCTCAGAATATTTACTTTCACAGTAAGCAGTTCTTGTGGAAGTTAATTAAACAGCTGAGGGTGCCGGCAATAGAATGTTGCCCCTCCTCTCATACCCTGGATGCAGTAGGAGCCTGCTAAGGGATACCTCCGGAAGATAGGCAGCAGCGTATTTACGTGTATCAACATCCCGGACTGCGCTCGCCAACCCGCCTGCCAAGCGTGGTGAGTGTGGCAACTACTCTTCATGGGTTACCCAGCTACCCGCATGGTATAAGGGTTTCTTGTTTTACTACAAAACCCTAAATACAGACTCCAAATGATATATTTTTTTCTTTTTTTATTTTGTTTGTTTTAGAGACACAATAAGAATCTACGGTATACCTCCGGATGATGGGCAGCAGCGTATTTTCGTGTATCAACATCCCGTACTGCGCTTGCCAACCCACCTGCCAAGCGTGGTGAGTATGGCAACAACCTCTCATTATCAGTTCTTGATCCTTCGGGAGGCCTTTGTCCAACAGTGGACGTCCTACGACTGAGATGATGATTGCAGTCCCACGTTGTAAAAACCTGCACAAAGGGTGGTTTCTAAAAAAATACCTGAAGGGTGAAAACCCCCACAGCGTGTCGTCATACAAACGATTGCTTTCCACGAGAGCGGTTGTATTTTTATGAAACGATTCGAGTTGCGTTTGTACAACGTGTCAGCTCAGTCGTACAGCTTGCTTTGTGCCTAGTTTTTCAATCAATTTTGGTTACACAATACACAATTTCCAGACTCCATGCGTAGTATGAAATAACTCTATGCAAACAACAGAAAACTGCGAGAAAAAGCTATATGACACTGAGAAAACGATTAATTTTCGAATAACACAAATGAGTTCATTAAATTTTCAACAAATAAAAAGATTTTCATGATTAAATCTAAAATGATGCTAAAAATACCCAAACCACCAAATGTAGACTATTAATAATGTACATTTGGTGGTTTGCCGTGGGGTGCCGGCAGTAGAATGTTACCCCTCCTCTCCTACCCGTGGATGCAGTAAGAGCCTGCTAAGGGACACCTCCGGAAGATGGGCAGCACCGTCTTTCCGTGTATCAACATCCCATAGTGCGCTCACCAACACGCCTGCCAAGCGTGGTGAGTATGGCAACTACCCCTCATAGAGATCCATGAGGGAGGCCTTAGTTCAGTAGTGGATGTTTTACAGCTGAAATGATGATGAAATGATGATTTGGTGGTTTGAGTATTTTTATCAAATTAAATTGAATCATTTTAGATTTAATCACGAAAATCTTTTTATTTGTTGAAAATTTAAGGACTACCGATCCAGAGATTACCCCCTACAACCTCACAAACTCACAAACTTTACCTCTTTATGATATTAATATAGATAATAAATTGCCATGGGGTGCCGGCAGTAGAATGTTACCCCTCCTTTCATGCCCGTGGATGCTGTAAGAGCCTGTTAAGGGATACCTCCGCCGGAAGATGGGCAGCAGCGTCTTCTCGTATATCAACATCCGTACTGCACTCACCAACCCGCCTGCCAAGCGTGGTGAGTATGGCAACTACTGAGGGGTCATGGAGATCCGTGAGGGAGGCCTGTGTTCAGTAGTGGACGTATAACGGCCGAAATGATGATAGATAATGCTGAAAAAACCCGTTCCCCCCTTATCTCCGAAGTTTGCAGAAGTAAACACCTGAAACCTGAAACTTTTATAGCTAATAGTACTTTTATAGCAAGTGTAGGTAAAAATACCGGAAAATTAAAACGCACTTTCCATTTAGCACAGTTTTTAGAAAGCATCGAAAGCTTTAAAAATCAACATAAGCTCCGCCATCAGACAAGAGATGGCGCTGTCATGGTTCTCCAACAAACATACATATAAATAAATAATGCTGGACAAATCACACAGCATCATCTAGTCCGAAGCTAAGGAGAGCTTGTGTAATGGGTACTAGATGACTGATATACTTAATACATTATACTACATGGATATTATACTAAGTTGTATACAAGGTGCTAACAAATTAGTCACGGATATTTTAAGAGATAATACATTACATTATAACAATTAACTTTGAACTGTAATTAAAGAACTTTTGTATATAATTTTTTTGTTTTCATTTACTGAACAAAAAAATAAATTATAATAAATTTTTAAAATAATCACCCTTATTAAGTACCTGTCAAGATGTTTAACACTGTCTGTCATGTCACATCAAAAGTTGTTTTTCTTAAATGTCATTATGATTCAAGTATTTTATTTATTAACTTTATGAGTCCACTTGAATGACGGTTTAAAGAGTTTCTAGAATATGTCTAAAGAGGTCTCATTTAATTATCTTATTAACAGGGTGTTTTAATAATTAACTAATTTGTTAGCACCTTATATATACTTAATTAGTATATATTATACCGCCTTTAATCCAAACATAATATATTGTATGATATATTGCACGAACTCGGTTCGCGAGTCTTACTCGTTCTTGCCCAGTTTTAGTTCAACGCCACAAGACTAATGGCCAGCACGTCACCGGTAAAAGGCATAATAAGTTACAGCCTTAATTAAATAATTAATTCCTTGGTTTCTAATTTTTAATGGGGTTAAACCACATTTATTACTCGTTGGTGTGAGCTGCCGGCAGTAGTAGGTTGCACTTACTCTTTTGCCCGACGATGCAGTAAGAATCTGCCAAGGGATAGCTTCGGAAGATGGGCAGCAACGTAGCTTTCCTGGTTGCTCAATCTGTTATTTCAGTGTTTAAAACGTGTTTTTAACAGCACCCCATCGCTACCGAAAGTCGTCAAACTCAAATTTTGGCAAGGTTTCATTTCCTCGAAATGAATACCTTGTTTAGGCTGCCTGTCCACTATAAAGATTTAATATAACACAACAGAAATACAAAACTCAACCTAGGTGATACAGTCAAGGTCAATGTCAAAGTCAATAAGTGCTTATTCAATAGTGCAAAAAGCTCCATAGACTTTTGTAAATCAAAAGAAGAACAAGACACATTTACATTAAATAAAGCACAAAGTAATTTAATTCGCTCGCTTCAGATAACTTTTTTACTAAGTGAGGGAAAGAAGTGAACAAGATACCTCTCTCCTCACTTTTTTGGTCGGATTTCCACAAAAGCTGGGCGGATTCAAATTCGCCCAGTTACAATAACTAAGAGTTAATTAAGGTTATGAGCAAGAATGTTTCTTTAATGTTTAATATGAGTGATGTACATTTCTATTTAACAGCCGTGTTGGCCGAGTGGTATGTACCCGCGACTTTCAATCTGAAGGTCGTGACTTTTTGGACGTGATACCGGCCGTGCACCAATGGATTTTTTTTTCTTGAACAATGTATGTGCACACTTATCACGTGCTAACGGTGAAGGAAACATCGTGAGGAAACCCGCGGCTTAGTTAGCTTCAGACGTATTGACCTGTTCTTTTCCCTGAATAATAGCTGACTTAGCTGAGAGGATGGTATAGGTGCTGGGCAAGCCTACGCCATCAATATAAATCATCTATAATAGATGCAAAGGCCTTACTTTACTTGTACATTCCTGTAAATATTGATAACGCGGGACTAGTATTGTGTAAGATTACTTTTGTATCTGTAATGTGAAGATGTCGTTAGGAGTATCTTAATAAAAACATTTTTATAAATAAATAATTAATTAAATAATACAGACAAAACAGCTCTTGTTCTAAAAAGGCGTTCAGCTCAGCATATGTATATAAATAAATAATGCTGGACAAATCACACAGCATCATCTAGCCCCAAGCTAAGCAGAGCTTGTGTTATGGGTACTATTTTGTAGATATTTTTATTATATATAGAAAAACACCCGGAACACCCTGAACAAATATCTGCAGATCGTACAGACATTTGTCCCGAGGCAGGAATCGAACCCGCAACCCCTTGCGTCGCAGGCGGACCTTCGCCCGCTGCGCCACAGAGCTCGTCAAAACACCAATATATATGCTAGAAAACACTGAAATATGCAGGCACTCTTCTCTTTCAGTTCTCATAACTAAAGACATACTGCAATTGCAGTTCAGTATTTGCCAAAAACGCCGTGGGGTGCCGGCAGTAGAATGATACCCCTCCTCTCATGCCCATGGATGCAGTAAGAGCCTGCTAAGGTTTACCTCCGGAAGATGGGCAGCAGCGTCTATCCGTGTATCAACATCCCATACTGCGCTCTCCAACCATGTTACCAAATCAAAGAGCATGACGATGTCCACTACCTATTATATTATACAGACTGTATTATACTAGGTTGTGTACTAACCTGAAAGGGGCGGGTTCAGCCCTTGAAAACTAGTAGTTTTAAAAAGCATACCTACCAACATAACTTTTTCAAAAAAACTCAATCCAACCAAACGAAGTATGCGACGCACCAGCTATCTTGCGTTGCCTAGGACTAGAACAAACTACGGTAAAAAGATTAAAACGTTCGAAGGCGCACAGTTATATAACTTATTAAATATTTTTTAATTTTTATTTTTATTTTTTTTTATTATTATTTTTTTTTATGCATTCTGTAAATTTTGTTAATATGTTAATTCACATGTACATTATGTTTATTATTAATATTAGTTAAAATTTTATTTTTACTATTTTATTATTATCTACTTGAATTTGTTTATCGAATATTTTTCTTGAGTGTAAATTTTGCCCCTGAGAGGCGGGCGTTGAGGCTGCTCCACAGTTTTTTAACTTTTGTGGTCTCTCCGTTCCTCATGTAATTCCACAATTATGTACTTTTCGTTAAATAAATGATTATGATTATGATAACAAACTACCCTCTGAAATAAAAAATGTACATTTATTTAACGCATACAAACGCAAGTTAGCCGAACATATTCTAAATATTTACACCATTAAATAAACATAATAATTATGCGTTAGATAGGTACTTTCTACTTGAGCGACGAACTGTAAATTAGACTAAGTTGGTATATTTCTCATGTAAGTGACTTTCGTCTTGTTGAGAATAAATTATATTAAACCTTATACCTATATGTTTATAGGTATTTTTTTGAACAATTATTTTTTTGGTCAATGACCTTATCAAGAACGCTAGCACTATAGCGAAGTGTAAAGGAGAAAAAGTGGAGCTGATCTGTATAATTACATAAAAACTTTGGATCGGAGTTTTTGCGTAATTTTATTAAGCTCTACTCTTCCCACCTCCGCTCCGCTCCAGTAGACAGGCAGCCTAACAGCACTTGATGAGTTTTGCACTTAGTCTTCATTATGTATTCACTAGAATTACATATCAAGGGGATGTGACAACTTTCGAACCGAGGTGTTATGTACTCGACTAAGTAAATTAATCTTTCATCTTATACTAGCTGTGGGATGGCGGCATACAGAATATATACACCTGTTCTTTCTGTTACTGTTCTTTCTACCTGTTCTTTTTACTAACCCGGATCATTAAGACGAAACCCGTGGCTTAGTCAGCTTCAGACGTATTGACCTGTTCTTTCCTCTGACTGATAGTCGAATAAGGAGGGATGGTATAGGTGCTCTGCAAGGCTAATCCTTCTATGTCCCTGGCCGCCGTGGGGTGCCGGCAGTAGAATGATACCCCTCCTCTCATGCCCATGGATGCAGTAAGAGCCTGCTAAGGGATACCTCGGGCAGGAGCGTCTATCCGTGTATCAACATCCCATACTGCGCTTACCAACCCGCCTGCCAAGTATGGTGAGTATGGCAACTACCCCTCATGGAGATCCATGAGGGAGGCCTGTGTTCATCAGTGGTCGTTTTATGGCTGAAATGATGTCCCTGGCACTGCAGCGATAAGTAGAGCATTATTACCCGTTGCTGTCGCTATAAATCACCTATAATAGATGTAAAAGACCTTACTTTACTACTAGCTGAAAGGAGGTGATTCAGACCATACCAAGGAACAACTTTTCTTGTACGAAAGTTTCAGGACTCAGTCATTTTCATTCAAGAAAGGACCACGAAAGTTATGACTTCAACAGCTGATTATGTGATAATGGCTAACTAAACGCCAGCTGATTATTGTAAGGGTCATTGAACTTTGCGAAGAGTTGCCGTACTTACAAATAAAAATACTTAATACCACAGATTTTTAATAGGAATTAATAGATGGAAAGACGCTGCTGCCCATCTTCCAGAGGTATCCCTTGACAGATTCTTACTGCATCCACGGGTAAGAGAGGAGAGGCAATCGGGGCGGCTTTCCGTGTATCAACAACCCAAAGTATTGAGCTCGCCAAGCGTGGTGAGGAGTATGGTATCAACCTCTCATAATCAGCGTAGTGATCCATGAGAGAGGACTTTGTCCAGTAGATGGATGTTATTCTATATTATAATAAAAAAAATCTATATAAAGTAGTATAATGTATTAAGTACTCTTACTAGGTAATAGCGACATCCTAACACAGGCATCTAGTTACCTAAAAGGGGTTTTTCAATGCATAAAAATGCAATGTATAGATTAAGTTACTGAAATAAACTCAACGTAATTTATTTATTATTAATAGGTATATCAGCCATCTAGTACCCATAACACTAGCTCTGCTTAGCTTGATGCCAGATGATGCTGTGTAAATTATCCAGCATTTATTATTTTAATTAAAGACTAAGAAATTGAAACGCGATAAGATAGCGTTATAGTACCTGTGTAAGATAAGAGTCCAATAGCATGCCATTTCATTAAACACACCACGCCAAATTTCGTCGTGAACTACGCAGATAAAGTCAAAGCAATCAAACGGCATTCAGGTTAAAAGCACACGGCGTCACATCGAGACGCGTCGAACGGAACGTGTAGAGAACGGAGCGTAGAGATAAAACAATCGGCGGCAAACAATTTGTTATATGGATGACTTTATTAACATACTAGCTGTCCCGGCGAATTTCGTATCGCACCTACCAGTGACACTTCTACAACTACCCTACAACTACTAATTTACTCAACAAAAATATTAGTAGCCTTTGTCAGTAAAGTTCTAACAGTGCGGAAGTCAGAATGCAATGACATTAAAATGTCAAGACTGTCAAAAATGACTTCCGCACTGTTAGAACTTCACTGACGCTATGTCATTCTCCATAGTCTATACTCCTATTCTAAAATTCATTCAAATCGGTTCAGCGGTTTTGACGTGAAAAGGGAACATACATACATACATTCTTACTTTCGCTTTTATATATTATAGGATAGGATAGGAAGTAGGATAGGATTGGATAACACCAAGCATGGTCGCAAGCGAAACGTCGGGAAATAATAAAGGTAATACACGCGATAAATACCCGGTTATATGTATGTAAATAATGACATTTACTTTATTGTACACGTAGTAAATAAATACCTTTATTCCCAGGTCTTCACTGGACCCCATTTATTTAACATTTATTTACCACGTGCACAAATAAAACCACAGAACTAAGCTAACAAAACAGGAAAACAAGTCAAAATAAATTTAAACAATAATGCGGACAGGAAGGAATGTAGCACTGGTAAAAAGGTCCCCAACTCAGCATTGTTCAGCACCTGGCAAGGCTCAGATGCTACGCTTGTTTTCAGTTGGTGGCCGGGTGATTCCACGTCCACAGATGGAACGGAGAGGGAATGACAGTGGTAATTGGGGGAAGGGAACATAAAAAATAAATCGACGACACACAATAAAATATTCTACAGCACAAATCAAAATACTACATAAAAAACAGTAAACAGGAGAAAGAAAAGAAAAATAGATCATAAATAACATTAATACTAACAAATGTGGTTGGCGAGCGCAGTACGGGTTGTTGATACACGGAAAGACGCTGCTGCGCATCTTCCGGAGATATCAGTTAACAGATTCTTACTGCATTAAGGGGCAAGAGAGGAGGGGAACATTTTATTAAAACACATTTTTCCGGCGGGGTGATTACGTATCTCGCGACAGGTTTTGCAAGAGGCAATTGACAGCAATATTGCTGTCAATTGTCAATTTTGTATAAGAGAACAGCAAGGAATTGACATTTGACAGCAAAATTGCTGTCAATTGCTTGTTGCAAAACATGTCGCGAGATATGTACGTAATCACCCTGCCGGTATTTATCGCGTAAATTGTCTTTATTTTAGCCCGACGTATCGCTTGGATTGCACCAAGTATGGTCCCAGGAAGACTGACGTGTGAACAAAAATTATTAGGACCAGTTTCCACTGGGACAGCACACTACATACACACATAATGAGTTGATTTTTCACGCCGAGTACACTTTGCTATCACTGGATTTCACGAGGCAGAGAGTCTGAAACCGTCTTCACGATTGAAATTAGGATGCAAGAAGCATTCTAATCTCAATCGCTTCCCGAACCATTCTCTTATAGTAGTGCCTCTCGTTGGCTACGATTTTTGGATTGTGTAATCCAGTGATTAAGTCCTGATTGTACAATGTGCTCTGATAATAGCAGACTTGTATAACTGTCAATTTTTCACCGCAGCTATGTGCTCCTTAACACGTTTGGCGAAAGTGCGCTTCGTTTGCCCTATGTAGGAACGCCCACAGGTGCAATCGATCTTATAACTTTCCTCCGTCGACCGAGACACGTTCTCGGCTTGCCCGTTGACGAGCTCACCGCCGCTAACCTGGAGGTGACGTCAACCCGTCCCACATTAGCTGCTAGGCACACATTTAATAACCGGTCCCGCCGGCGGGGCCGAAGGATACACTCTTCCGTCTTAAGGTGCCGTTTTGCACCTGGACGTTAACCATCAGTACATTCAAAAATCTGGCAACAGTCCAAGCCGTGGTTCTAACCTAAGTGGTGCCCTTGAGCTTGTTACCCCAACCTAACTTTTGCAGCTGGGCGCCTTCTGCGCTCGCCATAGTCCGGTAACGTTGTCATGGCCATCTGCGGTCAACATATATTGTCATTTCGAAAAAAACAAAATCGATCTTATAAACACTAGGAACCTGCAAAGGTAACTACATCCCTTGGCGAACGCAGATGCTTATTCACTTTTGCGAGTGGAAAGTAAATCGACTTTATTGAAAACTTCTTAAGTAGGTTCCCAATCTTGTCCGTAACCCCTTTTACATAAGGCATGTACAACACGTCAGTCTTACCGGGACCATGCTTGGTGCAATCCAAGCGATGCGTCGGGAAATAATAAAGGTAATTTACGCGATAAATACCCGGATAAATGTGTTTTAGTAAAGTGTTGTGTTCGCGAAAGTTTAAAAAGACAAGAGGGGAACATTCTACTGCCTCTGCGGCTAGTCGGGGATTACGAAGGGAATGATAAAAGGTATTTCGTAGGAAAGGAAGGTAGTTCGTGAGGAATGTAATTTAGTCGAGAAAATAATTAAATGCAGATGTCATACACGTGGTTGAGTCTGCTTGTAACCCTATAACTTAAGAACTGTAGGTACTGATGTAAACTATGAAGAATACGAGCACAGCTTTATTGCACTGAATCTGCGTGAATGAATGAATGAATGAACACTTTATTTTACACAACAGGAAAACCTTAAGATTGCGTGATTCATGACAAATTGGTATGGTTGCTTAGACGAAATGGCATGCTAACTAGCATCCTACCTATCAAACTACATCGCCCACTCTTATATCCTGTCCAAATTTCTAATCATCATCATTTCAGCCGTAAAAACGTCCACTACTGAACACAGGCCTCTCTCACGGACATCCATGAGGGGTAGTTGCCATACTCACCACGCTTGGCAAGCGGGTTGGCGAGCGCAGTACGAGATGTTATTACACGGAAAGACGCTGCTGCCCATCTTCCGGAGGTATCCCTTATCCCCTTATCCGGAGGTATCTTTAGCAGGCTCTTACTGCATCCACGGGCATGAGAGCAGAGGTAACATTCTAGTGCCGGAACCCCACGGACATTTCTAATACTTATCATTGAAATCTTTAATTCAGAAATGTGGAAATACGGAAAGACAAACATAATGATAAGAGATAACATAAATTCTACTGCCGGCATCCCACGGCACTGTAATTAATGATTATGCAACTTCATTCCGCTTCACCATCATCTATCTAAATGGTGAAAGAATTTTGAAAATCGGTTTAGTAGTTTTTGAGTTTATTCGTTACAAACATACAAAATACAAAACTTTCCTCCTTATATTATTAGTACTATTATAATAGTAGTATTATAGGTTGGTCGCCACCGCTTGTTTTATTAACCCACGACAAAAAGAGAGGTGTCATACGTTTGATCGCAGTCTGTGTATCTGTGGCACTGTAGATTTTCTATGTTAAATCTTACAAACTTGTCTTTACGCTCCGTTACGCGCGATACACGTTCCGTTCGACGCGGCGCGAAATGGCGACGTTGTGCTTTTAACCTGAGTTCCATATGATTGCTTTCACTTGATCTGCGTGAGGTGCCGGCAGTATAATGTTACCTTTCCTCCCTTGCCCGTGGATGCATTAAGAGCCTGTTAAGGACTACCTCCGGAATATGGGCAGCAGTAGCTTTCCGTGTATCAACATCTCGTACTGCGCTCGCCAACCCGCCTGCCAAGCGTGGTGAGCATGGCAACAAACCCACATGGAGATCCATGAGGAAGGCCTGTGTTCTGTAGTGGACAATTTACGGCTAAAATGATGACGATTTGCCCCGCGAAATCAAATCCGAAACTAACACGAAAAACTTCGTGGCGTAGTTAACTCTGTTCTATTCGAAATCATCCGTCACATGACATCCTAAAAAAAACGAAGCCAGAGAAAATTATTAGACAACTAAAAAGCAACCCACGCTCAAGTACCGTATTATCTCAATAAACTTAATTAATCCGAGCTACCTTAGGAATTAACCTACAAAGTTAAATTGCCGTTGGACAGGCTATTTCCACTGTGACATGCCAAATGCCCGGGATATGACTGCTAGTGGGCAGTTTTTTTATGTCCAGTAGATCTACCATGAGTTTTCACAATTTAAACTCGCTAGGTACTTTAGTTAAAATGTATGAAAACTTGTATGTAACTATACTACAGCGACTGTAGTTTGGGTTTCATTTGCTTAGAATTCACTCGAATAATTAAAGACCTTTTGACAACCCACGCGTGTGGAGTGGGTAAACATCTGTGTGTATACACACAGATGTTCATGGTATACCATAAGTTGTCACCGTTGGATCGCCTGCCGTTACTACAATAGTAGTAGTACGTTACTATGACATCTGTCAGATTTTGTTACTAATGGTACCAAATTCTAAGCAAATGAAGCCCAAACTACAGTCGCAGTAGTTTACTGCGTATTTTAGTACCAAACTATCCGCTAGAGACGCTGTACAAGTTTTCATACATTTTTTTAACTACAGTCGCTAGCGAGTATAGATTGTGAAAACTCATGGCAGACTTACTGTTAACATAAACGGTTGGTTATTATAGTTAATCTATTGTTTGATATCCTTGTCCAGTTATCAATGCAAGCTGCTTATTTTTGCTTCATTTCGAGAGTTCCAAGTAACTAATCTACAGTTTTAAATTATCGGTGAGCAAGCTTTTACTACAGTGTCGTGCCAAATGGCTATGTTATGACTTTACTGAACAGATTTAACTGTGAGATATCATAATATAAAAAACAAAGTCCTTCGCCGCCATACGCGTCTCATAATGAAATTTGATAAAAAAGTAAGCAATAAACCAACATGGTATGTATGAAAATACAATTTAACATCTTAAGGAATTCATGTAGGTACTCATATTTGCCTTTTAAACTATATAATTTGAATTAATGTCTTTCAAGTTATACTGAAATTAAAACTCTCGCGCGACAAAATAGTTACAGCGGCGCGAGCGGACGCCTTACTCTTCCTCAATGGCTGGACCGATTCTAATTGAACCCGGTAGACCGCGCTGCTGTCTGCATGTCACCAAATCAGCGGGCAGAACGACGTCTGCCGGGTGTGCTAGTCAATTAAAACTGTTTGAAAATTAAGGATAACAATGAAGAAGTTTTTTTAATAAATGATTAGTTTGTAGGGTTGTAAATACTTTAGATTGTATTATGCCTACCCCTATCAAGTAAACCTCTAGGATAAGGGTAATGTGTTTTATATTAACTCACTAAACAGACCTTCCTATCTGACATATATTTTAAAATACAAGTTTACATAACATGTTTATAAAATAAAAAAAATTAAGTAACCCGCGATACCTTACCTAATAACTGAGGTAATATATTTTTTTAATGTGTACCCTAAGTGTTGCAATCTACATATCATGTCCTTTCATTTGATACCACACTTGGGTATATTTGAAAACATTCGATTGATCACCCCTACTTTCAACCCCCAAATCTCATGAATCCCATGAATCATGTTACCACCTTGTTGTTACAATAAAGATATTGTATTTTTGTATTTTTTTTTGTATTTTGTATATAGGAATGGGGCTCAACCCATTCCTATATACAAAATACAAAAAAAATACAAAAATACAATATCTTTATTGTAACAACAAGGTGGTAACAAATTCGTTGCAAGCCCTGAATCCCAAACTAGCGTTAGCTGTATGTTGGGAGTCAGCTCCTTCCCAATTCTATGTAAAACAACTGTTACAAAAAAAAACAAACACAAACTAATATATAACAAATATTTAAAATATTTAGTGTGTCAGCGCGCGTGTATGTGTATTGTGAGTGTCTGTATGTGAGGGTTTGTGTGTGTGTTAGCGCGCATGTGTGGTTGTGTACAGATCATCATTTCAGCCGTTGTATTTATTCAGGACGTCTGTTGGACATGGCCCTCATGGATTTCCAGTTAATGCGGTTGGAAGCGGCCTGCATCCACCGCCGACCTGTAGACTTAACCCGGTCGTTCGCCCATCTAGCTAGTGGACGTCCTACACTGCGCTTGGCGGTCCGTGGCCTCCACTCGAGAACTTTTCGGCCCATCTTCGGCCATCTGTTCTGCGATCTACATGGCCTGCCCATTGCCACTGCAACGTGCTAATCCGCTTGGATATGTCGGTGACCCGAGCTCTTCTACGCATCACCTGATTTCTGATTCGATCCCGTAGAGAAACCCCGAGCATAGCCCTCTCGATAGCTCGTTGAACGGCTGTAAGCTTTTTTATGAATGACCACGTCTCGGTTCCATATGTCATGCTTTCGTATTACTAAGGAATTTAGGACGAAAAGGCGTTGCGTTGCCCATCCAAGTTGGATTCGTCGATTGACCTTTCTCAAAGTTAGACCTACCCAATTATACTGTTTGTCCTAGGTTCATATTTATTGATGGTTTAATACAATTCTGACTTACGAGACCTTTACTCGCATAATATTTTCTCTAACCACGTACAATACATCTTCATTCTTGTTGCCCCTCCGAGATAATTAGGTACAATATAGACTCAAAATAAAATGGTACCAGCTCCGTATCTACAATTGTTGAATTATTTATTAGTCGAAACGTCGTTTATATGGAAGAGTTTCGGAGCACGTCCTCCTAATTATGTCTCATGGAGCTTTGTAGATAATGTTGCCTTTTTGTTTTAGTGAGACCTTTAACGGAGTCTTAAACATGAACGGGGCCTAAGAGCCTATATGTGTTTATCGGCATAATGCTCAGTTCTTACCCATATCTCCCTGAAACCACCTGGGTATACCGTAGAAAGTTTTTTTACAACGGCTCACCTCTCAGATTAAACTTGAACGCGCCTAACTTTATATTGGTGACGGTACACCTCAGAAATTGATAGTACTGGTCCTATATACTGAAGTCCGTTTTACGAAATACCACTTCCAAGTAGGTAAATAATGTGAAGACACAAAGCAAAACGGTTTTATATTTTAATTTGTGAAATAATATATTTTTGCTTCAGGCATTGCTTTGTGCCCTTTGATTTTGGATAACTCTCAGTAGATCCAGTCAACAGAGTTTAAACTGGTTTTAACTCTCAGTAGATCCAGTAGTTAGAACAGCATTAAATTATGGATCTAGTGAGAGTTTTTACCTGTTTTTATTCTCAGTTGACCCAGTTTCTAAATTTACAATAAATTCAACTGTATCTATGTAAATGCGATTGTTACTTAGAAAACTGACTGAGGAGCCGTAATTACTAAATAAGAAAACCCAATTCAGAACGATGTAATTTATTTACTAACTTTTTGACTGATTTTTATTATTATTATTTTTAACCCACTGATTGAAAATGGAAAGTTATAGAGTTTGCTTTTAATTCATCATTATCATCTTAGCCGGACAAAGGCCTCCCTCGTGGTTCTCCAAGGTTGTTCTCCTTGTGGTTAATGAAGGGTTTTTGCCATACTCACCACCCTTTGGCGGGTTGGCGAGTGATTATTTTTCTTATATCTTCCAATAAATTTTAATTCATTGACAAATTTTCAAAATCAAACTTCATAGTTAAATAGTTTATTTTATGGTTTTAATCCATACTTTTTAACACATTTTACATTAATAAATAGATTAAATACTCCATCCAGTTATCGAAAAAACAAGTATAGATTTATATATTAAGTATATAAACCACATTAGCACATTATACACTCAAACATAGATATCTTGACCGTGATTTATAGATTTGTTTTTATATTATAAGTTGTTTTTTGTTTTAATTCCAATATAATTCTAATCTTATGTTATTTAGATGATAAATTAATGGATTGAACTTGACATTTTATGCCTATTTATTTTATATAATTTTATTATGAGGATAATTCTGATTCTACCTTTTCACTTTTGTAATGCTGTGTTAATTAATTATTATGTTTTAAATTTTTAAGTATTTTAATTAATGTGATTAATTAGTGTAATTGGTGTAAACCGTGATAATTGAATAAATAAATGAATAAATGAAATGAATAGATCAAGTTCTCCGCCCAGTCATTCAAAATGCCAAGTTATAGTAAAATAATTTTGAAAATAACTACGGAAAACTTCCATTCAAGAGGTAGGTCTGTCTGTCATCCTATCTGCGGGGTTTACGAAGAGATTATTAGTACTAGAAAGCTGTAACTTTGCACATCATGTGGGATATCGTAATAAGCTTTTGAAACCATAATGTTCTCGATTCTCGATCTCGTTCATTTTCGGAAGAATTATTCGATTTTGTTCCGTTTGCAAAATATTAAAGTTGAACCTGAACTCAATAATTATTTCTAAAACTACACTCCAACTTCTAACAGCAGGTCTAGGTAAGTACGGAACCCAGAAGCGCGTGGCCCGCGACGTACTTGGCCTAATTTATTGCTAAAATGGACCAACGCTACAGTTAGTTTAGGATTCGACAAATTTCACCACTCTCTTACTGTGAAGTCGAGCCCTTTCACGACACACTACAGCTACCACTATTTTTTAACACTTTTAAATGACGTGACAAGCCGAAGGCCCATCTGATGTTAAGCAGTAAACTCTACATACATATAACAACGCCGTGGGGTGCCAGCAGTAGAATGTTACCCCTCCTCTCATACCCATGGATGCAGTAAGATCCTGCTAAGGGATACTTTCGGAAGATGGGCAGCAGCGTCTTTTCGTGTACCAACATCCCGTACTGCGCTCGCCAACCTGCCTGCCAAGCGTGGTGAGTATGGCAACTACCCCTCATGGAGATCTATGAGCGAGGCCTGTGTTCAGTAGTGGACGTTTTACGGCTGAAACGAACGAACATAATAACAACTGCAATACCGCGATGATAACGTTCACTAGCTATGTGAACAAGCTCAGAGTCGCTCAACGAGCTATGGAGAGGGCTATGCTCGGGGTTTCACTACGGGATCGAATCAGAAATGAGGAGATACGTAGAAGAACTCGGGTCACCGACATAGCCAAACGGATTAGCACGTTGAAGTGGCAATGGGCAGGCCATGTAGCTCGCAGAAAAGATGGCCGATGGGGCCGCAAAGTTCTGGAATGGAGGCCACGGATCGGCAAGCGCAGCGTAGGGCGTCCACCTACAAGATGGACAGACGACTTGGTGAGAACTGCTGGTCGGCGGTGGATGCAGATGGCTTCCAACCGCAGTACTTGGAGATCAATGAGGGAGGCCTTTATCCAGCAGTGGACGTTCTACGGCTGAAATGATGATGATGATGAACGTTCACTAAGCACGTGATCAACGCTGCACTGCATTGCGTTCATCTCCCTGAGACATACAGTTGTAAAGTCTCATGTGCCTGTTATTTCCCCGGCCCTCTTACCCTGGAACACAGCAATGCAGACATTACTGCTTGGCGGCAGAAATAGGTAGAATAGGTGGTAGTACTTCCGCGTATGAACTCTTCACGAAAAGTCCTACTACTACTTCCGAGTACGTAATTTTCATCATTTTCAGCCGTAAATCGCCCACTACTGAACACAGGCCTCCCTGGATCTCCATGAGGGGTAGTTGCCGTACTCACCACGCTAGGCAGGCAGGTAGGCGAGCGCAGTACGGGATGTTGAAACACGGAAAGACGCTAATGCCTATTTTCCGAAGGTATCCCTTAGCAGGCTCTTACTGCATCCACGGGCATGACAACATGACATTTGCTATGACAACTTAATTTGTAACCTAGATGTAGCTGCCTGTAATTGGGAGAAAACAGCTCATAATTTTTATTGTTTTTACTTTTGTAATTTTTCTTTGTGTATCTTCTGTTGGTGGCTCAAATAAATGAATAAATGAGAGGAGGGGTAACATTCTACTGCCAGCACCCCACGGTAGGTAATTAATGTGAAATTATATATAGCAAAATGGTTTTTTAATTTCTTCTAGCGAAAGTTCCTTTTACGTTAGTAACCCGTGCCTAAATATATTTTAATATGTAAAATAATACATTTTCGCTTCAGGCATTGCTTTGTGTCGTTTAACTCTAACTGAAAAAGAAGTCCTAATTACTAAATTAGCATATCCAATTATTAACTGCCTTTTGTGCTAAAAATAACAGTGATTTAATCATATTTTTAGCTAGACCGGCAAGCTGATAACGTATCTCGCGACAGGTTTGCGACAGGCATAAATCTCGGCGATTATTACTGAACACTCAGGTAGCGTATTATACATTCATACATACATAGGTCAAGTACTCCATCCAGTCATTGAAAATGCCATGTTTCTATAACAATAAAAATATAGAAAGAATTTTCAAAATAGCTACGTAACCTTCCATTCAACAGGTAAAATCAAAAGCTCAGGTTAAATCAAACTACTCAGATCTAGTTTTCCAGTCACGACCACTAATTGAGTGCTGATGGAAAAAAATATAATTAACATATTACGGTCTCTCAAACTACAAAAACTATGCCAAGTAATATACATAATAAAAATAGCTACGAAACCTTCCATTCTTGAGGTAAAATCGAAAGCTCAGGTAAAGTTAAACTACTCAGATCTTTTGGTTTAAATATTCAATTGTACTTTGGGGAAATAGTGTTGACTTCAATGATATCTTTATTTAACAAAAAAACTGATTAGAATATTAGCAAATATATAGCAAAGAAAAAGCTGCAGGCCGCACTTTAAATTACTACAAATATTGACCTTGCCCTGTAATACATAATACAAATGACCTTATTCGTTAAAACATATCGACATTTTTTTAAATCTTAATCAGAACATTTTACCAACTACAATAGACGAAATAAAAATAAGCTTATTTTACCTTCGACTACCCTTACACAATTTAACAAAGGTCCTTTACTCACGATTAGTAAATATTTATAACAAAATACCGAGCTACATAAAAGATCGTAAAAAGGATTAGTTTTTTCGTAATAAACTCAAAGAATACCTTATTTTGAAATGTTACTACTTCGTTGCCGAATTTTAAACGAAAAATCTAATCTTTAACTATTTGGCTGCCTAAGTAAAACGAGTTTGACATACCACAATTGTTTTGATTCTTGTAACTGAAATCGCCTTCATTATATCCGAGTTCTGTTTGTAATAATAAAAAAATATTTATCTACCTATTATAATAATAATCGTTAGACCAATTGCTGCACCCTTACAGGGTACATGTAATTACCTCTAAGCTAACTACCACCTCATCAGTTCAGCCGTAAAACGTCCACTACTGAACACAGGCCTCCCTCATGGATCTCCATGAGGGGTAGTTGCCATACTCACCACGCTTGGCAGGCGGGTTGGTGAGCGTAGTTTAGGATGTTGATACACGGAAAGACGCTGCTGTCCATCTTCCGGAGGTATAGCAAGCTCTTACTGCATCCATGGGCATGAGAGGAGGGGTAACATTCTACTGCCGGCACCCCACAGCAATAAGTAAGTAACAACCACCTAAGCTAAGCGAACTATGTAATAATGTATGCAGTAAATAAATCAAAATCTGAATCAGATCAAGTCTTCTAGTCAGTCACGATTACTAATTGAGTGCTGATGGAAAAAATAATTACTAACTTATTACGGTCTCTCATACTACAAAAACTATGCCAAGTAATAGAGAATTTTAAAAATAGCTACGAAATTCTTCAGGTAAAATCGAAAGCTCAGGTAAAATGGAACTACTCAGATCTATCGGATCGAACTCTCATACTATCTCGTATTCCAGTCACGACCACTAATTGAGTGCTGATGGAAAAATTAATAATTAACTTGTTTCGGGGGATCCTACCTGCGTGTCTGTCGCGCGCACAAACAACCTTGCATGACATGTTTGCGTTGTGGATAAGGGTGTACACTCAAATGTTTTATGGTGAATGCTGACTATATCATGATGTAGGACAGTAGGACTTCGGTGGCGTATTGGTTTTTATTTCTGCACAGTTTGATTCCAAGAGTATGTATATATCTATACTAATATATAAAGCTGAAGAGTTTGTTTGTTTGTTTGCTTGAACGCGCTAATCTCAGGAATCACTGGTCCGATGAAACATTATTTCAGTGATAGATAGCTAGCCCATTGATAGCCCATTTATCGAGGAAGGCTATAGGCTATATAACATCACGCTACGACCTACGGGAGCGGAGCAGTAACCAAAGATGCGGGTGAAACCGCGGGCGACTTCTAGTGTATTATATAGAGGAAAGATTTATATTTTGGTGGCGTATTGGTTTATATTTCTGCACAGTTTAATCCCCAAAAGTTTATCTATATTATGGTATATATATATATACTTTTGGGATTAAACTATATATAATATAAATATATATAATATAATATAGAGGAAAGTTTTGTATTTTGTATGTTTGTAACGAATAAACTGAAAAACTACTGGACCGATATTTAAAAATCTTTCACCATTAGAATTGCTATAGTCGCCCCAGTGGCCGCAGTCGCCACAATCAACACGATGGGCACGGTGGACGAAAGACAGTCGTCCTACTACTAACTCGCACATCTCTAAGCGTCACGCGTCACCTCGCGTCCGATCGGTCTTACCCCCTGCAAAAGATGTTTTAAATCAAAAAAACTAAGGCTCATCTACCGGAGGTATCCCTTGGCAGATTCTTACTGCATCCACGGGCAAGAGAGGAAAGGCAACATTTTACTACAGCTTCAGACGGAAAGAATGTCGTCAAATCGGAATTAATTAATTCCGATTGACGAATAATTAATTGAAAGAAATTGCTCTTTGAACAATCTTGACACCATGAATGGATAGCTTCTGATGGGGACACTCCCTTACCTAAAACGCTCGTTCGTAACAATATTGTGCAGAAATATATTGCGTTCCCGAGCGAGGATTTTTTAACAATTCGTGTTACATAAATTCGTAATTTTGAGTTGTGTGCATAATAAACTGACGAATGAAGATCAACCTTGTAAAGTTGAGCTTTTGGAAACATTTCACATTGTTTTATCAATGACCTAATAAATATATTTGTCCCTAAAATAGTACATAGATCTGTCATCTATTTTATCAATTAGGAAACTAACAAATATACTTGTTCCTAAAATGGTAGTTATGTCACCTAAATATGTGTGTGTCGTTATCTTCTTTTTAATATTTAATTTTTATATTTATGTATAGTTTTTAGTTTCTATTAGCTATTTGTTAATATAATTATATATGTTGATGTAGGTTTATTAAACTATGTACATATTTTTACTTAGATACATATGTATTATATTTTTAAATATATAAGGATGATAATGCTAGACCCCATTCTTGCATTAAAATCCTCTCCATCGAAAGGTTGTCTCGAAGAAATTGCTTTTAGCTATAAGGCCGCCCATTGTGTACTTCTGTTGTTTTTGTAGTTTAAGTTATTTTAGTATTTTTTCTTTGTATTATTTCTGTCATCATCATCATCATCATTTTTGTCGTAAAACGTCCACTACTGAACACAGGCCTCCCTAATGGATCTCCATGAGGGGTAGTTGCCATACTCACCACGCTTGGCAGGTAGGCGAGCGCAGTACTAAATATTGATACATGGAGAGACGCTGCTGCTCATCTTTCGGTGGTATCCCTTAGCAGGCTCTTACTGAATCCACAGGCATGTGAGTAGGGGTAACATTCTACAGCCGGCACCCCACGGCAAATCATACGTAATAGATGTTAAAGGCCTGCTTCCTCGATATATTTCCAAAGCTTCCAAAATAATTATAATTTTAGGGAACCCTTGTCTGACATATCTACATGTCACCTAAAAGCCACAATGCAGCAAAATAGGTCACCACTCAGCATTTTAATAGTAGTACCTGGGTACTGGTACTACTAATACGCTGGTTTTAAGTGGCGCCAGTGTGTGCAGCAGCGCGGCACAACACCACCACTCGTAAGATACATAAATATTTAAAAAGATACAGAAGACATTCGTCTTTTTCGAAGTCGGTTAAACAAATGATGGTATCTTAAATATTTTACAAAGCGATTTCAGCTTAAAATATAAATATATTAGTTATTGTACCCTTAACATTAACTCTGCTTACGATGCAGTGCAGAATCAGCATTATTTACATTTTTGCCCCGCGACGGGAATCGATCCTTCCTGCGCCTCAGCCGATATGCCCCGGAGGCTCCTAATCCCGTTCTAATATAGTAACCACGGAATAATCAATGTAGCAGCTATTCACAGCGTAACACAAAGCGAATTCCTCCAACCAATATATCTCCGGAACCCTTGTCCCTTCCAATAATGTTCTTGAAACTATCCTATTGACCGAATCCCGATATGCCCTCGTTAAATTCATGAGTGTTACCATCTTGACGGTTACTCACTCTTCACTCATTATTTCAGGGTCCATACAATGGATTATTGACACGGCATTCAAATGCTTTGTTCTTGAAAAATTGAACTCCATACATTGATTCTCAAGGCGTCCATGAGTTCTTAGATACAATCAACATTATTATTACATTATTATTTATTTAGTTAAGTATCTGATCCTCTACTGTTATTTCTTTTATTTTATGGTGTACAATAAAGTTATAATCATTAATTCATTCATTCATCAACCGAGTACAAATCATGCAAACGAGTTTTATAGATTATCGGATTCAAAACTCAGAAAGCTACTCTGCAGTTCTGCACTCCTGGTACAGATGGTACATACAAAGTAAGAAGAAAATTTAAGAAGTTAAGTTTGTGAAGGTTTGTATGAATCGTTTAATAAATCGTATTTTATTCACGAAAATTATGTACCTCCTATACGAGTATAGTTTGTTATTTTTATAGTGTTTAACCACACTTAGGTAGAACATTTTCAAAGAAATTAATAACTGAATTGAAATTATCGTGGCTACACATCATTTTATAAATATAATACGGCTTACACCACGTACCTAACTTATTATCATCTTGCTGACGGTTCGTAGACCATTTAGAGGCCCTTCTTCATGAGCACCGTTCGTGGCCGACTCCGAGGGCCGCGAGACGAGAACTGCAGTCAGCAAGATGATAATAAGTTAGTTACGTAGTGTAAGCCGTATTATATTTATTAAAAGAAATTAATAACCTTATATTTTTTATAACCTTATAATTTTAGTGCACATGTTATAATAGACGTTGTATTTAACTCACCCCGAACTCACCAATCTTACACACATGAAAACATACATCATTCGCGCCCTTCTGGCTCACATGACAGTTCTCATTGTGACAGTGACAGTTCGCTAACCAATACCCGTCAATACACAGGACAAACGAGACAGCGTATGTATGCAATAGTATCGATACTACATCCGTTAATCAGTTCTAAAATATGTTCACAAAATATTAAATAAAAATTGGTGTCTGCAGATTATAACGAACCTTTCCTTGTGAAAGCTCAGTGGCCCCGTTAAAGCCTAAGCTAATAATTAAAAACCTTAAGTATTGACCTAATTCTAATATAGATCGCCGCCATGAGATTTATGATAACTTTTCTGAACACTGACCTTTCGCTACCTTGTTCTTTTCCATTCGGGTTTTATTTTATCGGTTATCTAAAGCCGTGTTGCCGTGGGGTGCCGGCAGTAGAATGTTAGCCCTCCTTTCATACCTATGGATGCAATAAGAGCCTGCTAAGGGATACCTCCGGAAGATGGGCAGAAGCGTCTATCCGTGTATCAACATCCCGAACTGCGCTCGCCAACCCGCCTGCTAAGCGTGGTGAGTATGGCAACTTCCCGTCATGAGGTCCATGATGGAGATCCATGAGGGAGGCTTGTGTTTAGTAGTGAACGTTTTACGGCTGAAATGATAGCCATGTTAGCCGAGTGGTAGGAACCCCCGTCGTTCAATCCGAATATGGCTTATTCCAATAATCCCTAATAATAACAGATTACAAATTTATTCAGCGACGTAATTTTAAAGGGTCTAAAAAATCTGTTATGGCGCTTTCGAACGAAAGACCCTTCTCTGGATCTATTTTATTCTATATCAAAAAAGTCTGTAATATTGTCGTACGTGTAAACTGTACAAGGCTTTATTCTTCTTTTTACATAATTTTTGAACTTCTTTAATTTTTTTACGACTTATGGTGGCACAGTCGGTCAAATAGCCGTCATAAGACGCAGGAGTATGCGAGTTCAATTGCCGCCGGAAGACAAAAGAAGGATAAGAATGTGTTTTCAAAAAAGTATATAAATATGCTATTAATCAATATGCATCAGGTTTCCATAATACGAGTCTTGAGGTTTCTTGTTCGTTTCTTTTCTTCAGTTGGAAAAAAGTTATCTGAAACGTACGAATTTAATTTGAATGTGTCCTGTTCTTATTTTTAAAATAGACTATTTATTCGATGTAGCTTTTTGCTCTATTGAATTAACACTTATTGACTTCAACTTTGACTTGCTTACCTCAGGACTAGAATGCTGCAATTATCTACATAACATTTGCTTTTTCTTTGACCTGTTTCCTCCCACTGCTGGGCATACATCCATCGAAGTTCTCCAACTTACCCGATCCTTCGACCACCTTTCTCTGTTATTTCGTAACTTTCCGAAACTTTCTTGAATATAGAAAGAAACTATAAGTAAATGATATATCGTTTTCGACGAAAATTTCCTAAAACTACAGGCCAATAACTCCAACAACTATGTTATATCAGCTACGGGTCATTAGCGGAGAAACTTTGGCAGATTCTGGGAAACCTTGTACTAAACTAAATGTTGCCGCTTATCCCCGTAGATGTAGTAAGAGTCTGCCAAGGGATGACTGAAGATTGGCAGCAACGTCTTTACGTGTATCAACATCCACTACTGCGCCTGCCAACCCGCCTGCGAAGCGTGGCGAGTACGGCAACAACCTTGGACTGGGAGGCCTATGAGTGTACGTGGACACGCAGTCCTACTGCTGATCATGTGGAGGTTATTTCCATACCACGGTTGGCAGTCGGGTTGGCGAGCGTAATACGAGATGTTGATACACAGAAAGCCTCTGCCCCGCAACTTCCGGAGGTATGTTTAGCAGATTTTTACTCCACGGTAAAGAGAGAAGGGGCAACATTCTACTGCCGACACTCCACTGAAAACTTTACTGCAAACATAGCACATGTAACATTCAACGCCGACACCGATACCGGCTCGCTAGATGCGATCTTTACTGCTCCGAGGATGTACGGCGCCGATTGGCGGTTGCCAGATGGCACAGGCATTGATTCAAGAATAGCTGTGCATTAGTGTCCCCAGATTATGTGTATATCGGTTAGAGTTTATTTTACGTTGCCCGTTCGCTTTGCTTGAACTTGGCTGGGCACGCTGCAGCGTGTCTAGATGAATATAAAGTTCTGGGGTCTTCTAAAATTAATTGGAGTTTTCCTGTTAAAATATGCATACACATCGATATGTGTACGCATATTTTAACAGGAAAACTCCATTGATGGAATGATATAATAAAACACGATTGTTTTATTATATTTGGATTCGTCTATTTTTTCTGCGTCTTTTGAGCCGGGTTCTGCTCAAATCAGAGCACGTTTTTGCGTTTGAATCTGTGACCAATTTAGGCAAAAAAAAGTTTTTAAATGTCGGTTGAGTCAAGTCACCTTTTACCCTTTATATTTACATGTGTCTTAAACGAAAAGTAGTAAATAGCCGTGGGGTGCCGGCAGTAGAATGATACCCCTCCTCTCATGCCCATGGATGCAGTAAGAGCCTGCTAAGGGATACCTCCGGAAGATGGGCAGCAGCGTCTATCCGTGTATCAACATCCCATACTGCGCTCACCAACCCGCCTGCCAAGCGTGGTGAGCATGGCAAACTACCCCTCATGGAGATCCATGAGGGAGGCCTGTTGTCATCAGTGGACGTTTTATGGCTGAAATGATGAAACGAAAAGGTCGATCGATGTGAAAGACCAATTTCCTAACCAAAGTTAGGAAATTGGTCTTTCACATCTTTATATGTAATTTATCCTAAGTCAGCAACACAACTTAATTAACGAATTAAACTTTTTTATTCCGATTCTGTAATCTACAAGCACAAATTGTAACATTCATCGCCACACACACCGATACCGGCTCGCTAGATGCGACATTGACTGCTCCGAGGATGTACGGCGCCGATTGTCGGGTGCCAGATGGCACAGGCATTGATTCAAGAATAGCTGTGCAATCTATGTCTTCAGATAACGTGAAATTAAGGTATATCTCATGAATTCGATGCCTGGAATCTTGTAAAATAAATGTTTCGGTTAAGATGTTCAAATTAAAAAACTGTAAAAAACACCATGCAATAAAAAAAAGAGCTCAGCAACAAATTCCCAACTTCAGTTTTTCTTATCTTCAAAGTAAAATATAAAAGTCTTGTTGAAATATTTACCTCTTTCCGACAGCAAAAAAGTTACCCTTATAATATAACTCCTTAATTTTAATTAAAATTGTGTCTACTGGAGTTTCCTCAAGGCACAGTTTTATGCCTTAAATTTGAACTTGCTGTTGATAGATTTATTAATTGAAGTCGCTTTTTGTGTTTAAAAATTCAAAAAATATGTTAACTATTTTCATCGCAAATAAATGCTTAATTAATGGATCAGTTCATAGAAAAGACACCTATGCTCTTAGCAATAGTATTCTTAAAAAACTCACAAATGACTCTTTGGCGTTGTCTAAACGAAACGAAAGCTGTAAAACTAAACTTGTTCCTTGGACAAATAATAATCACCCCTTTTTAGTACACGAATTATTAAAAATAAATATTACATTAATAATAATACGTTCTCTATGGTGTTGAATAACACAATTATACTGATACAATTGTGGTAACTGTAGAGATGCGTGTTAGGAACGTATAAATCTTAGGATTGTGATTATATGCGTGAGTTGGAACGTAACGTGAGTTAATGTCCAGATGAGAGATAGGATAGCGTGACGAGAAAGGATACTGAACTTCATTATTTCTATGTATTTCCATGGCGCATATGATCAATTGTTTATATTCAATTTATTTATCTAATAGAGACACGATAAATCTCATTCCTTATGAGGATGGTCCGTGATTCCAGATGAAGAAAATAAAAGTCCTTCTTCAAAACAATGGTGTAATTATAACAAGTTCAATTATGTCGGGAACACGTTCAGCAACGGATAATGCTGCTGAGTTTTACTCTCTGGCGAAAACCATGTTTCCCGCTTTGTGTCTTCGAATATTATATCTGGTCTTGTATCAGAGCCATGACGTCACCTAAATTTGACGTTCGAACTCTTTGATTCTTGTGTAAAGAGTTTGCTTCCAGGCGCCTCTAAAGAGGTGCTGTCAGTATCATTTCAAGCATAGAGTTTTATCGTTGGTGAAACTCTATGTCTATGATTTCAAGCATGACAATGATCATGAAAACAAAAACCTTGAAATACTTTCGTTATTTGTGGCATGTTTTTAAGCGACTACAAAAAATAGGATCTGTTTTTGGAGTGATAACTTCCTATGGGAGGGTAAACCGCTTCGTTACGTAACGCGTTACGGCGCTAGTCTGTCTGGCTTCGCTTCCTCTCACGCATACGGCAGCGGTATATAGGCAGGCTCCTCCTCTCTTACTCTAACCTGCAGCGCATTTCGGACGGACGCTTTCACAAGTTTAACAATTTCAATATTAAATAGTTCAACTTAGATTAGTTTAAGTTATCACGTCTGTCGTGCGTACCGAGACGCACACGCTTTTTTTAAATCTTTGTTTTATCAAAACTCGTGTATAAACCGATTGGAAAATTATTTTTAGAGTTTGATTAGATAGGTACCTATACTTTCAACTAGATCACAATTTTTGCAAAACTCGATTCTGATGATGGGAAAAGGGATCCTTCAAGGCATAGCTAATACGTGCCCTAAATTTAAACTTGCGGATGGAGGATTTTTTGTTTCACTCTAAAATGTTTGCTTGTTTTTACACCCAGAATTGATGATAGTGCCTCCTATACAGTATGATTACCAGTTGCTGACGCTGTATAAATCATCTATAATAGATGCAAAGGCCTTACCAACTCTGCTTTAAAATAATACGTTCTTAAAAAATTACGAGTTATAAACGAGACACATCTATTTTACTTTTAAAATTAACGTGAGATTATACTATTGATTTTGTAAATCATGATGATTTTCTTGAAAAGTTGAAACTTGTCGAAGTAAACTTCGACGTTATAATACTACGTGAGTAATACCCGTATTTACAAAATTAAGAGGCACGTCTTGTTTGCTCTGACGTTTCCAGTCATTCTACTATTTTTACCTATATCATGGCTCAGTTGTGATCAGCTATTTCGTTATCAGAAAAGCATCTTAGATTCATTATACGTGTTGGTCTCGATTGATGTTTGAGTTAAGATTCCTCTGGGCACGCTTATGTCTAAGGGTTTTGGTTTTAACAAATGCTGCCCAGGACAAAATACAATAAGCAAGCATAGATTGGGCTAGCGCATAATAAATAGTTTTTAAAGATTGTATGCACTTCAACTTAAATTATTATATCTTCTTTTTACTTGTATTAAATCTACTGATAAGTTTTAGAATTCATTTATTACACTCATAAAACAAGTACTTACACTATACAATACAATAACACAGTTCACACTTTGTTAACACTGTCTAAGTCTTGTAAAATTATATAGGGGTAGGCCCTCTTCTTATACACTAATGCTATTACGTCTGTGCTTGGAAAACCCTGTGTTACAATTAGGTTATCCCAAAAATGTATCGTTAGAAATACTTCGGAAATGAGTCGCTTCCAGTCAGCTCCACTATTTGCACCTATGCAATAGCCAGCTTAGTGGACCGAAAACATCGGTTGTAGATAGCACCTGTGTAACTAAAGTGCCAGAGAGGAACGGCTGTGTCATACAATGCCTTGTAGATGATCTAATCGGATTGGTGATGGACAGCTATTCATATAAGTGTTAGTCTCGTTTGATGATTGAGTTTTCACCTTTGGCTTTTAACAATTGCTGACCAAGACGAGACACAATAACCAAGCATGGATTGGGCTAACGCATAATAAATAGTTTTCAAAGATTGTAAGATTTTTAGCACAAAACTTGAATTAGTTCTTCTTACCTTTATTTAATCTACTGATAAAGTTAAATTAGGTTATCCTAAAAATGTAACATTAGTAACATTTCGCTCAGAAATAAGTCGCTTCCAGATAACTCCACTATTTGTACCTATGCAATGGCCAGATCAGTGGACCGAAAACATCGACCGTATCGGAGAGCACCTGTGTTACAGCCATGGCGGAGAAGAATGCTTGTGTAGCACAAAGCCTTGTGGATGGCCTAATCGGACTAGTGATGGTTAGCCATTCGTAAGTACCTACCTGTTAGTTCCGATCGCTGTTTGAGTGGAACAAGTAATGCAGGATCGTAACTATTTGACGTAGTTAACAAGTAAAGATTTTTAAATTGATAAGGTCCACACCGCACAGTGCTACGTCCTTCATCATCATCATTATCATCATCTCAGCCGTAGGACTGATGTCCACGTCCACTGCTGAACACAGGGCTCCCTAGATCTACAAGTTCATCAGGGGTTTGTTGACATACTCGCCACGCTTGGCAGGCGGGTTAGCGAGCGCAGTACGGGATGTTGATAAATGGAAAGATGCTGTTGCCCATCTTCCAGGGGTATCCCTTGGTAGATTCATTCTAGATCAACGGGTTAGAGAGGCAGGGCAATTTCTACTACACACAAAGCATTTCCATATCGGAGATACACAGTGTCTGCGACTGCCCTAGAATTCTGAGTCGGCTGGTCCTAATAAATAATTAATTGGGTAGTTTGTCCGAGGAAAAGTCTTGAACGGTTGATTGTGATCATATTTAAAACTTACAGATATTTAGTCAATACAAATCAATTTTTGTGAAAGATTTTAGTTATGTGGTGTCATTGTTGAGATTAGAGATTTATTAAAAGATGTTTTTTGGCCGAACATAACTCTTGGACACATGCCCGAATCTTCATCATCACACAGGGAGTTTTTACCAACACATGGTTAATCTAATCTAAGACAAACTAAATACGATTTTTTAGACGTTTATATTATGTTATATAAGAGTATTGTATACATAAATATATAAATAAAAAGTAGCCGATTGAAACCCAGGAGGTTTCTGGTCCTATTCTCGCCACAAATCAAGTTCAAATGTTATGGGACTTCATTGAAAATAGTCGCTCGTTACGCGGCGAACAACTAGTTATACCTAAATATTTATTCATTCATTCATTCATTTTTAAAGTACCTATTATCATTCTTTCAATATTTTTTTATTCATTTTTAAATGGCTGTGTGTGGTAGCGCAGTGGACTGTGACTGGATGGTGGCGGTTCTTGAGAGTAATGTTTGCAGGTAGAGGAACTTTGAATGATTTCGATCGACCGATTCGTTGGACTGCTTTTGATCAACTGTTTCGTTGGACTGCTTTTAATCGACTATCTTTACTCTCACAGCGCCATTCTTATATATTATCTCAAGCGCCATTCTTATATATTATCTCAAGCCAAGCCGCCCACCACCAAGTTACAGCCGCGTGACAGATATATTTGCGTTCAGATCATAAGCCTCCGAGACATTTCCGTTCTTGAATACATTTTACAATATCTTTTCTGCTCTTTTCTATCTGTCCTGCTCTTTTTGCTTTGCGAGACATCGCGTTACCGCAACCTTTCCGTTCTTCAATCCGTCATCCTAACGTCAATCATGACACAAATCTATATACATTTGCAGTGGCTTGACTCGCGACCTAGACTATCGTGAACAATAGATATTGTGAAATTATTACATGAAACGCTACCGGCTTTTTCTTGCCTTTTTATTTTGTTTTTAAGAATAAGAATAAGAAAATATATTATATATTTTAAATTTAAATGTTGCTACGCCCTTACAGGGTAAATGTACGTACCTATAGCATCCTAGACCTAAGCTAATCAATTTGTACATTATGCAATAAATAAATGAATATGAATATGAAAATATTTATTTACGACTCTTATGTACACAGGTAAATTAAAATTACATAATTTAAACATAATAAAAATCTAAATAAAAATTTCATCTAATAAAAAAAAATGTTGTTCATGTATGTCTAATATGCCAATTAATACGTATTATTTCATAATAGGGTTCAAAAATAATAAATAAGTATTTAATTAAGTATTTATTTTGAATGATTAGTTGTGTTCGTTCGCTTGCGATGCTTTCACTGCTTTTCAGGATTTACGGATTTTGATAAAACTTTAATGTACGTCATGTAAAAGGACTTTTTATCTAGGTGGGCAAAGTTGCGGGCAGAAGCTACTAAATTTAATAAATATAGGCCAGTAGCCATGCACCTAGTCGTTTGGAGACTTCAAGGCAAGTTCTGTGTAATCCCAGTGTTGGGGGCAAGCTTATCGACATAACAAGTGACTCTATTCACGGTCTCACCGCGACATACGTCTAGGCGACTTTAGATAAGCTGTTTTCAGCTGGATAGGTCACTCGGAACAATCTGGAGAACACTAGGTATTTGTGCTACAGCTTATATGTCCAACACGTTTAATATATTTATCTACAGACATCGAGCATCACCATTATAGCTATACAAATATACGAGCACCCACAGTTTTAGACAAAAGCAAAACAAGAATAAAGGTATTATCTTACCTAAACCACAGATAATAATTATACACTTGCGAGACAAAACAAATAAATTATTATAAACAAACAACCTTGCCGTGGGGTGCCGGCAGTAGAATGTTACCCCTCCTTTCATGCCCGTGGATGCAGTAAGAGCCTGCTAAGGGATACCTCCGGAAGATGGGCAGCAGCGTCTTTACGTGTATCAACATCCCGTACTGCGCTGGCCAATTCGTCTGCCAAGCGTGGTGAGTATGGCAACAACCCCTCATGGAGATCTAAGAGGGAGGCTTGAGTTCTTACTTACTTGGTACTTGGTGAGCGGACTGGTTTCCGCAACTAGGCCGCTGATGGGCCCTTTTTGCGTGACGGACGGCGTCTGCTTAGTCCAGCCATCCGATGTCCTCCAGGAAAGCCAGCAGCTTGGTAGTGTCGGCGCAGGCCTCCCTGGGCGTCCTCGGCTCCCCGAGGTGTAGTCGTCTCTGAGACGCCACGCTGCTGCACTCCAGAAGTACGTGCGCGGCCGTCTCTTCTGCTATCATGCACCCCCTACAAAGGGGGCTATCAGTAATATCCAGTGTAAAAAGGTGTTTGTTAAGTGAGCAGTGACCAGTGACAATACCGACGATTCGTCGAAGTTTGTCGCGGTTTAGATTTAGTAGTTTTCGGGAGTATCTTTGGTTAAGAACCGGGAAGGCCTCCTTCGACTGTCTACAGTCTTTTGTACCTGTCCAATAGCTTTGGTGTAGTTCTCCAGTTCTTGAGAGGAGGTACTGAACTCAGAGGCTTGAGTTCAGTAGTGGATGTTTTACGGCTGACATGATGATGATGATGGTAAAACTAACAACAGACAAGCCAATAAGTGGCCTCTACGTCTAAAACTTCGTCTGTGCCGTGGTGTGCCGGCAGTAGAATGTACTACTGCCGGCATGAGCGGCTTTGTATATCTACATTGTTTTTTAGAAGTCATCATCATCATAATTTCAGCTGTAAAACGTCCACTACACAGGCCTCATGGTCTCCATGGGGTAGTTGCCATACTTACCACGCTTCGCAGGCGAGTTGGCGAGCGCAGTTCGGGATGTTGATACACGGAACGACGTGCTGCCAATCTTCCGGAGGTATCATAGCAGGCTGTTACTGCTTCCACGGGCATGAGAGGAGGGGTGAAATTCTACTGCCGGCATCCCACGGCAGTGTTCAAAATGCAGGCCATCCCAAAACCTCCCTTCTCCATTTAAAAGGGGAATCAGGTAAATGTTTTAAAGAAAATAAATTATTGCAAAAAGCAAAACCTTTTTATTGTATTTTAAAGGTATAGAGAGGGGACGGGATAAGGGTTTTTAACCACTGTTAGCGGGGCGAGAACTAAGCAGGGGCGGAACAAAAAGTCTAATCATTAAACGCTTTGCGTGGGATGCGAATACGCCTGTTTTATAATAGCAAGATAAAGCAGAATTAAACTAGCTTGTTGAAACCTATTTCATCATTCATTCATCATTACAGCCCTAGAACTGCTCTCAATGTCCACTGCTGGACAACTCAGACTCAGTCTCCCTCTTAAATCTCCATCATGAGGCATTTGTTGCCACGCTTGGCAGGTGGGTTGGCATGCGCAGTATTGATTATTAACACAGATGTTGATACACGGAAATACGCTTCTGCCCATTTTCCGAAGTAGCGCAGACCCTTAGCAGATTCTTACTGCATCCACGGGCAACAGAGGAGAGGCAACACTCTAATGCCGGCATCTCACGGCAATTCACTTCTTCTATTTCCTTACTGAATACTAGGACAAAAATTCTGCAACACTCTCGCAGACACTTTTGGTTTGCCGCCATAAATATTTACTTTAAATATTTTTAGCCGAATACAGTTAATTTTGTAAATTTCTCCTATACTTTAATTTCGCTTTATTTAAACTTATTAAAATTGGATAAGTACTTTAGGACTGTAGTGACGGATAACTATAACATTTAACTCTTATTTCATTCAGTTTACTGAGTAAGCTATCATCATCATCATCATCTGCGCCATTTTAGTCCGTTTTTAGCTTGCCGCATCCAGCGTCTGCTAGTGACCATTCGCGAATCGTCACTCCATCCGTGGGCATTCCACACAATGCTTTGACTAAAATAAAGAACTCTCCCTCAAGTTATAGTTTTTTCAACACATGACCATAAACATTATTCTCATAACTGCCACTGCTACTTCAGCTTGCTAATCCTAGAATTTGGTCGGTTTACCTCGTTGCGAATTTATCCTTCTGTTAGACCAACCGTGCTGTGAGTATCTACGTTGCGCACTGATTAAAAACTTTTCTACTTATCATCCCATCCGTATATGCGGGGCGGATAAACATTCTGCTTCCGCCCCGCATTGTCTAGCGCCTTAAGTAAACAGCTCGATGTCCAAGCTACCCTTTTCAGCGGAACTTAATTAATGCTTAATTAAAAATTGTACCTCGCGATAGTAGATAGCCTAATGGAATAGGTAAGTAAGTTAGGATGTTAGAAAATTTATTTGCAGAGTCAGGGAAAGTTCTTTTTGTATTTATTTGGTAAAGCGCTTAATGATTTCGAAAGGGTTTTTAGACATCAAAGTAATATTCTTAAATTCTTTATGGTACACAAAAGCAAAACATACAAACAAAAATAATATTTAGAGGTGATGTACAAAGGCGAGCTTAACTCTGAAAGAGTTTTCTTACAGCAAACCTTTGGATACAGGAGAAGATATTAGAATGCTATGAATAGAGTGCTAAGGATAATTAAAAAATAATAGTAATATAGTAAAATTACTCAAATAAGACCTAACAATAGAACATATCTAATTAAATATGTACAAATAATAAATTACATATAAGTGGAGCATATGGGTGCCCATTTTGTCTCCGAAAAAAGATTGTCCGAAAATCACAATCAATTTGTAACAAGTGTCTCCGAAACATCACCATCCATAATATTATGGTCCCATAAATATAATTTGCAAAATTGCAATAAGGTATTGTTCATCTAATGCTCCTTACGCATAAAATTATTTTACCTAATAAATAATTTCCATAATTTTCATCGTTATAAACATGTGTCATAATAATAACGAATCATAAATCTTATTATCCCGAATATTTTCGAAAGACCTTCCACCTTACCTTCCAGTGGCAGAAACCAGAAGGAAGGACAGTAAGTTATTAGGTTTTTTACAACTATCTGAAAACGCTGCCTGGGACAGAACCGAGATGGAGAGACAGTAGGTTATTAGGTTTTTTTATACCATCCGAAAACCCTGCCTGTGACAGAATCGAGATGGAGAGACAGTAAGTTATTCGTTTTTTTTTATAATTATCCGAAAACACTGCCTATGACAGAACCGAGATGGAAAGACAGTAGGTTAGTTAATAAATAAGTAAGACTAGTAAAAAAAACTACGAGAAAATATTATGGAACATGAAAATTATTCAAATAAATTATTATGAGAATAACGTTTATGAGTTAATAAAGTTATGGATTTCATTACTTATTGCGAATCAATTTATGGATTGTAATCGTTATGGATACCGATATTAGTGGAATCTATTTTAGGGATTATAGATTGTGATTATTCGGGCAATCGATGATTATGAAAATAAATTTTATGGATTATTATATTAGGGAAATAAAATTTCGGAGACAAAAAAGAGAACAAGAGTATATACCTACATAAATCTTATAATATTCGTGGCGCAATAAGATTTATTTTTTGATCATTTGTATGGCTAGAGATCATTTGTATAACACGAGTTTGCTTTTCGGCTGTAGTTCTCATCAAAGCCGTGGGACTGCTTTCCACTTCCACTGCTGGACATAGGTCTCCCTCATGCATCTCTAATATCATGAGAAGGTGCTGCCAAGCTCGCCACGCTTGGCAGGCAGGTCGGGAAGCGCAGTACGGGATGTTGATACACGGAAAGACGCTGCACGGAAAGATCTACGGGCAAGGAGTTGATATGAATTAAATGGATTAATATGGACTAATAATAATAATTCCAATGGCACATTGTATGTATAAGAATGTGGTTACATCCGTGACATCACTGTCGGTTCTGGCGGAAGATCAGCGTTAGTTGTTCACGCAGCTAACACAATGCTGAGCCAGGTCCGATTTGTGATACCTGTTTGTTTAATATTATTACTGTGTAAAATTTGTATCACAAAAAATAAAAATAAATAAATAAAATTTTCATTATTTATTTAGGCGTCACAGAGGTCGTCAGAATAAAAACAGCTAAAAACAAATTCAAAACTTCCGGGCGTTTTCTTCTTCAAAACTTCTTATTTTCATGGGCTGAAAGTCCCCCTTTCGGGTTAGTACTCATATAATACACCTTGTATAATACAAAGTCGCGTTAGTAACACCATTTAAAACTAACAGCTGGACCGGTTACGATGATCTTAGATTTTCTGGATTTATCTGCGCCCGTGTCATTACGTCGTTCAGTTATCCTAAAGGCTATTTTAACATCGTAAACGTTCACAGAAAATATAATCAAATAGATAATTAATTTTCTCATACATTTTACATGATAACGATTTATGGTTGTTAAATATTTTAAGCTGCGTTCAGTAATTCAGTTTGTCATAAAAACTATTAAATTCAGGGAGCCTACTCTTGAATGCAAATCGAGATGAATCGAAATCGTTATCAAGCAAATTTAACTTTAATGGCCATAACGTAAAGATTGCCATTCTGACGATAATATCGTAATCGTTCTCCAGAGTAAGCGCCCTGTGTGTCTACCATGAGTTGTCACTGTTAGACCGCTTACCGTTACTACAGAACGTTACTGTGGCATCTGTCAGATTTGTAACTCATGGTACCAAATTCTAAGCAAATGAAGCCCAAACTACAGTCGCTGTAGAATAGTTTACTGCGTATTTTAGTACCGAACTGTCCGCTACAGTCGCTAGCGAGTATAGCTTTTGAAAAATCATGGTAGACCTACTGATAACCATTGAAAAAAAAAATTACGTAAATGCGACAAAGTAAGTGTAACAAGCGTAAAAACTGATCTCATTTACAAAAGCCGTACTAGTGCTAAGACGGACGGTAAGATGTGTTACCGAATACGAGTATAAGTATGTCGACATACGACACAAGCTGTGTTGACAGAGTGGTATGTACCCCCTACTTTCGACACGAATGTCATGGATTCACAATTAATTTTTCTTTCTTGAAAAATGTATGTAAATAGATCGATTGTTTCGATCGCTTATCATTATCATCGTGGCGTGCCGGATGTTGCCGAATGTTGCCCCTCCTCTCTTGCCCTTGAATGCAGTAAAAATATGCAAAGGGATACCTCTGGAAGACGGGCTCCAGCTTCTTTCCGTGCATCAACATCCCGTACTGCGATCGCCAACCCGTCTCCTAAGAGGTCGCCTCCACGAGCGAGGGAAGCGCGGCGATGTTATCGTCGTGCCACGTATTTCTATAGCGCGCACTCATCGCGATTCTCTCGCTCGTGAAGACGGCCTAGAGTGTATAGAAATAAGTGGCACGACGATAACATCGTCGCGATTCCCTCGCTCGTGGAGCCGGCCCCTAAGTGTGGTATGGCACCAACTCCCCATGATTGGTACATAGTGTGAAATAGAAAAAAGAAGAGAATCGAAAGAGAGAGAGAAAAAAGAAAAGAATGAAACAGAAAAATGAAGGCTGGAAGGGAGAAAATGGTTCCCAGTATTTCGCATCCATGTTGAATCATCTTCCTGATCCATCCATCCTGAGACGCTGAGTCTCATAACGTTTGACAGCGAAGTCTTTTTACGTCCTGCATCTGAATGTGTACCTGCAAATTGTTCATAGTGTTCTTCTATATATAATAAAAATATCTTTATATGTAGTATATGGCCTTTGCCCAGCAGTGGGACCCAAATGGCTCATAATAATAATAATGTAGTAAAATGTATTCAGTCACCTAGTTACCCATAACACAAGCTCTGCCACTTAGGGCGTCGGTAGGAACTTTGTGTATTGTCCAGCATTTTTTATGTATTTATAATAGTTGTAAAAATTATTGATAGTTAAACTTCACTCAGGTACAACATTTGAGGGATGTGGGTTCGAACGTCACCGGAATCGTAAATATTTGATAAGGATTTCCATTTAATTGATAAATACGGATTATTCTTGCTATTTTTCTACGGACACTAAAATGCCGTGACATGGGGTGCCGGCAGAAGAATATTGTCTTTCCTCTCTTGCCCGTGAATGTAGTAAGTATCTTATAGTTTATGAAAGTATTGAGGTAATTATATAACTATTTATTTAATACGCAAACTGAGCAAATAACTTTTGATTGCGACAGTAGCGGTAAAAGGCAGTGACATGGCAAGTGTAAGTCGTTTATAGTTCACATAATTGAAACTAGATGGCGTTGGTCTAGTGTTGCAATTAATCAATTTCAACAGTATCTGCCAAGGGATACTTCCGGAAGATAAGAAGATCTTTCCGTTTATTATCATTAACCATCTCGTCAACTCACTTTTCAAGAGTAGCGAGTACGGCAACAATCTCCTTATAATTAGTACTTGGAGATCAATGAGAGAGACCCATGTTCAGCAGTGGACGTCCTAATGGCTGAGATGATGATGATGATGATGATGAACCAACCTCTCCAAAACGTATCATAATTCTTCATTCATCTCACATCGAAATCATAAAAAGTGAGTATCCCGTGAAATGTGTGAAGTAGCGAAATTTTTGAGTGAATCTTTTACGTGTGACATAAAAAGAGTTTTACTTTTACTGCGTTTTTACGGTTTAAAATCAGTTTCATCTTGAATTTAATATTTTAAGATGGCAGACCTAACACACTGGAAAGATATTTTACTCATTTAGGTACTTGCAATGCCGTGGGGTGCCGACAGTAGAATATTACCATGCCCGTGTATGCAGTAAGAGCCTGCTAAGGGATACCCCTCTGGAAGATGATCAGCAGCGTCATTCCGTGTATCAATCTCTACTGCGCTCGCCAACCCGCCTGCCAAGCGTTGTGAGTATGGCTACTACACCTCATGGAGATCCATGAGGGAGGCCTGTGTTCAGTATTGGACGTTTAACGGGTGAAATTATGAATGATGGACCTATTATTTCTCCCATAATATTTCAGAAATAAATGCCACCATTAAAGAGTCGAACTCAGAGTCACTTGGCAAATATATGTCTTATTTTCAGCATAGATTATTTGCTAAATTAACTCGAAGATGTATTCTTATTTATATTTACGTACACGTGGCGTGGGGTGCCGGCGCCGAATATTGCTCGTCCTCTCTTGCCCGAAGATCCAGTAAGAATCTGCCAAGAGATACCTCCGGAAGATGGGCAGCAGCGTCTTCCCGTGTATCAACATCCCGTGCTGCGCTCGCCAACCCGCCTGCCAAACGTGGCGAGTATATAAGTGAGTGTAAATATAGGTGACTAATATACATGGTAGTTTATGCTATAGATATATAGTGTAGATAGTATTTATTTTCCACATTGTTTTTGTGTCCGAAGCGTACTGTTAGTTTTTTCTCTTATTACTTTCTTATATCTATTCGTGATAACCTATTACTTGCTTTATGTTTTTACACTGTTGTATACTAGTTTATTATAGCTGTTAGTTGTCCTAATAAATAAATAAATAGCAAAACCCCCTTATGATCACTTGGAGATCCTAAAGGCCGCTCTACATTCTCACGAGACATTCACGCGAGAATCTCCGGAGATTCTCGCGAGAACTGTAGCGAGAACTTCTTTTGGGTACACACTCTCACAATGTTCTCAAATAGTTCTCACTACAGTTCTCGCGCTCGATGACGATGGACGCCGAAGTAGTTTTTTAGTTTATTTTTGTAGTCTTTTAAATTTGTATTCCATAGCACGGGTTCCGCTTGGAAATATTCTAAAAATTTCAACTCAAGTTCGTTTGTCCAAGTTACGCTCATATTGACGCCACGCGGTACACAACACACAACCGTTCAAGTCGGCGGCTCGCGCGCTACTGAGAAACATGCGAGTTTGGAGTCAATACACGTTCTCGCCTGTTCTCACGTTCTCGCGCTCCTTTAGGCCGCTCTACATTCTCACGAGACATTCACGCGAGAATCTCCGGAGATTCTCGCGAGAACTGTAGCGAGAACTTCTTTTGGGTACACACTCTCACAATGTTCTCAAATAGTTCTCACTACAGTTCTCGCGCTCGATGACGATGGACGCCGAAGTAGTTTTTTAGTTTATTTTTGTAGTCTTTTAAATTTGTATTCCATAGCACGGGTTCCGCTTGGAAATATTCTAAAAATTTCAACTCAAGTTCGTTTGTCCAAGTTACGCTCATATTGACGCCACGCGGTACACAACACACAACCGTTCAAGTCGGCGGCTCGCGCGCTACTGAGAAACATGCGAGTGTGGAGTCAATACACGTTCTCGCCTGTTCTCACGTTCTCGCGCTCCTTTGTCTCGCGCCAAAAAACCGACAAAAAGTGGAGAACAGCCGGAGAACAACGCGAGAACTTGAGAAGAATACGCGAATCGCTTCCACATTCACGTTTCTCGCATGTTTCTCGCGTTCTCGCGAGATTCTCGTGAGAATGTAGAGCGGCCTTTTGTCTCGCGCCAAAAAACCGACAAAAAGTGGAGAACAGCCGGAGAACAACGCGAGAACTTGAGAAGAATACGCGAATCGCTTCCACATTCACGTTTCTCGCATGTTTCTCGCGTTCTCGCGAGATTCTCGTGAGAATGTAGAGCGGCCTATAGTGGAGGCCTACGTCCAACAGTGGACCTTCTACGGCTGAGATGATGATAATAATGATAATATCAGAAATGTTAGACCATTAACCGTACGATTTCATAAGTTTCTTCAATGTTGCTGCAGACTTGCTCCGCATACAGTTCTGCAAAGCACTGTCCAATATAAATGATTGTAATTTCACTTAGCAAAAGGCTTTAAGCTCTTGTAGTTTGGCAACTGCCGTGCCATTGTACTCGTTTTCACATTAACAGATACGGAAAGCATCCCTACTAGTTCTACTTAGTAGGGATGGGTCGGTCGTTACGGCTTCTTATCGATATCGATAGATATTATCTGATGGTATAGGTGCTGGGCAAGCCTAATCCATCTAACATTGTCCCAGGCACTGCAGCCTGAAACTGCAGCTGAACGTCTATAATAGATGTAAAAGCTCATCTTCACGGGACGAAAAGTCCAAATCAAAGCCTTTTTATCTAAAGTTAGTGTAAACGTTGATTACTCTTGAAATCTACAAAATATGGGAATATAATTCATAACATAATAATCGCAGACGTCATCAAACGTATTGAAAAACTGAGGTGGCAATGGGCCGGTCGCTAAGAAACAAGGCTCGTGGGACAAAACGCTGGCCGAGTAGAGGACATGCGACGAATTACGCCCAAAAGGCAGGCCGCAAATGCGATGGTACGATGACGTTAAAAAAATCATGAATGTGGTTTCAACCATGAACTTTCTAGAAAAACTATAAGGGTTAAACTAACTTCTTTAGTTTCGGAGAAATAGTCGCTAAAATAAGTAATGTAAAAAAAATACATCAACTTCTAACAACGGGTCTACGGTTAACTACGGAACCCTACTTAGCGCGTGTCCCGACATGCACCTGGCTTAATTATTTTGTTTGTTTATTTTGCTTTAACATACAATTCAATGATATTTATTTTCAGTTAACAAAAGAAAAGTACAAAAATCTTAAACAACTTATTCTACGGCCCATTACATCTATTAACATTTACATGAAAACTAACTTAACACATAATATAAATTAAAACTAACACACGTTAAGACAACGACGTATGACACATTCCTGTCTCCTAGCAACGATTCACGGTGTCGCATGCAGGCGTCTGATGAACCGTCGGAATTTGACTCCTTTAGGCCAGAGTTCCACACTCATAAAAGTTGAAATTTCGTCCGTTGGAACTCTCACCATAAAGGAACTAAAGTTCACGTTGTGGTGAGTCTTCCTAAGAGTCCTTTCAACCCTGAGTCGGTATCCTGTCCTTTTCGTGAGAAAATCCTCCACCTCCTTGGTCTGCACAACGTAGTAAACCCTATATATATAGAGTAGTTACAAGGAATTTTTTTTTATGTACTACATACACTACTTCATGACGAGACAAGCCGATAGCCCACCTGATGTTAAGCGGTAACCTCTACCTATTACAACTGCAATACCGCGGTGATCACGGTCACGAAGCCTGTGACTATGTGACCAACGCTGCACTGCGTTGCACCTTGAGATAGAGTTGTAAGGTCTGTGTCCGTAATTTCACCAGCCCCCTCACCCTTCATACCGGAACACTGCAGACTTTACTCCTTGACGGCAGAAATAAAACTATCGACAATGTCCCAACCCTACCGCATGATACACAACATCTTTGAATACGTAATGCGGGGGACATGTCTAATGCAATTCCAGGCGGCGATATTCTGTTTAGCTTCCGGCAGCATGCTCCAACACAATATACGCGTGCTATATACATATGTACATCGCACATCGATATACATCCTACATCGATGGATGGTTAGGATAGGAACAAGGATGTAGGGGTTGTTGTTCGCCCCCCAAAAATCTATAAGTAGTTGGTAGAGTAGTAACTTAAAGAGATTGTTAAGTTTCACGGTTTAATCGTAAGTACAAAGTAAGTTAATAGTCGCGAGGGTACGCCGTGACGTGTTGCCCAAAGGACAGTTGTTTGCGAGTGACAAAGTACAATTGATTAGCCGTTTAAAAACTGTTCAGTCATAATTGAAAGCCATAAAGTGCTGACCCGCGGGAACATGAATCGCTGTATGGTATGCAAACCATACAGATATTGGGATTAGATATCGTACATAATATTGAATAGATTATTCATTATTATGTGTACACGATTCTACGATATAATTTATAATTGCTGCTCTTCTTTAGGAAATTCGTAGAGAGATGCAGCAATTCTAAAATATCTCGATGTTCCATAGATAAATAAATAAATAATACTGGACGATTCACACAACATCATCTAGCCCCAAGCTAAGCAGAGCTTGTGTTATGGGTACTAGATAACTGATATACTAAATACATTATACTACAAAGATTATTGTATACAAAAACATCCAGAACACCCTGACAAATATCTTCAGATCGTACAGACATTTGTCCCGAGGCGGGAATCGAACCCGCAACCTCTTGCGTCGCAGGAGAACCTTCGCCCGCTGCGCCAAAAAGGTCATCAAGCTGATCGTTTTTCCATTTGCTTGTCCCAATTAAAATTTACAGTAAAAATCGCGGTGAAAGCTGATACCAATTATAAAGAATTCGTGATTAAAGGGAAAATTCTGATAAAACTATTTTCTACTCTGGTAATTTTATTAATTGAAAAGGTTAAAAGCGAAGGCGGGCTTCTTTTAGTGGCAAAGACCAAGTTCATACAAAAAAAACCTTTCGGCGGTTAATAACTACAATTAGAAATGACCACAATAACAAAGGACTACTTCTTAAAATGACCACTTCGTGATATACCACCATAGCATAGGCCCACTCGGAGTCACTCGGCTAAATATGGGTTGTTCCGTATTCATCTTATGGCAGGATGAAAAATAGGTAGGTATGTCTAATTTTCGGTTTGTATGAGTAGCTATCGCGATATATAAGCATTACGTGGCAAATAATCGTAATTAAATCTATCGATTTATAGCTATTTAAGCCCTTTTTAAGACAAAATCTAATAAAAAACAGATGCCCGGCGCGCGCGCGGTTGTCTCGGAGCGGTTAGAGCGCAACTCGCGACCGGCGCATTCGTCAATTCTGTACACGCCCTAAAGTTGTTAAATTTTATAAGTCTAGTTCCACTTTTCACCAAACCGAATCAAGCTCTCACATCAACAACGTTAGGAACGAACCACACCTAAAATACCGAATGAAAATACGGACAAAAATAAATTACATAACCTTCTTGCACTTCGACGGCTACCAAATGTAAAAGTTGTGCCACTTTAATGATTTTAAAAAATACAAACTTACATATTATAGCTTCTTGGAATGCTTAAAATGGCAAATAAAATGAGTAGACATTTTGCTTAGGTTTGTAAAAAGTTTCTTAAAATTTTTACATAGCCGTGACGTATAAGTCAAAGATATATTTATCAATCCTAGATGGTATTTCTTTTACTTACTTGAACGGTAAAGATGGTGTCTGTAGAAAAACAAATATTCCTTTAACAAACCGCCCTTTAATGTGCAATACTGTTACGTGATTGGTGTTTTAACATGTGCCATTGTGCACGTACGTTTAAAGCCAAAATTCGTTTCGCCAGTCAACTTTGGGCGCACCAATGTAATTTAAAATTGGTTTCGCCAGTCAACTTAGGGCGCCCCAATTCAATTTAAAATTGGTTTCGCCAGTCAATTTAGGGCGCACCAATGTAATCTAAAATTGGTTTTGCCAGTCAACTTAGGGCGCACCAATGTAATCTAAAATTGGTTTTGCCAGTCAACTTAGGGCGCACCAATGTAATTTAAAATTAACCAATTTAATTTAAAATTGGTTTTGCCAGTCAACTAAGGGCGCACTAATGTAATTTAAAATTGGTTTCGCCAGTCAACTTAAGGCGCACCAATGAAATTTAAAATTGGTTTTGCCAGTCACGTTGGGCGCACCAATGTAATCTAAATTAGATGAAACGATGTCGCTGTAGGCGAAATTGGCTAAAAGGATCATCATTATTATCATCTTTCCCTTTACATAAAAAACGTTGTTAAAGCCTAATGTAAAAGCCTATATTGTAAGGGTTCTTTTTTGTACAAACAATTTACAAGTATCTTTTAAATATTGTTATTATTCTACCTATTTTTATTTAAGGTTTTGTAGTATTTTGCAGTGTACCTATTAATAATTTATTTGGTTTGGATTTTACTTTGTAAATAGTGGTATAATTGTGATTATTAAAGTCTTGTTTCTCAAAACACAGCTTAGGCCAGTTTAAGATCCTTAAAAATCAACACAAAGTTTGTACAGACTTGTGTCCAATAAATAAATGATTCATTATTATTTCAGCCTTAAAATGTCCACTAATAATCACAGGCCTCCCTCATGTATCTCCATGAAGGTAGTTACCATACTCACCACGCTTGGCAGGCGGATTGGCGAGCGCAGTACAGGATGTTGATACACGGAAAGATGCTGCTGCACATCTTGCGGAGGTATCCCTTAGCAGGCTCATACTGTATCTACGGGCATGATAGGAGAGGTAATATTCTACTGCCGGCATCCCACGGCAATAAATGATTATTTTGATATTTTCTGGATCTTAGTGACCTTAGCTCAGGTTCATGCCTGGGCAGAATCCATTATGTTTTTAGTAGAGGCACCACTCTGCCAGCCGCAACCACGAAAAGTTTAGTGACATTTTTCATAGCTTAGGTTTCTTTTTTGCCAAAATTGTTTCTGTTTTTAGTAGTGCACCACTCTGCCAGCTGGCATCCTCTGAAAAAGTTATATTAGGGTACATTTACACTGCTCTTTATCGAGCAAGTCATTTGGGGGCCGTTTCGTTTTACGAGAAACCGAATGGGTCCTCACTCAAGACGCCGTTTAAAAGCTTATTTTCCAACCTACTGTGGCGTTATCGGTTGCTAGATTGCTACCCTCGACTTCGTGTGTTAAGCTTTTATTATTTTCTATTAAGCTTTTATTTAACTTGCAACCCAATGAGGTATTTATGTGTTAGTTCCGGTGACAATAATATTTCAAAATTGCCGATATGATGTCAATCACCTTTGTAAAACCGGCCAAGAGTTTTTTTTTTGTATAGTTGACATGACTTGTCTGATAGCGGAACTTATGAAGATATTTTACACTCTCGATGATTTCTAAAAATAATAAATAAATAATAAATAATGTTTGACATTCACACAGCATCACCTATCCCCAAGCTAAGCAGAGCTTGTGTTATGGGTACTAGATGACTGATATACTTAATACATTAAACTACATAGATAGATATTTTTTATTATATATAGAAAACATCCAGATCACCCTGAACAAATATTTAAAGATCGTACAGACATTTGTTCCGAGGCGGGATTCGAACCCGCAACCTCTTGCGTAGCAGGCGGACCTTCGCCCGCTGCGCCACAGAGGTCGTCGAAAAAACTATGTGAACTAGAGTCCGTTATAATTTTCCTGTAATTTTTGCATAAACTTAGTATATTACCTAAAGTTTATCTCCTTTTTCTGAAATAAGGGGGGAACGGTATTTTTCTACATATTGTTCAACCTTTTTTGTATAAAAGTTGAAAACTAAAAACTGTTTATTAATGTGCAAATGAAGCCTGTTCATTGTCATATGTCATGTGGTGACATGACCTAGTAACTTAACATATTTTTTTTGAGACCCCCTTTCCACCCCACTTGCAATCATAAAAACAATATAAAAATAATATATTTAAATATAAAATGCAATGAAAATATCTAGTTGTAATTCCGCTAATGCTGAGATGCATATGCAGCACCCTCCATTTCCGGGGGCGGGAGGGTGGTGCATATGCATCTCAGCATATTTTCATTGCATTTTATTGTCATGGATTTCCGCAAAGTAACGCCTGATTCCATTAATTATATTTAAATATTTTTATTTATGCTATATTAGTGAAAAGCGTTATACCATTTCAAATTTCAAGTCGATAGCATCAGTACTCAAGATATCTATTTGTGACAGACAGATAGAAAAAGTCACACCATAAGGGTTTCTTATTACCATTTTGGTCTGGAACCCTAGAAACGATAATTTTTCAATAGCTTTTTTTTTAAACATAATAACACCCAGGCCCGATGCATACATATCTGTGTAGAGTATTAAAACCGAAAGCTGAGTTCTAGTGACAAAATAAAACAAAATATTTTAGTTTGTAAGCTTTTAACTACAAGTAAATGTAATATCCAAGTTATACGAAACATATTTCCGAGACTGCAAATCTGGTGCACCATTTAAGCAAATCACAATGTCTCAGCAAATAAGAATCCAGAGTTCACTTACTCGCACGCAAGATGGCGCTGCTTGCTCTGAGTTAATGCAAGTGACACAATCTGTTGCAGTCTAGAATGTTTGTACTTCTAACAGATTTAGTAGTAACGCCTTTAAGGTGACGCATAGCTAACCACGCCGTGGGGTGCCGGCAGTAGAATGATACCCCTCCTCTCATGCCCATGGATGCAGTAAGAGCCTGCTAAGGGATACCTCCGGAAGATGGGCAGCAGCGTCTATCCGTGTATCAGCATCCCATACTGCGCTCACCAACCCGCCTGCCAAGCGTGGTGAGAATGGCAACTACCCCTCATGGAGATCCATGAGGGAGGCCTGTGTTCATCAGTGGACGTTTTATGGCTGAAATGATTGCTAACCAATTATTTGAATGTATGAATTAATTTAAGAGGGGATTGCCACAATTCCTTCATGATATTGGAGATGTATAAGGGAGGCTTATATCCAACAGTGGACGTCAGCAGTCCTATGGCTGTAATGATGATGGTGATGAATGAATATACATTTATTTGGCTCACAAATACAGCACAGACAGAAAACCAACTTAGAAATATTAATAAAACATAGGAAGAAGTAAAAGGTGTTCACCAAGGGTTCCGTAGGTATGTAGTTGCATCTATTATAGATGATTTATACAGAATCAGCAACTGGTTGTCAAGCTGTACGGGGCTCTGCAGTGCCTGGGACATTGTAAGATAGATTAGGCTTGCCCAGCACCCATACCATCCTCTCAGCTAAGTCAGCTATGTAGGAACATAATAAGTTTTTAAAATGCACAAAAATATTCGGTCACCCGTCCAATTTATGGCCGCGCGTACCTACGCGATGCTTAACCGCGATGATTGATTTCGTACGTTGTTTAAGGACGATTTTTTTATAATTAATGGAATCATAAAAAAGTCGTCCTTAAACAAATTACGAAATCAAATGTATAGGTAGTGTTCCGGATTTTTCCCTGTTTCTAAAGTATAAGACAGTATATGTATATATATCTTGCAAAATTTTATAATCTACGGGAAGTACCCTATGAATTTTGACACGTTTGAGAATGTCGAAACATGCGTTTTTGCGGCAAAAACGATTGGTACCTAACTATGTAAATCCAACCACAATAATTCTTTCAACCACAAAAACATAGTCAATTTTCGTTTTTAAAAATCTTTAATTTATTAGTATTGATGATGATGATGTTTCCTAGCCGATTTCAGCCATGGCGACTGAGTATTCAGATAAGAAGTCTCATAGGAGGCTTCTGGTTTTCTACTCTTTCATGTGCTCTAAGGTGACTATAAAATATATATTATAAGATTAGTATTACAAATACTTCGTGCCGTGGGGTGCTGGCAGTAGAATGTTGCTTCTCCTCTCTTGCCCGTGGATGCAGTAAGAATCTGGCAAGGCAAACCTCCGGAAGATGTACAGGTTCTTTCCGTGTATGAGTACCCGTACTGCGCTCGCCAACCTGCCTGCCAAGCATGGCGTGGCATCAACCCCCTCATGATGGATGCCCTTGGAGATCTATGAGAGAGGCCTATGTCTTGCTTGATGATGATGATGATGATGATGATGAATACTTTTAGCGGCAAATTTAATCTTAATCGATCCAGCACCCGATTGAGTAACAAACATCCATTACGATGTTTTATTCTACCACCTCGTGCTATAAAAATCTCGTAAATTCCCCGGAATCTTAGATAACCTAAAGATTTAAGGTATTTGGGTACAATCTTGCGGAGAGATCTCATTTCCATTTTACAAAACGGTCGTTGTAGCATTTTATCAGCATCCGGCAGTAAGTGGAAGTGTGGGCACAGTAAAGGGCTGGCAGTATGTTAGCTTTACTCTAATACTTTAGTAGTAGAACTTTTTGTGAAGAGTTTATCCGGGGAAATACTACCACCATACATATTTCTGCAGCCAAGCAGTATCATTGCTGTGTTCCGATTTGAAGGGGCCTCATAGCTTGCTATGTGATTGCGGCAATACTGAGGCAGAGTTCTTTTTTGTACTTTTTTGTATTATTACTGTCTGTCACCAGGCTGTATCTCATGAACCGTGATAGCTAGATAGTTAAAATTTTCACAGATGATGTATTTCTGTTGCCGCTATAACAACAGATAAAAAACTAAGTAAAATATGTAAATATTAAAGGGCGGCTCCCATACAACTAAGGTTTTTTGCTTGATATTAATAACGGTAGGTAGACGCTATAAATATTCACATTTATATTTATACACGATGGTACGAAACGCTTTGTGCGCGAGTCCGACTCGCACTTAGCTGATTTATTTTATTTTATTTGTATGTGTTATGTGTTGGTCAAAAATAAATATGTTTCTTTTTTCTCTCAGTCGGATAACATCCTTGCCACCATTGTGGAGTCAGTTCTCCGAGGTAAACCAGTGTGGCCAAGCTGGTCTAAACTGGCTTCTTGCAGATGAATCACATTTTGTGGCACCACAAGGTTGCTGTTGATACTTAATCCGATAAAAGGGACTTATAGTCATACCCTTCTTCTTCTACAACATCTGCATATCCTTCAGGAATGCCTATGGAATGCTGCCAGCGGCCCAGAGTCCTTCTCCGGTACTTTAAGGAGTTGGGCTGGCTAGGATCGGGCTAGCATGTCGGAGGACAATGCACAATACACCCCAATGCGGGTCAGTGCAGATCTGGTAACGTTCACTTGAATTAGAATTAGACCTTATTTGATTACAGCTCGTGAGACAATGCACAATACACTCCAATAGGAGACGTCAGTGCAGATCTGGTAACCTCCACTAGAATTAAAATTAGACCCAATCTGATGACAGCGCTGCTACTGTTTAGGAAATATACTGTGCCAAGAGGCATGGGCTCAGATGGAATTTAAATTCACGCTTCGCAACCGCCAGATGCCTGTAAGCTTCACTTGAATATGAAGCCTAGTTTACGCATTTACAGCATCAGCGCTGGAAATTTGATTTAGGACTCAGACCTAGCGAACCAAGTAGTAGTAGAACTTTTTGTGATGAGTTAATCCGTGGAAGTACTACCACCATACATATTTCTGCCGCCAAACAGTCTGCTTTGCTGTGTTCCGGTTTGAAGGAAGCCGGGAAGATGGCGGACACATGAGACCTTACAACTCTATATCTCAGGGTGATAGGCGCAATGCAGTGCAGAGTTGGTCACGTGCTTAGTGAACGTGATATTACAGTTGTTATAGGTGGTAGTTACCGCTTAACAGTAGGTGGGCCTTGGGCTTGTCTTCTCATTTATTAGTATAGAAAAATCAATATATATAAAACTCTTCCGTTACTGACTGAGTGACTGACAGACAACGCACAGCCTAAACCTTTGGACCTAGAAACTTGAAATTTGACACACATATGTACATATGTATACCTTAAGTATTAGTTAGTTAAGTAGTGCACTAAGGAGGGATTTTTCAAAATTCCCACGGGAACGGGAACTACGCGGGGGAAACTGCGGGGTGCGGTTAGTATAATAATATATTGCTGGACAATTCATACGACATTTTCTAGCCCTAAGCTAAGCAGAGCTGGTGTTGTGGATACAAGATGTCTTATATACTTATTAAATTATACAACAAAGATATACATATATTTTCATTATGTATAGAAAAAAAAAATCAGCACACCCTAAACAAATAGATGAAGATTGCACAGACTTTGCACCGAGGTAAAAAGTTGCGTCGCAGGCGGATATTCACCCGCTGCGCCACAGAGGTCGTCCTAACAAGTTTTCTTTCTGATTTTTGTATGAAAACTAGTAATTTTTAATCTAAAAAAAATCGTCGTACGTTTTGGATGCGCAAAACTGGAGACTGCACAATCTAGCGAGCTATGGTCTTCCATAGGCTCCCCCTTCCCCTCAAATACACACTCTTACGTTGGAGCGCCTCCGTTACCCAGATTTATCAGAGACTGGAATAACAGAGGCGCATACAGATCGCGCGATAGTTAAAGATCGCTCGGCAAAAGTAGAAGGGGTATGCGCAGTATTCAATTCTAAGGTCTATTTGGTGATGTGCGGAGTGAGGGGGGCGGGTGTGGGCTGACGGCGTCACGTTATTGGTAGATCAGTCGCTCTAAAGGTCTCAAGGTCTCCTCTCGCGTTGCGTTCGCGCGTCTCGATTCGTGCGCGATTGGACACATGCGCTGATTGCCCCCACTAGATTCATTGAGCGATCTTAAACCACCGCCGGACCTATACAATAATTGCATACAAATCTATCTGCCCACATTAATTCCTTACACACACGCACATGGTTTACCGGTTACCTAGTCTCTTTAGAAACTGGAGCATTTGAGCCTACATACACTTTCACACACATTTCACAATATGTATAATAATTACATTGAGCATAATATATGTTATATACATTTATAACTTACATGAATTTCATCAGCGGCGGTCGGAATACTTATGATTTGATTGAAAAGTTAAATCTATTACTTTCATATTTGGCTCTTTGTTATGTATCTAAGTAGAATTAAATAGTTTTTAGCTGTGTGTTAAAGTGAGTGAGATTTTATCCCATAATAAATAAATAAAAAGTGCTGGATACCCTCAGTTTTGCCGGGAAACAAGTCACATTCATCTCATATCTCTCAATATTATAAGCTGGAAAGATTTATTTGTTGTACATTGTATGTTTGTGACGAAAAACTCAAAAACTACCTGACCGGTTTTTTAATTCTTTCACCATTATAATGCTACATTATCCCTGAGTAGCATACGCTATATTTTATCCCCGTGTTCCTACGGGAACGGCTAGTATTGAATAAAACACATAGTTCAATTCGTTCGTTATTTTTTTTCCAAGTGAAGGAAAGAAGTCTGACGCACAAGCATCTATAAATAAATTAATAATACCAAACTACATAAATACAATCTAGATCAAAACTAAGCATAGCATGTATTTTGGATACTATAATGATTGATGGAATACTTAGAAACACTTTTTCATAAATAAAAAATGAAATGAAATGAAAATGAAAAATGAAAATTTATTTGTGATACAAATTTTACACAGTAATAATAATAAGCAAACAGGTATCACAAATCGGACCTGGCTCAGCATTGTGTTAGCTGCGTGAACAACTAACGCTGATCTTCCGCCAGAACCGACAGTGAGTCACGGATGTAACCACATTCTTATACATACAATAAAACCACAAAGAACGTACAAACAAAAAAAAACATTAAAATAAAAGATTGAGTTGGATCAAAAAAAAAATAGAACCGTAGTCTATAAATCGTAAATACATATTTTCATCAGGGTGACCGGGCGCAATGCTGAACAGCGTAGGTTACGTGCTTAATGGACGTGATTGCCGCGGTATTGCATGCAACATCAGATGGGCCTTGGGCTTGTCTTGACATTTAGTCGAATAAAAAAAATCATACATAGAAAATACAATATAAAGTGCCGTGGGGTACCAGCAGTAGAATGTTACCCCTCCTATCATGCCCATGAATGCAGTAAGAGCCTGCAAAGGGATACCTCTGGAAGATGGGCAGCAGTGTCTTTGTGTTTATTAACATCCCACACTGCGCTCACCAACCCGCCTGCCAAGCGTGAGTATGGCAACTACCCCTCATGGAGATCCATGAGGGAGGCCTGTGTTCATCAGTGGACATTTTATGGCTGATATGATACATAGAAAAATACCCAGACCCGGGAAATAATCGAGTATCTGAGACTCAAGATTGGGTAGAAATTGGTTGAAGAATTCCGGTATTTTTCCATTGCATTATCCTATTTCAAGAATTTTGAGTATCGTGTATTAGATAAGGGTTTTCCTGTAAATATTTTTTCCTTTTCCATCCGTTTATGGTTCATCAATATACGTTTGCGGGAGACGGTGTTACAACGGTTACAAACGAGCGACAAAATCTTGGCTTATACAGATTACGGGTAGATGGAGCTTCCGTAAGAAAGTACAAGAAGCGTGTAGCTTAGCTTCACAAGCTCATCATGAATACTAGACCCCTACTACATAATTATCATCAACGAAGCCGTAGGACTGCTGTCCACGTTCACTGCTGAACATAGGCCTCCCTCACCTCCAAGATAATGATGGTTGGTATGTTCGCCACGCTTGGCAGGTGGAAAGACGATGCTGCTTATCTTCCAGATGTATTCCTTGGTAAATGACAGACTGAAAGACCTGCGGCTCTTACCAAGTCCTCTGCCCATCTTGTAGGTGTTCGTCCTACGCTGTGCTTACCGGTCCGAGGCCTCCATTCGAGAACTTTGCGGCCCCATCGGCCATCCGTTCAATGCGCTATATGACCTGCCCATTACCCCTTCAACGTGCTAATCCGTCTGGCTTTGTCGGTTACCCGGGTTCTTCTACGTATCTCTTCATTTCTGATTCGATACCGCAGAGAAACCCCTAGCATAGCCCTCTCCATAGCTCGTTGAGCAACTCTAAGCTTATTCATAAGGCTAATAGTATAGGACCACGTCTCTGTTCGTCTCGAAGAGCTTGTTTACCCAAACGGTTCTTTGACAGATATGGTTAGCCCACTGCCGCTTCGGATTCCTAGTCCTATGTGCAATGTCAACGACTTTGGTTTGTAGGTTAACGACTGTCGGATATCGTCGTTGCAGATTTTATCCAATAGAGGGATTTCGAGCATAGCACGCTCCATAGCTCGCTGAGCGACTTAAACTGGCGAACAAGCCGTGCAGGCGTACCGTGAGTGTCCGTTTCGGTACCATAGGTAGACGGTGTACAAACATAATTCCCATTCGTAATCGTCATCATTTCAGCCGTAAAACGTCCACTACTGAACACAAGCCTCTCTCATAAATCTCTCCATAAGGTGTAGTTGCCATACTCACCACGCTTGACAGGCGGGTTGGCAAGCGCAGTATGGATACACGGAAAGACGCTGCCCATCTTCCGAAGGTATCCCTGAGCACTCTTACTGCATCCACTGGCATGAGAGGAAGGGTAACATTCTACTGCCAGCACCTCACTACCTCTTTTCATAGAGTGTAGATTGGCTACGCAACCCCACAGTGTGTATCGTACACGTTGCACTTAAAGCCAAACCGCCTCAATCCCTGTCTATTGCAAATTGAAAGTCCTATTCTATTTTACAATGCTCGCTTACCACTTTTTACGGCTGTGTGTCACGGTAACAAATTGTTCCGACCCGCATTTATCGGCGATGCATCCCCTTGTATTCTAGACCTTAGAACCGCCGCTTGAAAGCTGATTTCCGATTGTAGGATTCACCTCACCTGCTCGGGAAGAATGGAAACGTTGCTTTGTTTGTATTTCCAGTTTAAAGTCAATGTCTTACGTTTGATCGATGTTATTTGATTTCATAAATTGTTGCGCGAAATTGGAGCAATCTCTTGGCGTCTTTGGACATTTGTGTTGACTTGAGATTAAAATATTTTAATTGAAGACATTTTCTTTGACTAGGTTTTATTTGTTTGTGGGTTTGTCGGGGTCAAATCTTGATGGCTGAATTAGAGACTGTTGCGGGGGACGAGTCCTCTCCCCATCCAAATCAAAATAATTTATTGCACTCATGTTTTAAATACAGGTGTTAGGTAGATAAACTGTTTCAAACATAAACTCTGTTAGGGCACAGCAACATTGCAATAGGAGGCGCATATCTTAAACTTAAAAACTATCGGTAATCGTTGGACGGGACCTTGCTGATCGCCTCTGAGGCGTTCATTTATTTGAGCCACCACCGAAATAGCATGGAGTAGTGTTCTCCCAATTACAGGCAGCTACATCTAGCTTACTGATTGTAAGTTGCCATGGCAAAAGTTAACATTGCGCAGTCATTATACAATATAGGTACTTATATAGAATTATGAGGTAGAATTTTTAAACATCAAATATCTTCTGATGAAATTCTACGTCAAAATTCTATGTAGACCATAGAATTGTGTCGTAGAATTAAGTCTTAAGATAACAAATATCTCCAATGCCTCTACGTAAGGCTAAATAAAATTAGAAAGAACCAAGTAAGTGTTGTAAGACGTAAAGCCTATATTTGGAAACCTGTGAATTGAATTAAAATCATCAAATCTTGGAACGTCGTATTCTTTGGCATTCCCGTTAGTTACCTTTTTGGGTTTATATACATTTTGTAGTCATGTATGGTGAATGCTATACCTGACAAATTCTCGAGAAGATTATAAAATATAAATATTATAAGATTAATAATAAATAGTGCTGGACACTTCACACAGCGTCATCTAGCCCTAAGCTAAGCAGAGCTTGTGCTATGGGTACTAGAGGACTGATACACTTAATACAATTTATACTATATGGATAGATATTTTTTATTGTAATACAGATAAACATCCAGAACACCAGGAACAAATATATGCAGATCGTGCAATCATTTGTCCCGAGGCAATCGTACCTGCAACTGCAATCTTTTAGATTGCAAAATAATGCAAAGAGTCTAAATCTTTTGCCTTTTTCGGGCTTGTATACATATTACTTATAGTAAAACTTGTCTGACTGTCTTATCAAGGATAAATTGTCAAAGTGTTCATGTCAATCGCTGGATTACGTGATGTTCTGTTAATAAGTAACCAAAATAAAATAAAAAATACTACTCCAAAGGATCAAGGATCCATTGAGGTAAATACGAAATATAAATACTTCATAAAAAAAGAAAACAATAAAGAACAAATAAGAAACATGACAAAAGCACTTGTAAGCAGTGAAGCGATATTACAGAGAATTTCGGTCAAAACATTCTAGCTATGTTATAACGCTGTGTGATAAATAATGATTTGGCCACGCGACGCGTTTTTATAACAAGTAAATTAATTGGCCTTTCATATTGTATTCAAGATGTACTAACCGGAAAATTGGTGATTCTGATCACCCCAAGGAACAACTTTAGTTTAACCACTTTTTAGGATTCGGTGATTTTTATTCAAGAAAAGAACATGAAAGTTTCAACTTCAACAGCTGATTATACGATAATGACAACCTAAAAGCCAGCTGATTCTTGACGGGGTCATTGACGTCTGCAAAGAGTTGCCATAGAGGTATAAATGAAAATATCTAAAACCTAAAAACACATAGGCATATTTATTTAAAAAGAATTAAAAAATCTAATTATAAACTATTTTTATGTAGTCTATTTTAAACTTACGCGATCACGACACATTATTAACATATATTTAACCGGGTATTTATCGCGTTATTTACCTTTATTATTGCCCGGCGTTTCGACAGGATTGCACCCATCGTCTTCCCGGGACCACGATAAGTGCAATCCTGTCGAAACGTCGGACAATAATAAAGGTAAATAGCGCGATAAATACCCGGTTAAATATGTGTTAATAATATTTTTATGTACATAAGGTTAGTATGATCACACCACATCAACTAGTAAAAATGTAAATAAAAATAAAATTCTAGCGTCATTTCTTGCGCCATATCTCGTTTTTTAACTCTTGCGATACGGTCTTACCCTTTGCAAATGATGTTTCTCATCAACAATAATTTCATTTAATTTCATAGGCAATTTTTGCGTTACATGGGTACAAATAAATGACACTATTGTTATATGACAATGATGAGCATCCATGATCTACTCTTAAAGCGTGAAAACAAACAGACACAGCAAAATCACTTAATTTTAAATAACTAGTTTTACGAGTCATTCCTTAACTCGGCCGAATAAATTGTTAACGATGTTCAATTTATACATAGCAGTTTCTAAAATCCTATACCTATTTTATTTGATTTTAGCAACATCTCTGATGTCTCTGACTCTACTAAATCTGTTCAAGCAAAAAGTGGCAGAGTTAAGGAACGAAAATAATGTGATTTTCACGATACCTTAACTCGCGAGAATTTTTCGGTCGAGTTAAGAAATGACTCAGTTTTACAATACTTAGAATCAAAATTTAAAATGTAGATTGGAGACAAAATTATAACAAAAATAAAACAATCACGCAATTATTCATTTTTCTGTTAGTCAAAAAGAAAAAGCAAATATAACATTAATAGAATCGACTTAAAATCGTGTATTATTGCGGCACAGAGAGCACTCTGCGGTTGCCACACCGCGATGTTTGTCAAAGCCTTTAGGTAGGAAAATATTTCTTGATACACTCGAGTGCGAGTGCTTTCATATACTTTGCGGATATTTTTCGTAAGTCCAATTTAATATTTTTGAGGAAAACGTTAGTAGTGTTAGCTCAGGATATGGGTTTCTGTGGCGTTCTTATCTGGTACCTAGACAGTTAATTCAGCTAACAAAAACACACTTTTTTCAGCTTATGGAAAGCTGTGCAACCATGTTTTTGAGCTTTCTTGTAAAGCTATCGCAATTTGTTAACATTATAAATTTTAAAATACAGGGTTTTATCGCGTATTTTTTTATATTTTTTCCGACGTTTCAAACACGTTTCAGCGTTCTTGGTCGGAGTTCGAGAAAATAATAAAAGAAGTACGAAATATAATATAATAGGCTCATGTAGTTGTCAATCAATTGCGAAAACTACGTCTATTAAGTACTTGGGGGTCATGATTGATAGCTGTTTATCTTGGGACGATCATATAAAAACAACTCTAAACAAGACACGGAAATTGATGTACGTCTTCAAAAACCTTCGCCACTCAGCTGACTTCCAATGTTTAAGGGCCGTATATCTTGCTTTGGGTCAGTCTGTACTAACGTACTGCATTGCAGCCTGGGGTGGTGCTGCAAAAACGCGCATGCTACGTTTGGAAAGAGTCCAGAGAGGAGTACTAAAGGTTCTCTGTGGGAAACCTAGACTTTACCCCACCATCGAGCTCTACTCTCTCTGCAAAGTCCACAATGTCCGACAACTTTTCATACTTCGAACCATCTTGCTTAAACATACCCAGTTGATATATGACCCTGAGCTCAGTAGGACTAAAAGACGCTCAGACAAAGTTTGCAAAATAGTTTCACATGGTACTAAAATCTCGGGCAGGCAGTATCCTCATATTAGCTCTATACTTTATAATAAGCTAAATAGGCACCTAAACATTTATTCCTTGACCCTACAAAAGTGCAAACTAAAGATATCCGAGTGGCTTTTAAGCCTCTCCTATGAGGAGACTGAACAGATCCTTCTTACATAATTATACTTCTTATTGTTTAATTATAGTAATTTTTACCATACCTAAGATATTCCTACATAATTACACAAACATTATATATATGTATGTATATATATATACATATATGTATATATTTATTTACAATTTACTAGCTAATTATACGTAATACTTATATATTTTTATTAATATATTCACACACATATATATTTAAATTCAACTTTTATTACTGATCAATTTTAAATTGTACCTTGTAGTAAATGTATATTATTATTACACTATTGTATATATTAGTATACTATTATTATTATATATTTTTTTCCTGTTTACATGTTGTTATCTTCTCCCAACTTTTCAATATATTCTTTGTTAGTTAAAATTAAGATTGTAGTTTATACCTAGAGATAATACATACATAAATGTTCATTATTTAAGGAAGGCGTTACTCACCGCGACACAGTTTTTATACTTTTTGCGGTTAGCATCGTTACATAAGTTTTAGTTTTATGTTATTATGTATATTTCTCAATAAATAAATAATTAAATAAATAATCCTGTATTTTAAAACTGAAATAATACAGCTGAATAATTCACAAAGCACCATAACAGACCCTAATATAAATGAAGGTGAAATTTGTTGATTGTCTTCTAAAAAAATCTTGTGAGATGTGAGTGAGTGAACAATACTTATGGAATGTCGCCCTAGCTTTGTTTAATATGGGACAAGACGGTGCGGTGCAATGTAAGATTATGTGCAATATTCACGGGAGATTTATCCATGATACGTTCATGATACGACCTATGTGGCGCAGGGGTGATGGTCCGCCTGCGACCCAAGAGGTTGCGGGTTTGATTCCAAATGTCTGTACGACCTGCAGATAATTGTTCAGGGTGTTCTGGATGTGAAACTGCGTCAAAATATCGAGAAACATAAAAAGACTCAAATCATGGTATACAAATATAATTTTTAACTGTTGAAAGGGTATCGCGTAATTAACTTGTTTTATTATTTCCCGACGTTTCGAGTGCCCAGCTGCCCTCGTGGTCAGGAGTGAACTGATGTACTGGATATGGACATCAACATACCAACATGGTATTATATTCCATAAATATTGCATAGTTTTTATAGTTATCTCTCATCTCTAAAAAATATCAAGAGGAAATATTATGTATGTTGTGTTTTGTAAGTTTGTAACGAATTAACTCAAAAACTACTAAACTGATTTTCAAAATTCTTTCACCATTAGAATGCTACATTATCTCTGAGGGCTAACATAGGCTACTTTATCCCCGTATTCTCACGGGAACGGGAACTACGCGGTTGAAACCGCGAAGTACGGCTAGTGAAAGACAAAGCAGAGTAACATGTCCATCATTATTCATTCGTTTGGACGCTATATACCAGAATGTCCCAAAGTCAGATTAGCGGAATATCAGATTAGCAGGATGTCATATAAGCAGGATGTCAGATTAGCGGAATGTCAGATTAGCAGAATGTCAGATTAGCAGAATGCCAGATTTGATTTCACATAACACATCACACTGACTCTGACACACCGACATACTGACTGACTGGCTGACAGCTTGACTGACAAACACAATCTATTTATATTTTTATAACACCGCCACCCAAAGGTATCTGCCTAATATGCAATATGTCATTCTGCTAATCTGACATTATGCTAATCTGGCAACTTGCTAATTTGTCATTTTGCTTATCTGACATTTTGCTAATTTGGCATTTTGCTTATCTGCCACTTTGCGAAACTGACATTCTTCTCTTTTGTTCCAGTGGACTTCGTCCCGGTATCTACAATGGACGTGGAAGCCGTAGTGGGGCGTCGCGCCAGCCTGCCCTGCGACATCGAGCCTGACTCCCACGAGGACCGGGTCTACATGGTCCTGTGGTTCCGCCATGCTGGGGGCAAACCGCTTTACAGGTCAGTCCTCAAATCCAGCTAGTTGGCCTGGTAGTCCACCGGTGGGCATATACTCTCCTTAGCCTGGTAGTCCACTGGTGGACTTAAGTCTCCCCTAATTTGCGCCTTTTTGTACCGCCATGTTAAATCCTACATGGTCCTGTGGTTCCGCCATGCTGGGGGCAAACCGCTTTACAGGTCAGTCCTCAAATCCAGCTAGTTGGCCTGGTAGTCCACTGGTGGGCATATACTCCTTGGCCTGGTAGTCCACTGGTGGACTTAAGTTTCCCCTATTCTTTCCCTTTTTATTATTCCCCTGTTTTTTTTGCGCCTTTTTGTACCGCCGTGTTAAACCTGATATAACCAAACTTGCGTGCGAAAAAACCAAAGTGTGCTGATACAGTTAGTGTAGTGTGCTGTCCCAGTGTGAACCGGCCTTAAATCTTAAATTTCTAATTATGAAGACCAAGTGAGGGTAGTCTGAAAAGATGCCTTCGCTTTGCTGCGGTTAACTTCAGCACGCCAGTCTCCTCGCGACCACGACCAGGTGCAATCCGGTCGAAACGTCGGTAATAAAATAAAGGTAATTACGCGATAAATACCCGATAATCCAATATAGTAATAATAACCAAACTTATCAACTCTTATTAGAAAGATCATCAGATCGGAATGCCTACTGATATTTATAATCATTTCTAAAATACTTTGTATATATACTAATATATCTATTAGGGTTAATAAGAATTACTTAATAGCCTACTATTTTTAATTTCTTTTAATTCATCTTTCGTACTCGTAAAATGCTACTGTGTATCTGCCGCACTGAATAAAATATTTTTTGATTCTTAAATCTTCTTGATTAGTACCTAGCCACTTATTGTTAGCTATTAATATATCTCGATATTTTTCCTAAGATGAATAAAAAATAAAATAAAGCTGCTTAGGGCAAGCCAGTGTACTGGTGGTCCTAAATCCAACTGAATTAGGTTCAAAATAGCCTGGCATTTGTAAGAAGCCTAGTTGCAGGTCAGACATCCTACTGGATAAGCTCTATTCGAATCTTACTCGCACGAAAACCAAGTCTAAATCTTCTAAAGCTGCTTTGTGGTGGAAATTGTGGTGGCCACGTGTCGAAAGCGCTTAAAGTGCTTGAAAAGCACTGAAAAATATTATTTATAGATTATAATAAAAGTAAAGCCTTTGAATCTATTATAGATGATTTAAAAAGCGTCAGCAACTGGTAATCATGCTGTACGGGACGCTGCAGTGCCTGGGACATTGTTTGATGGATTAGGTTTGCCCAGCACCTATACCATCCTCTCAGCTTAGTCAGCTGTTAGTCAGAGAAAAGAACAGGTCAATACGTAAAAGAAAAGAAAGTTATATAACGATCTAAAAGGAAATATTATATTATATTATATTGTCATAAGTTACATAAACCTACAGAGTACGTCACAAAACATTCTTACATTAACTATCATGCATTACATTAATTATCAATTAAACATAATTGAAATGAGACTAAGCTTGTTTCTTATTATTGTAAGATACTTAAGTTGTTAATTTTAGTGTTCATTTTGTTGGTGTGACTTTTTAAATAAATAAATAAATAAATACCTGTCAGTCCTTATTTACACCGTAGAGTTAATTTATGGATACCAATGTAACGAATTCCCTTGAACATCTTTATCGTTTCTGAATTCATGAAAACGAGCATGCATACTAATCAGTCTTTATACCCAACATTATAAGGTTCTTTTCAGACTATCATTGTATAAGAACCGAGTATATGTGTGTTTATCATTCTTATTTGTATCTGTATAAAGTTCATTATTGTCTGAATTGTATGTATCCTTTCAGTACACTTAAAAGCAACCGTCCTATTTTCAAACTATTTCGGTTTGGGTTTGATAAATCCTTGATGCAAAATTATGTAAAATAACTGGATGTGGGTTAGATTGTGTTGTTTGAGATATTCAAGATTCTCGGCCTCGGATTCCCAGCCGTAAGACGACCACTGATGGACAAAGGCCTCCCTCATTGATTACTAAGTACTGATTAAAAGAGATTATTGCCATACTCACCACTCTTGGCAGGCGGGTTTACGAGCGCAGTACAGGAAATTGGTACACGGAAAGACGCTGCTGCCCATCATCCGGAGGTATCCTTTAGCAGATTTTTACTGCATCTACGGACATGAAACATTCTACTGTCAGCACTCCACTGCTCATTCAAGATAGTCAAGTAATACTCCTTCAAAGAAGTGGTACCTTATGCAGAAAAAAACCCTTTTCCTTTGCTACGACTGTTTTCGTAGAAATAATATTTAATTATGATTATAATTTATTGTTATTATTTTATTATATTATGTGAAATATAAGAATAAGAAGAATTATTAGATTAAAAATTTGACACCCATTTATTTTAATTATTTACATGACATTATTTTTTTTATAAATTTTTTGATATTTACATTGTTATTACTTCTGTGTTCATTCCAGATTTTTAGTGGATGTAGCTATTTAATAAGAGTAATAAATTCATAACATTAACATTTGCATGCCGGATAGTTCGGTGAAGAGTGTGATACCTAACAATAAACATACAAATATCCGTGTAAAACCATACTTGAGGCAAATAAAATATTTCATTTCATTTCATAAGTGAAATGAAAGTATTTGGTATTAGCGCCTTTTTGGTATACTTAATTCATTTCTAGCAATGTGTGGGTTGGTTCCGGTCCATGGACTTATGTGCAATTTCATTTTAACATTAGAGCGATCCGTTAGTACTTGCTTACAAAATTACATCATCATTATCATTATCATTGTCAGCTTGTAGTGACCCACTGCTGGGCATAAGTCTCCTTCCCTAACCCCCAATCAGCTCTACTCTGTGCCTTTTGCATCCAGGTCTTGCCCTGTACGGAAACTATATCGTACATCCATCTGGCAGGTGGTCTAGATAGAAATTCATTATTTGAATTTCACAATTACAGGGAAACTATGCCTATCATTCCCTCCTATTCTAAAAGGTACAAAAAAGTCATACATAGAGGTAGATAGAATAAAGATATTTCTTTAATTTTCGCAAAAAACACGATTCGGAGAACGAAGCAACATGCATAGCTATTCTTCCTTTTTAATTAACGTTCAAATTAATTCAGAGAATACATTAGCCAGCAAAAACTTACAATTGTTTTATTCTGCCGTGGGGTGCCAACAGAAGAATGTTGCGCCTCCTTTCCGAAAGATGGGCAGCAGCGTCCCGTGTTGTGCTCGCCAACCCGTGGTGAGTATTGGTAGTGAGTATTGGTGGTAAGTATGGCAACGATCCAATGAGGGGATATATTAAGTGGTCTCATGAGGTAATCTAAAGGTCTATGAGGTCAATCTAAAGGTCTTTGTATCTTTTGTGCACTACCTTTAATCTAGTCCACGTTACACACAGGTTAGCTGGAAGAGAATGCTACTTAGCATTAAGTTCGCCTATGTACAGTACTTTTAAGTTTGTGCAATAAAGAATATTCTATCTATCTATCTTCTATCTATGAGGGAAGCCTGTGTTCAGAAGTGGACGTCCCACGCCTGAGGTGAAGCCTATTCATCATTTCATCCATAAAACGTCCACTACTGAACACAGGCCATGAGGCAGGCGGGTTGGCGGACGCAGTACGGGATGTTGATACACGGAAAGACGCTAAAGACGCTGCTGTCCATCTTCCGGAGGCTCTTACTGCATCCATGGGTATGACAGGAGGGGTGACATTCTACGGCTAGCATCCCACTGCAAGAAGAAGGAAGAAACCTATTATCTACATATATATATGTATATAATTCAAAGTCCTGACTGACTCACTGACTGACTGACTGATATATGTATCAACGCACAGCCTAAACCACTGGACCTAAAGACTTGAAATTTGACACACATATACCTTGAGTTTCCTAGAGGTGCACTAAGAAGGGATTGTTCAAAATTCCCACGGGATAGGGAATAAAAGCGATTTATATTTTCGAATCAAAGTGGCTCTGCGTAAAAAAGAGGATTTCCACGCGGACGAAGTCGCGGGCAAAAGCTAGTTCTGTTTATGTAAAGGTAACATCGGATATAATAATAATAAATGTAACAATAATTTAGTAATTATTCACAAAAAACGCGATTAAGGGAAATGGAGCAATAAATTCATTCAATCTTGACAATATTAGCCCATAAACCATATTGCAAATGCTTTTTGAATTTGCTATTCGAATTCAAAAAGATGTTTTTAAATAAGGTCATTAACGAGTTCTGAGATAATTAATGGATAAAAAAATAATAATAATACAGACGATTTGAGAACCTCCTTATTTTTTTAAGCCGGTTAAAAATATGGAAATAATGTGAATGATTTTATGATTTTACTATCTAGTTTGCCTGTTATACGCCGAGCAATCAATTAATTCCGGCTTGAATATCACGATCATCGCATTGTCAAACGGCAATCCGTAAATTTCCTTGTCTTGTCTTTTCACACGCCATTAAATAAAGAAGAAGAAGAAGTCTTGTCTTTTTATTTTATGGCTTTTTGTGTTTGGTTTTACACAATTCCGCCAGTGTCAAGTTAATTTATACATTATACATTAGTTATTTCGCTGGCCAGGTTGGCGGCCATTTTTATTGTGACGAATATACAACAACACCTGTTAACTAAATCAAAATTAATCTGTGATAGCTATGATTACGCGATTTGCGCCTGTTGCAAACCTGTCGCTAGAGACGTAATCAGCCTGCCGTTGAGATGATGATATTAGTCCACAACCATTTTGCAAATACTTTATGCAAAAAGTAAGTTTTGTAATAACCAACTATGGAAATAAAGCGATTTCATGATTTTCGCATAGTTTGTTTGCACGCAAGCGAACTGGAAGTACCCTCAGTTTACAGCGGAAACGGTATCGTATCGTAATGATGCCTACGCCTGCGGTACATGAAACCCTTTTAAGATCTACAGGGTGGCTCAGGAGATCAATCCATACTAATATTATAAAGAGGTAAAGTTTGCGAGTTTGTGGGGGGTAACCTTTGTATATACTGAACCAATTCTGAAAGTGCTTTTACTAATAGAAACTTACAATATTTGTGAGTGTTATAAAAGCTATAATATCAACCCAAAAAATTAAAATAATTTTTCGTGGTAGTCAGATTTTTAGTCAGCTAGTCAAATACATTATTTACTTCTCTCGTTAGACAAAATGATTCATCATTTCAGCCGTAGGACGTCCACTGCTGGACAAAGGCCTCCTCCTCATGGATTTCCAGGCCTTGCGGTTGGAAGTAGAATTTTTCCTTTTCCATCTTGCCCGTAGATGCAGTAAAAATTGACCGAGAGATACCTCCGGTAGATGGGCAGTAGCGTCTTAACGTGTAACATTGTCTACTGCGCTCGTTAACTCGCCTGCGTAGCGACTATGGAACTCGGACTATGATGACATTATACAAATTTAGAACTTGATAGGCGAGATTTTGATGACAGCTGTCTCAGGAATCCAGAAAGGTTTTACAGACTATAATAGCTTTTTAACCCGCTCGTGTCCACAAACTCGAAGTTATTTCGGAATACACCTACAACACACCTCAAAGGTTGTCTGGTAGAAATCGCTCTAAGCGATAAGCAATAAAGCTTCCATTGTGTATTTCTGTTGTTTTTGTAGTTTAAGTTAATTTTAGTTATTTTTGTTTTTATTTTCTGTATGATTTACACAATAAAGAGTTTATCTATCTATCTATCTACCTTGGACAGATGTTGCAAGTAGGAAGAAACGACTTTGAGATGGAGGCCACGCGGAGGATTCAGCTCGGCTAGGCAGCATTTCAGAAACCACGTAGAGTTCTCTCATCTCATATACCACAATGCCTAACAAATAAAGCATTTAACCAATGCGTCCTACCCGTCATGACGTACGGTGCCGAAACGTGGATACTCACGTACGGCTGGTCCACCAGTTTGAAGTCGCTTAGCAAGCTATGGTGCGTGCTATTAACCGCAACGAGGTTATCCGACAGAGGACCAAAGTCTTCGACATAGCACATAAGATAAGCAAGCTGAAGTGGCAGTGGGCTGGCCATATCTGTCAAAGAACCGATCACAGTGGGGTGATTGAGATCGCGTGTAGATAGCCTTGGACGCTCACCAGCTAGATGGAGTGATGATTTACGATAGGTCGCTGGCAGACGCTGGATGCGGCAAGCCGAAGACAAAGTGAAATGGCGCAGAGGTGGGAAGACTTATGTATGTCCAGCCGTGGACTAATATAGACCGATGACGTTCTCGCGCGTGAAGCTCACAATTTTACAGCATTAAAATCGACTATCCCAGGTCACCCTGTATACTTATTGGGTCAGATTCACTTGAGTAGAGGCACATTTTGCTTGTTATGTCGATAGTGTTTTGTAGTTTGTAAGCCAGCAAGTTGGGATTATCTTAGAAATAAGATCAATGGCATCCGAAACTTTACTATAATTTATTTGTAGATAACATTTCTCTGATGATGTGAAAGATGACATGGTTATAGAGGTGTAAGTAGCATAGTTTGTCCGCATACTCAGTATTTAATTGTCCTTCTAATATTATTAACATAATGTTTGAGAGTATGTATGGATATTTATTACTCTTTCATGCAAAAACTAGCTTACGGATTATTCTAAAATTTTGCACACGTATAGATGTTCACCAGGATTAACACATAGGCTACATTTTATCCGTGTACAACGCATGAAAAGCGGCGGGCATAAGCTAGTGTTCTATAATCTTGTATCTACTACTATAATCTATTATGTTCTATAATGAAGGTGTAATTAGATGTTCATAAATAAAATACCTTTATCTCAAACAATTAAAAGTCCAAGAAAAACACAATTTATTAATCAAAATTTAACATTGATTGGTCGTCCTACAGCTGAGATGCCCTGGGGTGCCGGCAGTAGAATGTTACTACTCCTCTTATTCCCGTGGATGCAGTAGATAGATAGATTATATATACATTCTTAATTTCCTACTTCAGCACACACATACAGTTTTTTACAAAAATGTTGATACACATTCTGTTAAACCAAAATAAACTAATGTTAAAAACAGTAATACAATTATAAACCTTTGCCCAAAAAATAAGACAAGAATACTGAATGTGTGTGTTGCAGTGAGGCAAAAAGGTAGTAACTCAGCTTATGTATACTAATAGAGCAAACACTGATTTTCAGTACTACTGCCTGCAGTGACCAGAAAACGAGAAATCAACGAGAATCATATTTGATAATCTAAGGAGCAGTGTATCTGCTATGTAGTATGTAGTGTACTCGTATGTGAAGTAGTATAAATAATTTGATGTTGTGTGGATGTTGAGTATTAAGTATTAAGGTTTTACGTATTCTAGAACATTGAAGTATTATTACTAGCGTATAGAATTGACACCCGCGAACAACAAGTTTGCGCCATGAGTTGTTGCCGGCCGGCAACAACTCATTTAGTCGTTCGTCGACGCCCATCGCGGCCGCATGCGAATAAACCCAAATTAAAAATGCCGTCTTGCGTGTTAAAAACGTGTAATTAATCAATCAACTGCGAAGAAAAAAGATAGTGGCGTGACTTATCATCGGAAAGTAAACAGAATATCAACTAAAACCAACTAAAATTAATTTTTGTACATTATTTTCTATTGTACTGACATTTTGTTTGAAAATCATAGATTATGAAAAGTGATTCGTACAGATGGGATGTGTAGGTACCTACTAAGGGTTGGCGACAAAGGTTTAACTGATTATTTTTAACTCATATTACTCGCCCTATGCCGTCTGTCTGATCAGTAACAGTAGGTACTCTAGGTACCTACTGTAGGTATCTTTTGCAATCGTCATTACTTATAAACTGAAGCTGTATTATACCTATATTGTTGTCTGAACAAATTCTTAATGTAATAGATTGACGACCTCTTTGGCGTGGTGGGCGAAGGTTTGCCTGCGATGCAGGAGGTGGGTTCGATTCCCGCCTTGGGACAAATGTTTAGTGATCGCTGCAGATATTTGTTCTGGGTGTTCAGGTCATTTTCTACGTATAATAATAAATAAATAGGTATTTATGTATTGTATTTATTATATCAGTTATCTAGTAGCCATAACAAGAGCTCTGCTTAGTTTTGGGCTAGATAATCATCATCATTTCAGCCAAAAAACGTCCACTAATGAACAAAGGCCTCCCTCATGGGGTCTCCATGAGGGGTAGTTGCCATACTCACCACGCTTGGCAGGCGGGTTGGCGAGCGCAGTACGGGATGTTGGTATATGAAAAGACGCTGCTGCCCATCTTTCGGAGGTATCCCTTAGCAGGCTCTTACAGCATCCACGGGCATGAGAGGAGGGGCAGAGTGAAATAAAGTGTGGGGTCTAGTTAGTCTAAGTACCTACCTACCTATGTACGTACTTGTTGGATAAAATACCAATTTATTTAAAAAAAATGACTAAACGCTTAACGATTCGTTTTAATTTAATGTACTTAAATATTTTTACGTTTTGAAATATAATATTCATAGAAAGAAAGAAGAAAGAAGAAAGAAAAAACATTTATTTCTGACACAATCACAATATACACAAATAAACAGTCTAAATAAAAACATTTATATTGTGCCACAAATAGGCGCCCAACTCAGCATTTGTTGTCTTGTCCCGCACAAGACATGACAACGCTGATCTTCCGTTGGAACCTCTTTAGAGTCACAGATGTCCCTATACATGAAAAAATATAATAATAATTTCGTTACAAAATGAAGATAATATAAGTAGGCAAAGTTGGTATGGTTGAAGAACTACAAGAATACAGATACAAAAAGACATGAAACTATTACATACATACAATTCTGAATTATTCATTAGAGGAAGATTAGAAGTTATATGGTGTGGCTACATTAAGATGTAGTTTAATAAACATAAATAAGTACAAAAGAAGGACATGGCGATTAGCTTAAGTAATTATAATACCTGAATCGGAAGCAAATTTGATAAACGTAATTTAAGATTATATTATTAAACAAACAATTTTATTTTATGGATTATATGGATGGACACTTACAAAATAGATAATTCGGTTCGAAGGTAACCGAAGGCCTTTTGATGGTCGATCAAATACAATTTAAGCTTGCGCCTGAAACCATAGATGGAATTTGAATCACGAATTGGCGGAGGAATATTGTTCCAGCACTTTGAAGCAGAATACCTGAAGCTGCCTCTAAAAGACGCCGAGTGATGCCTCTGTATAGAAAACTGTTTCGAACACTTCCGTATCGGTCTCGAGTCAGACACGGTTACCAACCTTTCAAATAAATATTTAGGGGACTTATTTTTAACTATACCGAATAATAGGCAAGCCAGGTGAAGTTTCTGCCGGGCTTTCATCTTTAATATAGAATTATCATTTAAGAACGGCGTAACATGGCTTCTAGGAGGTATTTTAAAACAGAAGCGAGCACACGCATTCTGAATTCTTTGCACCAATCGTTGCGATCGGCCAAGTAACCGAGGACCAACCACAGTGTCAAGATAGTTCATTTTGGACAATACCAGCGATTCTACAAGTTGTATGCGTAGCTCTTCACTAAGGTATTGTCGGATATTATAAAGAACTCTAAGTTTATAAAAACATGATCTCGCGGTTGCAATTATGTGTTTCTCAAACCTAAGACCTACATCAAAAATAAGGCCCAAGTTACGTGCCTCATATACGCGCTCAAGGTTTACCCATAAGAGAGACACTCGCCGTCATGTTTAAGCTAGCCAGTTGGTGTCTTGTGCCAAGAATCATGTATTTGGTTTTCAATGGATTGAGAACCAAGCTGTTCGCATATGACCAAGAAGCTATTCCAAACAGATCGTCATTAATCCCCTGTATCGCACAGTCAATTTCTGAAGGTTTTACTGATATATAAATCTGAACGTCGTCGGCATAAATATGGTACCTAGAATTCCGAATGCACCCAATGATATCTGCAGTGTAGATTGTAAACAAAATAGGGCCCAAGATTGATCCCTGAGGGACACCCCTATTAACAACAGCCTCGTTTGAACAAATATAAGTGCCATCTTCCTTTGTCATCTTTACAAGCTGACGCCGACCACTCAGATAGCTGTGAAACCAATTAACTGCTCCATCGTCAAATCCATAGTAACTGAGTTTCGATAATAATAAGGTTATATTCAAGGCGTCAAATGCTCGAGAGAAATCTAGCAAGACGAGCAATGTCACCATACCTTTGTCCTGAGCATCAAGTATGTGGTCAGTGACATCCAACAAAGCAGTAGCAGTGCTGCGCCCTTTCCTAAAACCAGATTGCACTTCAGGCAGTATGTCGTGGGCTTCTAAAAATTCTACCAACTGACAAGAAACTACTTTTTCAAGTATTTTAGATATACAAGGCAGAATACTTATAGGTCTCAGATCTTTCATAGTTACAGCGTTTGAAGTTTTAGGAAGAGGACGGACAGAAGCCACTTTCCATGCATTCGGAGAAGTTGAAGTTGTGATAGAGGTATTTATGATAGAGGTTATCACGTCTAAGGATTGTGGAAGGGTCAGCAGTAGCATTTTTAGGCTTATGCCATCAGTGCCTACGGCGTTGGACTTTAACGATGAAATAATTTTTGCTACTTTATCGCAACTAACCGTGGATAACCCAAAAACTGCTTTACTATGCCTATTAAATTCATAATAGGTGAGCTGAGATATATTAATAGCAAGAGAACCTGGTATATTTAAAAAATGATTATTAATGGAATAGGGGCATGTGAAATGAGATGGCAACGCATCGTTTTTGGGAGGCAATATGGTTGATTTTAGGTTTTTCCAAAGGCATTTAGGATTATCAATTTTGTTATTTATATTCATCTTGAAATAAGACTTCTTTTCAAAATAGAGAGCCTTATTAACAACCGACTTTAAGTCTTTATAGTAAGTTTTCTTTGCCGGGCACTTAGTTTTATGAAAAACAGTGAGTGCTGCATCTCTAAGGTTCATCATTTTTTTAATTGTAGGTGTAATCCAAGGATATCTACGGTCTCTAATGCAAATAGTTTTCTCTGGTGCATGGCTGTGGAACAACTGTAGCACAGACGTGTTAAACAGTTCCACTAATTCATCAATATTTTTAAGTGACAACATTTGACCCCATGGCATAGAATTAAGATCATTATCAAAGAGTTCCAATGATATATCATTAATTGGTCGATATGTTATATAACGTGGGGGAACTTTGTCGCGTTTGATTTTAAACTCACAAACAACCAAATGATGTCCAGTAAGCCGTCCCACCGGATCATGTATTATATTATTAGAAGATAAATTGGTGCAAATAACATCTAAAAGTGACTCAGAAGAGTCGGTGAAATGAGTAGGCATAGTAACTAGTTGTGAAAGTCCAAGAGAATTTAAGAAGTCATCAAATTTATTAAGTTTATAATTATCATTAATATTAAAGTCTCCAAGTAAAATAATAAAGTCACAGCTAGGGCAGGCATTAACCGACTCAGTAAGCGCATCGAAAAATAGATCCACATTCAGTCGAGGAGGCCTGTAAGCTGTCCCAACAACCAGTTTTTTACCTCTGACTGTTAATGTTAGCCATAATTGTTCAATAGAGGAGTAAGAAGGATCAACTGGATGTGTCCAAACGCGAGCGGCAACCCCTTTCCTCACGTAAAAACCGACTCCACCACCACGACCTGCAATCGCAGCAGGCCGAGGTAAATGCCTAAGACTATAGTTCGGTATACTAGGAGCACGCTCGTCATCTATGCCTTTCAACCATGTCTCATTTATCGCAATGAGATCCATAGAGTATCTATCAAAAGCAGTTATAATATTGTCGTGGTTGGTACCCAAAGATCCCGGGTTATACAAACCAACTGTAAAGTTCTTAATCGCTACCATTGTTATTTAAAAATCGATACTGTACTTCAAATATAGTATACGCGTTATAGTTCAAAAAACACACCAGAAGCCAACACTGAGCAGAGTAAACAATGCACACTAACTTAAAATAACAAAATTCGGTGCAAACAATGTTGAATAACTCAGAAATGCATAGAAAACAAAGTACACAGGAAACACTTGCGAAAAAATTAACAAAGGAATAATACATCAAGTCAGGAATTCTACAGATTAACAAAATTAAGTACATCAAAGTAAGTAGCAACGCATATGCTCGTAAGAGACAACTACAATAAAAAAGTAAACAATGGAAACACTCAAGAAGTTTATATAAAACGGACTCAAACCGTGATACAATAATAGCAGCTAGCAGATCAAACCAATTTGGAGCCAAAAACACGCACCACATCTTCCTCAGACCGGAATTGATGGCGATCCTTTCCATCGGCCTGCCTCGCGAAGACTCTTCCTCTTGCAGTCCATGAAAAGCGCCAATGATTGTTGCGACATTCCTCACGAACCCGGTGGAATAAAATGCGATTAGCACGAGTCAGACGTTCATTGACATATATGCGCGAACGAGGAGGTGCATTGGCACCAACAATAGCACTAGCATCTCGGCCATCGTCGACGGTTGTGAGGGTGCGGCGGACTCTCGCACTTTGCAGCATTTGATCGCGTAAGTGTCGTCGCGCCAGACGCACCACAACACGGCGCGGACGAGGTGCTTCGCCAGTGACGCCTGCCCGCTGTGCGACGCCCACTCGCTCAGCAAACACTATGTCGCGCTCGTTCAGCTCTACTCCAAGCTTCGCTGCCAAAACAGTGACTGAGTGTACGACGTTTTCCCCTTTTTCTTCCGGGAGTTTTCCTATTTCTAGATCTGACAGGAGAGCATCTTGTTCGCGATCATTAAATTCCTGCTGGAGAACAACCATCTTACACCTCAAATCGGTGAGCTCAGTAGGAGCTTCTGAATGTCCCTCTTCAACGGCTAAAAGCCTTGCCTCGATTGAGTCCATCCTGGAGGTAAGTCCCATGACAGTGGCTCGAAACTCTGATATTTCCCGACGGAAGTCGCGCATCTCCATCATCCACTCTTCCATTTCCTTATGCAGATTGGCATAATCATGAAGAGAACCCTGTTGAGCAGAGGGCATACCCCGAGAGGAGACTTTCTGTGCCTCTTGCGCAGCGCTTACAGCGGTGGAAGCTCGTACAGGAGTATTGTCGCCTTTTTGCTTTCGAGTAGTACACTCAGGGCACACCCATCCCTTCGAAATAGTGGTCGACTCCGGAATCATTAAACATCCCTTATGAAATAATGACGAGCATTTGCTACAGTTAGCAGCGCCCGTCGCCGAGATAAATTTTCTACATGCATTGCAGTTGGTTTTCGGCATAATGGAGAATAATATTACGCTCTTCTAATCACTTGTAGAAGATAAAATTAAAATCCAAAAGCAAAAAGTGATACAGCCAACGTGATTCGATCCAGGGTGTGCAGGTTGAAGTAGAGGGCTCAAACCGCTTAGCCAACGTGAGTATATTGAGCAAGGTTGAAATTAACAGGCAGTATGTATGTACAGTGCAAGTGAGAACGACAACCGGTCCAGCTTCAAGGTTAACTACTCGGTTAGCTTCTTTAGTGCACTTTGTAATGAACTTTTTGCCAATTCATGCAGGTTATTTCTTATGATTTCTTCGATAATATTCAGTGTTTAATAAAACTATTAACACATAAATGTCACTGTCACTATATTGTTCACAGGAATGTAATAACTTTTGGTTGAATTGCAACATTAACTACTTTTTACAATTGATAAAACCGAGAGCAACACTGTACGTGACTAGTTCAAACAAGCGGTAATCCGCGACTCTGACTAGTTCAAACAAGCGGTAATCCGCGACTGACTAGTTCAAACAAGCGGTAATCCGCGACTCCATAGGTACCTACTGCATTAACATTACTGCATTAATAGCTGTCTGAAGTGTCCCTTCTGCGGTGAAAAAAATCTATTAGAGCGACATGTTGTTACACTATGTTGTACGAAACGTGTAAGCGCCACGAAATTCACGGGGCGCTTACGACGTTTTGGTCGCGAGAAAACTATTCTCTGTTAGCGATCTAGCGCTGCATGTATTGATGGTATGGATAGACGACATTCTAATCGTGTAGCGCTGCAGCGAATACTTGTGTGCGGGGGCGTGCGCGCCCCGCGCAGGCACCCCCGCTGTCATCAAGTTGCGACACGTTTTTTGTTTGGTATAGCTACTCTAACTATTTACAACTCACTGTTCTAGAATTATATATTTTTGTTTCTTCTGTGTTTGTGTATTTTTTTATTTTGCTGTGCAATAAAGATATTATCAATAATTAATTCGTGCAATTTACAAAATAAAAACATCACACATTTAATTTTCATCATCATTCATCATTTCAGCCATAAAACGTCCACTGATGAATACAGGCCTCCCTCATGGATCTCCATGAGGGGTAGTTGCCATTCTCACCACGCTTGGCAGGCGGGTTGGTGAGCGCAGCATGGGATGTTGATACACGGATAGACGCTGCGGCCTATCTTCCGGAGGTGTCCCTTAGCAGGCTCTTACTGCATCCACGGGTAGGAGAGGAGGGGTAACATTCTACTGCCGGCACCCCACGGCAATTCAAAGTCATTTAATTTTAATACTTTACAATTAACACAATAAAGCACATAATTGAATTCGTTCGCTTCAGAAAACTTTTTCTTTCATTGTTCTTTTGTATACGCAGAGCATTGTATGTTTTTTGAGTAAAGTTGACCCACAAGCTCGCTGTGTACAGCGTTATTTTGACAGCATTCATACATCGAATATAATATTACTTATATTCCAACTTCTATCAGCAGCGCACAATCCACTCAGTAATTTAAAGTAAAGTTAAGAAAGTGGCTGATTCTATTTATCATGTTAATGCGTTTATGAATTTAAAATGTGTGATATGATTATGATGATATTTAATTATAAAGTGATTAATTTTAATTTATTAATTTATATTTTTTAATTTCAATGTAATAATTATAAATATTTTGTTTAACATAATTCATGAATAAGTGACCTGTGACATGTATAAGTTATTAATAAAAAACTATGAACTATTACTAAACTTTGCCAGAGGACAATGGAGAGAAGCATCCTAGGTTTAAAATTATCAGACAAAATAAATAAAACAACATAAAAAAAGAAGATGCCAGGGAAAGAATACGATTGTTAAAAAGAATTCGGCAGGACATGTCTGCAGACTAGAAAGTAGTAGGTGGACAAAAAGGGCGACAGAATGGATGCAAAAGGCAAAACGTAGCAGGGAAGACTAAAATAGAGGTGGTAATTTTTTCCCAAATATCGGGACCGGAGTGGATGAGAAAGGCTCGAGTAAGAGACCAGTGTAGGAACTTAGGGGAGGCCTACGCCGCTGAGGTGACTTCAACTGTATAATTTAACCAAATAGTAAATAGTAATTAGGAAAGTTTCAATTTTGTTCAAATTCAGTGTTAGAAATATTGTTATTAGGTAGTAAAAGCTTTTTAATATAATAAATAAATAATGCTGGACAAATCCCACAGCATCATCTAGCCCCAAGCTAAGCAGAGCTTATGTTATGGGTACTAGATGACTGATATACTTAATACATTATACTACATAGAAAGATATTTTTATTATATGGTATAGAAAAACACCCAGAACACCCTGAACAAATATCTGCAGATCGTACAGACATTTGTCCCGAGGCGGGAATCGAACCTTCGCCCGCTGCGCCACAGAGCTTGTCGTAATTTAATTGTGTTATTTACTGAACTCGTTCTTTATCACGTTCGGCGACTGTGCACTTCGTTTGGCCTATGTAGGAACGACCACAGCTGCAATCGATTTTGTAAACTCCAAGAACTTGCAAGGGTCCTTTGGTGACCGTAAGCGCTTGGCCATTATTGTGTGTGGAATGTAGACTTTATTGAAAACTTCTTGAGCACGTTTCCAATTTTATCAGTAACACCTTTCACATACGGCAAGAAAGCTGTTTGTCTTGCAACTTTAGGGTGTTTTTCTTTGCGCTTACGAGTGTCGACTATTGGTCCTGTAGCCACTCCGTTTAAGAACCTCCTGAAGATGATCTAGCTCTCCTGGTAGATGCTCAGGTTCACAGAGGTCATAAGCTCTGTTCATTAGTGACTTAACTACAGAATCCAGATGTGACGGATGCTTTCTGTACACGGTATATGATAAGGGCCCGTCAGAATTCCCAATATAGTAAAAATGTGTTGTGATCGCGAAAGTTCAAAAAAAGACTATTATGAATCTTTTCCGTTTGCTAGACTTCAAGCACTCTGCGTTCTTAAAAAGAGTCGATATGTTTCCAGTCGGAACTCTCACGACAAAGGAGTTTAAACTCCGAATGTGGCGAGAATCCAACTTCTCGACCCCTAATCCGAATCCGGTCTTCTTTCGGACATAATCTACCTCCTCCTTCTGTACGGCATAGTGAACGCGAGACACGTAGAACTGAGTGGTAGGTACTTCGGCTCGGAAATTTCTTGATGTAATTGCAGTTCCGCACTGGTTCCGACAATTGGGCTGCAAGCATGCGCGTGAACCACATAACAGGGCTTCTTCGTCGGAGTTGTCTCTGGCAGCACTGCGAACTGCCTCACAGGTCCGCGTTATCTTTAACATGTAAGCAGTTACCTCGATTCCTCATGTTTGCCATCATCAGAACCGAGTTTGAGAACTATATACCAATCTGGAAGTGTACTTTTCTTTCTAGAAAAACGGAATAAAATCGGTTCATAAACGACGAAGTTTTGATTAAACAAGTATTAAAAAACCAGACGACATCAGAACCTTCTTCTTTGTCTTCTTGAGGTCAGTTAAAAATCTCCTCTGTGGGAATAACTAAGTTTTATTACGGACCTAATAAGTGTACGGCAAAACCTTTGAACGCCTATGTGGTTAAAGCCACGTGTAAGTCACTAAGGGAGTATCAAAGCTATGTTTCATTTACTACTAAAAGGCTGTCGTGAACATACTTCCGGCTCCGGCAAAGTAAATTTAAATTCAGAGTCACAAGAAGAGACTAGATGGTTGACTTAAATACATTATTTTTCTTCATAGGAAAAACACCCATACAAATATCTGCAGAAAAATTACATTTTCCCGAGACGGGAATCGCACCCTACCTCCTTCGTATAAATATGATATTTAATGGCATTTTTGACATGTGTCAAATTGGCCATTAGTTGAAGCTACTTGATGATAAATGTAGAAACATCCTAAATAAGTCCTGCGGGGAGACAGCAGTACTACAAACAGTTGGTATCTCCCCTGCCCAGGGGAGACATCAGGATTTTTTTTGACAATATAATTTTATCAAATCATCAGTCCACGTAAGAAACCTATAAACGCCTTTGATGTGGTTGAAGCCAAGCGTCAGTGACTAAGCGTATATCAAAATTACGTTTCGTTTACTTAGGGCAGAGCCTTAAGGGCTCACATACGTATTATGCTAATGCGTAATAAGTACCGATGCCCTTTTCGAAGGAACCCCGGATTCTCAAAGGCTGTCGTGGGCATACTTCCGGTTCCAAAGTAAATACAAATTTGTTTATATTTGACCCGGGTCTGGGTATTTTATTGTGTTTTTATACGATTAAATGACGAGACAAGCTGAAGGCCCACCTGATATAAAGCGCTAAGTGTACCTATAAATATTATACCTACAATACCGTGGTGATCACGTTCACTAAGCACGAGACCAACGCTACACTGCATTCCACCCGTCACCTACTCACGCATGTATAATAATACAAGAAAAATATTTATTATCACCTGGTATCCATTATTGTGTAATGGATACCAGGTGATAATAAATATTTTTTTTCTCTGCTTAGTTTAAGGCTAGATGGTGCTGTGTGAAATGTCCAGTATTATTTAATCAATACATATAAAACTCTTCCGTTACTGACTGAGTGACTGACAGACAACGCACAGCCTAAACCACTGGACTTAGAGACTTGAAATTAGGCACACCTATACCTTGAGTATCCTAGAGGTGCACTAAGAAGGGATTTTTTGAAATTCCCACGGGAACGGGAACTACGCGGGTGAAACTGCAGGGTGCGGCTAGTTGTTTATATAAATTGTGATGAAATAACGATTGAAAACCTTTTGACTCGCTTGTTACATGATTTCAGATTTATTTATTGCAGACATATATATAGTATATAATACACATACATATATGGGGCCTTATCCACATAATTATATCGGTTTGCTTCTCCTTGGCGTTGTTTTAAGTTCATTTTTAACCGACTTCAAAAAAAGGATGAGGTCCTCTAGTCTGTATTTTTTTTACTTCAGAACTACGTCGTTTATAGACCGATTTGGATTTTTTTGAGTTCATATCATACATACACTTTGAATTAGGTCTCAGTTTTGTTCAAAGCTCAGTTCTGATGATGATGAGGAATCGGGGGTACTCCTCAAATGTTGCAGGTAAACAGACGGTTATCAAAACTCTTCAATATTAAAAAAAATCACGGGTGACATCGTACGATAGCTTTGATAATATATCCATATTCACTAATCATCATACTTACTTGTAGCTACACATTTATTTATTTATTTATGGTATACAAAACAGAAATCAATCAAAAACATAACATAATATAATAATAAGAACTATAGATCTTAAACTAGATTGAATTCCGAAACATGCATACACAACATGAAAATTATCGAGCATGAAACAAAGGACTAGGTATACAACATTAAATTCCAAATGAAGTTAAAATTAAACAAAGAAGTATTTTTTTTTAAAACACATTAATATTAATAACCGTATAAAGTTAAATAATTCATAGATGTAACATTAAATAAAATTATACACAAGATAAAAAATAGTTAAAATGTATATTTTCTTACGCACACTCTGTAACCAGAGTGGCCAAAGCTACTTTTTTAAACTTAGCTATGCTACTAACAAATATATCTATGCCATAGTCAACTAACAACAGATCATTAAATAAGCGACGCATTCTAACGACGGGATTGTAGTACGAGGTATTGTTTGTATAAACGTGAAGACCGAAAGTATCCAGGAATTATCATCATCATGCCAAAATTTAAACTTGCGGTTGGATTTTTTGTTTCACTTAGGTAATGTTTGCTTGCTTTGCAACCCAGTTCTGAAGATGGGATCCATGATCATCAAGGGAACTATTCAAATGCAATAAGCATACATACCTGTAGAGGTTTGTGTATTTTCAGCAACATTTTAGATTTTCTCATTGAAGTAGGCTTTTTGCGACAGATTAAATAATTATGTTTTTTTTATACTACTTAATGACGAGACAAGCCGTAGGCCCACCTGATGTTAAGCGGTAACCTCGACCTATAACAATTTCAATGCCGCGGTGATCACGTTCACTAAGCACGTGACCGACGTTGCATTGCATTGCGCCCGTCACCCTGAGACAGAGTTGTAAGGTCTCATGTGCCCGTAATTTCACCTTGCCCTTCAAACCGGAACACAGCAATGCAGACATTACTGCTTGGCGGCAGAAATAGGTATGGTGGTAGTACTTCCCCAGACTTCACAAAAAGTTCTACTACTACAAAAATGTTGTTTTGCGTTTAACTGTGCATGTGTGCCAATAAATGTGTTTACTTACTTACTTACCTAACGAAAATTCAGCTACAAATTATGCACAAAATTCTATTGTTAACGGGCTGCAAAGAGTATTAACAAGGAGTTTTACTATCTTGATATATTTGATGTTAGGAATGAATCTTTTAAAAGAGATATAGTAGCAATCACGGGAGAGAACATTATTTAAATAATTAATTTTAAGCATTTTTAATTTAAAATTGTAACTTAGATATTACTGCTGCATTAAGTGTAAGTTTGTAACAACATAATTTTTAATTGATAGATTACTTATCAATCATTCATTTTATAGTTTTTGTAGATCCTTGCTATTGACTGTCTAAATTTTTTAATTTAGCTTTATACACAATTATGGACTTACATTTATAAAATGTAGGTCCATAATTAGCCGTTATTAGTAATATTGTAAACTGATTAGAATAAGGGCTGTGGATTTTGTTAACACAAAAAAAAAACATCTATTGCAGATATAAACACGTGCAAAGCCGAGGTAATAGTAAGTACAAAGTACACCGACCTAGTTTTCTTTGTCCCATATTGTCGTTCCAGTAACAATCATCTTTAATTACTGCTTCTAAAGTTTATAATTACTGTTTCCATCCTCCTACGCCAGGTCCAGGCGTGGAAGGGTCAAGAAAGGCGCCCCTATTTCATTTCTACCCCTTTACCCGCAATCAGAGCACAATGGTGTTTCATTATGGAAAAACTGCTGTTTTCAAGGGGTGGCTTCGGCTTTATAAACCGGGCTTGTGTTTGATAATCGGATTTTTATTGGATTTTCAACTTGAACAAATGGGCGTGAAATGGATCTCAATTCAGTAGGTCCACCATGAGTTTTCACAATCTAATACTCGCTAATGACTGTAGTTAAAAAAATATGAAACTTGTGCAGCGCCTCTAGCGGATAGTTTGGTACTAAAATACACAGTGATCTGATCTACTAAAGCGACTGTAGTTTGGTCTTCATATGCTTAGAATTTAGTACCATGAGTTACAAATCTGACACATGTCATAGTAATGTACTGTAACTACTTATAGTACTGTTTATTAGTAGTGTAACGACAGGCAATCTAACAGTGACAACTCATGGTAGACACACTGATCCTATAACAATGGTCGGTCTTGAACTTATTTGATTAAAGGCCGATTTTTCAATCCTAATATAAACAGTCGAATATTGTCTATTCCTCTCTAACATTCATCAATACCGTATTGTTGTCTCAATCTCTATTCGTTGGGTAAGTATGTTTGATGATTGAATTAAATAAACTACTAAATTGCCGTGGAGTGCCGGCAGTAGAATGTAAGAATCATCATTCCAGTCGTAAAAAGTCCACTACTGAACAGGCCTCCCTTATGGATCGTGTCTAATGTCTGCAATTATACTGATCGGATGTCCAGTCACTATGAATAATGTAACATAATTAGTGACTGGACATCCGATTAGTATAATTGCAGACAAAAACCTGACCTCTTCATTTGAGAACATAATAACATAACAAAGATAAAAATTCCCGATAATAAAAAGTAAGTAAGGCCTTTGCGATGGGGTGCCGGCAGTAGAATTTTACCCCTCCTCTCATGCCCGTGGATGCAGCATACTGCATCCACGCTCTTAGCAGGCTCTTGCAGCGTCTTTCCGTGCATCAACATACGTACTGCGCTCGCCAACCCGCCTGCCAAGCGTGGTGAGTATGGTAACTACCCCTAATGGAGGCTCATCAGGGAGACCTGTGTTCAGTTGTGGACGTTTTTAAGGCTGAAGTGATAAAGGCCTTTGCATCTATTATAGATGATTTATGCAGCGTCAGCAACTGGTAATCAAGCTGTACGGGACGCTGCAGTGCCTGGGACATTGTTTGATGGATTAGGCTTGCCCAGCACCTATACCATCCTCTCAGCTTAGTCAGCTGTTAGTCAGAGGAAAGACCAGGTCAATACGTCTGAAGCTAACTAAGCCGCGGGTTTCCTCACGATGTTTCCTTCACCGTTAAGCACGTGTTAAATGTGAATTTACACTTTTCAAGAAAGAAAAATCCATTGGTTCACGGCCGGTATCGAACCCACGACCTTCGGATTGAAAGTCGGGGGTACATGCCATTCGGCCAACACGGCTTTTTTTCTTAATAATAATAATAGTAACTATAATAAATCAACTTTTGCCGTGAGGTTCCGGCAGTTGAATATCGCCTCTTCTCTCTTGCCCGTGGACGCAAAAGGAATCTAAGAAGGAAGCTAAGGGCTACCTCCGGAAGATGGGTAGCAGCGTCCGTGTATCAACATCTCGTACTGCGCCCGTCAACCCGCCTGCCAAGTGTGGTAACTATGGCAACATTCTACTGTCGGCACCACAAAATCTGAAGAATGAGTTTCAGGTCTTTCAGAATTCGTTATTATCGATTTAAAATTTCGCAAGTGATTAATTATAAATTTGTTAATTAACCCTTAAGCCTCTCAAGTATAGTTAATGTCATGTACTGGCGCCACGCTTACCAAAGCGGGTGTCGCATATTTTGTCCCCGTGTGTAATGTACCCTTACTCTGTACAGAGAGAGGTTTTAGCAAGCTATGACACGTGTGAGCTGCCGGACGCTGTTTTACTCGAAATGCCTATGGATGTTTTATAAATAAGTAATGTTGGACATTATATTCACAGTACTAGAGACAAGAGGTTGCGTGTTCGATTCCCGCCTCGGGACGAATGTCTGTACGATCTGCAGGTATTTGTTCAGGGTGTTATGAATGTTCTTCTATGTTTAATAATTAGAAATATCTATTTATGTGTGAAGTATTGTGTGTCCAGCATTATTTATTTATTTATATTCATACAAGGAAGTATAGCTTGTCTTACACCAGTCACACAGGTTACAGATGAGTGATAGAATATAACCTTTTTCGTACAGGCCGGCTATTACGAGTAAGCGGAGGTTGTCAGAGATTTCTTCTTGATTCTCTCATTTCTTGACAAAGGCAGCCCCTTCATGATCAGTACTTGAAGATTAATTATGTGGCTCATTAATCTCCAAGTACTGATCATGAGAGGGTTGATCCTCACCACGCTTGGCAGACAGGTTAGCGATCGCAGTACGGGATGTTAGTAATGTTTCTCGGAATGACACTGCCGCCCGTCTTCAGAGGTATCCCTTGGAGGTTCCTACTGCACCCATAGGCAAGAGAGGGGGCGCAATATTCAACTGCTGGCTGCCCTACGGCAACAGATGATTTATTAAACTATTATCGGCAATTTTTTATCTATGTTATATTATTGGGTTCTCACATGAACAGATCAAGTTTTTGTCTGCAAAAAAACTAATCGGATGTCCGGTCACTTTATGTTACATCACACCCCAGCGAAATTATTCACTGTTTACATATTAATAAATGAATAAGAGAGATACAAAGAAAATAATTGCGCTAAAAAACTAATACAAGATGATTTGGTATAAGTTTGTTTATGATATAGGTTTTCCTTCATTCAAGCACATTATCACTCCAACCAAAGTGTATGAACGGTCCGAATCTGCTTATATCGTTCATACCAGAGCCAGATAGCATTTTACTCTATGGTCCATATTTGCTCTAATTTCGCAGTAACGTGCACCAGGCGATTAACTTAAGTGTTGTTTAAAGAATTTATATCGATGGAATTAAGATGTTTTGCCCTTTTCCTCCTTTTCCTTGTAATTCAGAATTTCCTTCGCCATGTTGGGTTGTTTCGTCGAAACCGTTTTAAGTTGCGTCTTGTGTGAGAAAGGTTTTTGGGACAAGTGAATAACCGTTTATTCTATTGTGTTTGTTCTATTTTGGACGTGTAACTATAATCTCTGTGCTTAGAAAGTCTGTCTTTGTGTACCAATTTAATCTGTACGCTAAATAAATATGTGCCCATTGTTTTGCCCTCCAATTTATAAGGATGTACATATGTAGGTATTACAATTAGATTTTACAAAATTTATTTACATCAATATATATAAAACTCTTCCGTTACTGACTGAGTGACTGACAGACAACGCACAGCCTAAGCCATTGGACCTAGAGATTTGAAATTTGACACACACATACCTTGAGTATGCTAGAGGTGCACTAAGAAGGGATTTTTAGAAATTCCCACGGGAACGGGAACTACGCGGGTGAAACTGCGGGGTGCGGCTAATTTTATAAAATTAAAATTAAACATAATCGTAAGACATTAGCGATACGATTATTATTTTTTAAGGAGAACAATGGGAAAGCATATTTTTTTAGGTCTTGTAACTTGGTCTGTGAATTTTATATACAACTTCGTCTTCTTTTTCTTTTAAATACTGACATTTGACACTTGTTCAAAGGTTGAAAGTGACATTAGACAAATAAAAAACAACTATTGAACAAGTTGTGTTTAGAAGATTTTGTAAGTATTTAAAATTAATAACGTAAAAATATTTTTATTTATAATATATTTAAAAAAAAATGTTCATTCTGCATTTTTCTGTTAGTAATGTTTTATTTGTTAGTTAACAGAGGAAACTTTGCTAGTTTCTGTTTATTTAAAGTTTTAGTTTAAGTACATATGAACTAGGTACTGTTTCTTTCCCAAATGAAAAAAAAAAAATAAGCTGCCCCTCAAAGTCTAACCCCATGTCCGTGCTGGCCATCTAGTCAGATCATAAAGTGACCGACTGACCAAAAGGGAAACGGCAAACCCATGATGACAGAAAAAACTATTAAAGTTATCTCTATACTCGATGCCATTTAGCGTGGCAATACAGGTCATTCACCTACCTTCACTACGCTATCATAAAATGCAACGAAAGTGTCGCTAATTCTGTCGCTTACCATTATTGGTAGGCATCGAGTGTAGGGATAACTTTAATAGTTTTTTCTGTCATCATGGGCATCGAGTATACTTATGATACTTGACACTGGCAGAACTGTGTAAAATCAAACACAAAAAGCCATAAAAAAAGAAGAAGAACGAGCGAGCATTATTCATGGTAAATGAAACTCAACTGTGGAGATAAATAAGGGGCCCCGTTATGAGCCTTGTGGCACTCTAGCCGGCACCGGTAAAATGGTAACAGTTTGTTATCTTTAAGAAATGTTATGAACGCTGTCTGGGACTTCTTTGTATGTCTTGTAAGTATACTCACTTTTGCCCGCCGCTTTGCATGTGTTTTACCCGGATAAAAAGTAACCTATGTGTTAATCTCGTGTTAGTCAACATCATAAGTGTGCACAGTTTCAGCTTAATCCGTAATCTAGTTTTTGCGTGAAGAGGTAACAAACATCCATACATCTATATCAAACAAACTTTCGGCTTTATAATATAAGTGATATAGTGAGATACTGTAACATATGGCCTGCCCATTGCCACTTCAACGTGCTAATCCGTTTGGCTATGTCGCTGACCCGAGTTATTCTACGTATCTCTTCATTTCTGATTCGATCCCGTAGAGAAACCCCGAGCATAGCCCTCTCTATAGCTCATTGAGCGACTCTGAGCTTATTCATAAGGCCAATAGTGAAGGACCACGTCTCGGTTCCATATGTCACAAATAAAGAAATTATCTATCTATTTAAATCTTAGGCAAGCACTAACATCGACTCTGTATTTATCGCCAATTGACTACGGCAGGGGGATTACGTATCTCGCGACAGGTTTTGCAACAGGCCATCGTTGCAGTCAAACGTCAATTTTGTATCAAAGAACAGCAAGGAATTGACATTTGACAGCAACGATTGCCCGTTGCAAGCCCTGTCGCGAGATACCTAATGACCCTGCGGGTATTCAGTAATAGGTTTTGCGACTCGTTAGCACTATTTGACGTATCCCCGGTGATGTTCTAATTTCAAATTCGGCGTTCCTATTGGCTGTTTGGTTCGGCAAAATGGCGGATTTGATCCGGTTATAGTGCCTAATAATAATAGTGCCGTGGGGTACCGGCAGAATAAATTTACTCCACTCTTAGAATAGAATAGAATAGAAATATATTTATTTGGTTTACATAACAGCACAAGCATAGAACAAAAGGCAAAAAGAAAAATAATAAATAACATAGTACCTAGCACCAATAGCAATTACAATGCAAGTACCAATTAATATTAAACAGATTGTGTAATTCTAGGTACATACGGCAAAGGATAACAATGAAAAAATAATAATAACAATAAATCGAACCCTTCTCGAACTCAAAACTCGAACTCTTGCTCGTGGATGCAGTAGGAATCTGCAAAGACAGCACCGGACAGTGTCTTTCCGTGTATCAACATCCCGCGCTTGCCAACACGCCTAAGCGAGTATAGCAACAAGCCTCTCATGAAAGATCATCCAAGGGGGGATCCACGCCTTTATGTCCAGATGATGTTGACTACATGAAAGCTAAAATAAACGGTAATCCTGATCAGCAGTAAAATTAGGCTACACGGCAAGAACACATAGGAAAGCCTGCAATGTTAGCACTACCTACCGACTGCTGATCAGACTTTGCATAAATAGCTTTTACGAGGGAATTGGTAGACACGTTCGGAAATATCAATGCTTTGAAAATGCATTCGCTTTTCCACAAGTCATGTGCTAGATTACGTGGAAATTGTTACACTATAATTCTAAATATTAGATATACAAGTACTATTAGTAGTAGAACATTTTGTGAATAGTTCATCAGGAGAAGTACCACCATAACTATTTCTGCCGCCAAGCAGAAATGTCTGCATTGCTGTGCTCCGGTTTCAAGGATAAGGGGGCCGAGGAAATTATGGGCACATGAGACCTATCAACTCTATGTCTCAGGGTGACGGGCGAAATGCAATGCAGCGTTGGTCACGTGCTTAGTGAACGTGATCACCGCGATATTGCAGTTTTTATAGGGTTAAAGGGTTACCGCTTTCAGGTGGGCTTATATCGGCATTTAGTAGTGTTAAAAAAACGTCATTATCATCATTTCAGCAATAGGACGTCCACTGTTGGACATAGGCCCGCGGACCTCCAGGTTTTGCGTCTGGAAGCGGCCTGCATGTCATGAGTATCATGGATATCGTTGAAGTGACGCGCGTGCTTGCGAAGGTGCCCATTCGTTTTGAGCACAGTTTTCTTGCAAATATAAACTTGTCGGCATGAAATCCGCAAAATTGTAACTTTAATATATTCCTGTAATAACTATCGTCAATTATCGTATTCATATCGGGAATGTTCACGTACTTGATAAATTGGTGGAGGCACCAACTTTTTCGACCCTTATCGAGGGCCTTCGTCATCGTTTCGTTTTTCGTATTCATATTAAATTTGAGTAATCTCTTGTGGGGTTTTATAGTACAAGAAGAAACCCGCTTCTTAGCTCTATAGCTTCGCTTTGTTTATCTGTCCGTCCGTCACCGGCTTTGCGAAGAGACTATTAGTCCTAGAAAGCTGTTATTTTGTATGGACATGTTATATAACAACGCTAAGATAACGCTACGAAAAATGCTAAAAAAATAATTAATTTGGGTACCTCCTATACGTAAGGAGGTGTTGAATTTTTTTTCCTTGATTTTCCCATTGTGTGGGGGGGGGGTATCATTGAATAGGTATCTTAAAACAATTTAGGGGTTGTCAAGACATTTTTTTTCGATTTAAGGTTCCGTTTGCGAAATATTAGAGCATTAAACTTTTTTTTTTTAAATAGTTTGTCTCACTCTTTCTCTTCTACATCGTTACGATGATAGCTACTATTTCAGTACCGCTACCGGAAACAGTTTTGCAATTCCGCGGCGGAACAATTTGCAAGTAGAGTAACTGTAGTGCACTTTACACCTTCATTGGTGTCGGTTCCGTTACTGTCGCTAAACTGCCGTGGGGTGCCGGCAGAAGAATGTTTCCTCTCTTCTTCTGCCGTTGAAACTGTAAGATTCTGCTAAGGGATACCTCTGCAAGATGGCCAGTAGCGTCTTCCCGGGTATTACAATCTTGTACTGCGCTCGCCAACCCGCCTGCCAAGCGTGACGAGTATGGCAACATCTTCCTCATGATCGGTACTAGGAAATCTATGAAGGCCTACGTCTAGCAATGGGACGACCTACGGGTGAGATGAGAGCTCCAAATTACTTATTATTCGGGTACAACGCATGTGAAGCGGCGGGCAGAAGCTAGTATTTCAATATATTTCATATACTTACAAAAAAAACTACTTATTATTATGTTTTTATTAATTATTACGAATGATGAGCTAGGGACCTAGTTTTACATTTTATGGTATAAAGTATACACTATTTATTGTGGAGCATAAACACATCGGTACAGATAATGATGAACGTTGGTACTGCAAAAGTTTAATAACTGTGTAGCAGTGTCAGCGCCCGGCTCCTAAACCAATCACAATTTTAAACGTTGGTACATGTAAATAAAATCAAACAAAAATAAAATAAAAAGAGTCTTAAAAATTAAATTAAAGTTATCAACTACAGAGTTTATAAATGGTATATTTGTCTATTTCCCAGTTAATTTTTAATCCGTACGCAATAAATTTGGAATCATTGAGTGACATGAATGATGCCAAAGGGTCGTGGTCAGGGAATGGTTAACGCATATTGATTAAAATATGCGGTAAAATGGTTTTGAATTTGTTTGAGTGGCTCGAGCTGTTTGACAACCTCTGTGGCGCAGCGGGCGAAGGTCCGTCTGCGAAGCAAGAGGTTACGGTTTTTCACGAGCAAAAGAGCCGGGGCAATATTCTACAGCCGGAATCGTAGAGCTATTCGCAATTTATCACTACAATCCCGATCCCCAGCGAATAGGTCCATATTGTAAGTCTTCTTAAAACGACATGAAAAGTGGTACCTGCCGCTAATTATAGCAGTAACTTCCAAGCAGGTTAGAATAAGGCTTCAAATATCAAGCGACCAATCCACTGGGGTTTGAGGCATTTACGATTATGATTGACTCAGTTTCTATGACATGATAATTATGTACTTTGTTAACTTTCGCGATCAATAGAGATAATTTTAAACTGTTTAACGGGACTGTCAGTTCACCCGTGACCACGAGGGCAGCAGGCACTCAAAACGTCTGGATATAATAGAACAAGGTAATTACGCGATAAAGCTTCGTTAAACAGTAATAAATTATGATATTTTTTGTCACCTTTCATCGCTTATAATGTTTCAATTACAATTATACATAAAACAGACTATAATGTATTTTTTGGATATACTTAAAAGCTTTTTAAACTCAGAGTCGGTCTGAACGACCTATGGAGAGAATTATGCTCGGGGTTTCTCTACGGGATGTCATCAACACAGATAAACGGATTAGTACGAGTAGCGCGAAGATCAGATGGCCATTGTGGCCGAAAAGTTCTCATGGACCGGCAAGCAACAAGAGGCTGTGGTGACCTGGTGAAGACCGCAGGTCGGCCTTGGATGCAGGCCGCGTCCAACCTCAGTACTTTGGAATCCATGAGGAAGGATTATATGTGTCTAGCAGTGGACTTCCTACGACTGAGATGTTGAATATTTTGAATGGGACTGGGCGAATCGTGTGACCGGATGCATCCTCAGGGTATGGGTTATGATTAGTTAACACATTGGATCACAGAAACACACCATCAAGACAGGTCAAAGATACCCTGACCTTGACGTGTTCCATAGGAGCTTGAGGAGCATCACACAGCACAGAGACAAATGAAGAAAACCGCAGCTTTGGGTCGCATAGGATATTAAAAAAAAATAATGTGTTTTAAAATCCACAAAGCTAAAATTCACGTGTGCCGCAATAGATTTTCAGCTTTAAAGTCTAAAACAAAGCCTGTAAGCTCCTCCTTTCGTAGCTAAGTTATAGTCAAGTCAGAGCTAAGTGTAAAACTAGGAGGAAAGTAACTGTTGTTTTACTAGAGTTAAGTTAGAACGAGTTTTGGAGGAGTTTATTTAAATTTGCTGATAAAATCGCGTCCTCTTTGTTTAAATTAAGTTTGTTCTACTTCTTGATTTTTATGAACTTCCGTAGGACTTCAACAACACTGTTTTAAGCGAAGTCTGAGTAATTGGGTACTCCTAAGGGTGTTAACTGATTTTATTTACACTTATACAAGTCCCGCTGCATTAAATGTTTTAGCCAGGAATTTCAAGCAATGACATAACGTTCGCTATTTATAATTTGTTTTTTGAATGTTTCATGATTTTTACTTCGATTATTGGCTACACTATGGCTATTACACCAGAAGAAAATCGTCAAAAACTGCTTCATAAAAAACATAGATTCTCACATTACAGGTTAACAAAACCTATCTAAGCCCCTAAATTTTCTGTCCTTATAGGTCTATTCATTCAGTCATTTTAGCCGTAAAACGTCCATTATTGAACATAGGCCTCCCTTATGGATTTTTATGGGGGTTTTTAGTTGCCATACTCAATACGGTTGGCTGGCGGGTTGACGCGGAAAGACGCTGCTGCCCAACTTCCCGAGGTATCCCTTAGCAGGCTCTTACTCTTACTCCACGGGCATGAGAGGAGGGGTAATACCCCGCGACAAAAAGTTTATAATACACCGTTTTTAAAGTGCTGGATGGATTTTACTTAATTATCAATAGTTTTTTTAAACGAGAATTACCTACAGTTTGGGCGCTTTCTACTTTTCACTTCAAGCTATCTCTCCGCGTCAGTTTGTATGCAGGGGGACCCTTCCGTCTACGAGTTACCATTTAATTTAACCAATTACATTAAAATAACTGTTTATGGCAGTGGGGTGCCGGCAGTAGTATGTTACCCCTCCTCTCATACCCGTGGATGCAGTAAGAGCCTGCTAAGGGATATCTTAGGAAAATCGGCAGCAGCGTCTTTCCGTGTAACAACATCCCGTACTGCGCTCTACAACCCGCCTGCCAAGCGTGGTGAGTATGGCAACTACCCCTGATCCATGAAGGAGGCCTTTGTTCAGTAGTGGACGTTTTAAGGCTGAAATGATGATGATTAATTTTTTATCCATTATTTATATAAAATTATTTATGTTTTGAATGAGTTCATTAATGCGTCGTCTTTCAGACAAGTATGAGCGTCCACGCGCCGAACGCAAGCATGAATTTGAGCTCTATTTGTATTTGCCGAACGGATAGACGTTGTTTTGGCAGATAATGGAAAATCCTAGCACTAAATCAGAACACCCAAGATATATCTCGTCCCACATCTGAAATATAAAGGATAAAAACTATTTAAGGCCCACCTGAGAAAGGTTTTCGTAAAGCAATCTACGAGGCTCAGTTTTATTTGATGCCCCAGTAACGGTAGATAACAGAATTACGACGTATCCGAATATTTTATCAAGAATCTGGCATATTTTTTCGTAAAAATATTGTTATCAAGGAGGTGGAATTTTATACGCAGTCTATGTGGTACGAACAGAGGTTTAATTGGGTTACGTTCTGGTATATGACTAGGAAGAGATAAAGAAAGAAAGAAGGAAAGAAAAAATAAATAGGAGAAAGAAAGAAATAATGACAGAAACAAAGAAAGAAAGAAAGACGGAAAGAAAGAAGAAAAGAGTGAAAGAAAGAAAGAATGAAAGAAACAAAGAATGAAAGAAACAAAGAAAAAAAGAAAGACGGAAAGAAGGAAGAAAAGAGTGAAAGAAAGAAAGAATGAAAGAAACAAAGAAAGAGAGAAAGAAAGAAAAAAAGAAAGAAAGAAAGAAATATTTAAACAAAGAAAGAGTGAAAGTAAGAAAGAAAGAATGAGAGAAAGAAAATACGATTATTTTTGACACACACTACACATACAAATTATACAATGAAACCCATAAGATAATCAAATTGCACTATGGTTTTACTGCTGCGTGGGGTTAAACAATGGACTCTGCCTCAGTATTACCGCAATCACACAATCACATAGCAAGCTATGAAGTTGCGGCGCTGATTTCCTCGTCTGCCAGTGCACAGGGTAGGCGTACAAAATAAATAAGTACAATTTAAACAGTAATAATATTACATATATACAATTGAGTAATATAATAAAATGAATGAGGAGAGTTAGATAAATACATTCATGCAAGGCAAACCGACTACCTACTAATTTTCTTCCAGCCATTATTCCACTCTATGCGGGATCGGCACAGGTTTTCTCTTCCATTCTCCTCTCTCATCATCATCATTATCATACACAGCACGACATTATCCACTGCTGTAGCCTCTTAGTTTTTGTCTCATCCGCCACGATCCTGCGCCGATCCATCGTTTGCCCACGATTTTATCGGCGGTAGTAAAAAGTAAAATAAAATAAATTTATTCAATAGAAAAAAAGAAATTAGACGATAATAATAATATGACGAGTTAGACCAACATCCTTTGCCCAGCAGTGGGACACTTATGGCTTATTGTAATTGTAATTACATTCAATACAAACAACTATTATGGCTACTATACCGGGTGTTAGTGTAAACAGTCTTATCCTTGAAACCACAGGCTAGGTATCAGGAACAGAGCCCAAAATCGATGAAAAAAAATATATTTATTTTTACATAATTTCTGCAAAGAAAATCCTCATAGATCATAAATGCGTTTCACCCTACACACGCTACAATACACGAGAGTAGGTGCAATGCGGCTTCTCTGTGTGTCAAACACGCCGCCCGCCGCCTTTCGGCAACTCGCCGTTTCTTTGATGCGCCGACAAACACCTGCCCTCGCGAAAATACCTAAAAGCCCCGCACGCGCGCCCGCGCCGCTGCTCACTCGCCAGTCTCGTACAATCTCGTGCGTGAGTTGGACGCATCGCGTCGCGATCCTTATGTGTGCCGATTCGCGGTAAAATGTAAACTGTGTAACTTATTTGTGCTGTGACAATGTCGTACACAAGCGAACAGTGGACTGAAATGGTACGGCTTTATGCCATAGCTGGTGACAACTTAACCTTGGCACGTAGGTTGTACGCAGAGCGGTTTCCAGGACATCGTGTGCCAAGCCGGGAAACTATCCTAGCTGCTACACAAAGGCTACGTGACTATGGCCAGTTCATCGTGCCTAGTCATGCACAAGGTCGTGGCAACCAACAGTTGGCGGTCAACCTTCAAGAGCAAATCTTGAATTTTTTCGCGGAAAATCCAGAGGAGAGTACCAGAAGGGCAGCTCGTCTCTTCCATGTTTCGCACTGGACGGTTTGGAAAATCCTTCACATCGATGGCCAACACCCCTATCATTTCCAGCCGGTTCAAGAACTGGAAGACCGCGACTACCTACCGCGGGTGGTTTTCTCTCAATGGCTCTTAGATAACCTGGACAACGCTTCCATTTTCTTCACGGATGAAGCTACGTTCACCAGGTCGGGCTTTTACAATGTTCATAATGAACATTACTGGAATAGGCACAATAAATAAAATAAATAAATAATGCTCGACAAATCACACAGCATCATCTAGCCCCAAGCTAAAAATGAACACAGAGTGCGGGAAGACCATTTCCAGCGTAGGTTTTCGGTGAACGTGTGGGCGGGAATCGTGGACGGTATTCTCCTCGGTCCACATTTCATAGATGGAAATTTGAACGGAGATACCTACATGAACATTCTTCGTCGAGTTTTGCATCATATGTTGGAGAATGTGCCTCTCCGTTCATTAAGGAACTTGTGGTACCAGCATGATGGGGCTCCTGCACATTTCCAGTTGCAGGTTCGGGCTATGCTTGATGCGGAGTTACCTGGGCGATGGATTGGTCGCGGAGGGCCAGTCGCGTGGCCAGCGCGTTCACCTGACCTCACGCCTTTGGATTTTTATTTGTGGGGAGACATTAAGCGCAGGGTTTACGCCACTCGTTTTTACAATACAAGACAATTAAAAAGACGTATTCGTAAGGCGTTTAGGGAGGTGAAAAATAACCCATTTGTGCTTTCCCGAGTGCGTGATAACCTAAGAAGACGTGCGGAGGCGTGTGTGGCTGTAAATGGAGCCCATTTTGAAAACTTGTTACGTGTGATGTAGGTGTGTGTAATAAAACTGTAAATTTAAACTGTAATTAATTTGTAAATAAGACTTGTTTGTTAATGAACTTTTTAAATACGCCTAAAATAACTACTTTAGCCATAAAGCTTTTTTGATTTAATTTAATTATTTTACTTGTCTTGAAATAACTTAATAATGTGCTAGAGTAGTTATTTTTGCCTGTCCTAAGCCAGGAAAAGTATGAAGGGAAAGTTCTATGCAAGCATCCATTCGTTTTGATACGTACATCAGCCCGAGCGCAGCGACATTTGCGGGCGACGTACGACAGTAGGTGATTAGGGTGTCCAAAAAATCACGTTCCTTAGATGAGAAATGAATTATCAAAATGTAGCGAAACGAATTGACTATTATTTTTAATTATTACTTGTATCAATTCATTTTAGGGTTATACATTTGTGGCTTAAGTGATAAGTGTGTTCACACTAACATCCTGTATACAAAATCACTATTACGGCTAAGAACATAATACTTACATATATCTAATAATATCAAAAAATCTAACGTATTAGTTGTGTGCCTGAACAAGGTAATCCTGAATTTCAGGCAAAACGAGGTCACGAGCAAAAATTTATAATCAAAAGCTTACGAGTAGCTATAAATAAAAAATACATTGTCAAATAAAACTAATATTGCAGTGAAGCAGAATCTTACAATACTATTGCCTAGTTAGTTAGAAAATAAAAAGTTAAACCTACTTTAATACAGCTCATAATTCTCGGTATCGTCATATGACATACTTTAGAGAGAGTTCCTAACTATTATTTTACAATTTTTAGAATAAAGACAGTAGATATTGGCTAATGCATCTATTCTTTTGTACAAAAATGGTCCAAGGAAACTATAAAATCTATGAGAAAAGACATGTTTTCTACTTAGTTGCTTAGGAATAAAAATCTTGTTAAAATTATATCATCGTGTTTTTATCTACATATACTGTACCTACCTTTTCTTCCTAAGTTTATTTTCCTACAGACGCTATGTTTGGTTTTGTCTATGTTTTTTGAGTCAAAAAAATGTATACCTACTTATTAATACTAATAGAGACAAAATATCAGGAGTGTTTCTTTCCTCCCTAAACTACTGTTCCCTCTCCAACCCTCTCTCAGAAAGATTGATACGATACTCTAAATATAACCGTTTGGTAAAAAATCTTCAAAAAATAGTTGACGGCGCACGTCGCCCGCTATACTGAGCCGTATGACGTTGCGGTAAGGTTGGTTTTGGCATGCGATGGATTGAGTATTGTATTTCCATTGGAGCGAAAGTGACAGCATCCTTACAGCTCGTTACCTTCGTGCTGGAGTTGGCGGCGAGGACAGATGAACTGATAGAAGTCGCAAGTAAATATTGCAAATTAACGTATTTACACTATTTTTAGGGTTCCGTACTTAAAAGGAAAAAATCGGAACCCTTATAGGATCACTTTGTTGTCTGTTTGCCTGTATGTCTGTCAAGACCCTTCAACTCGAGAACGTGTAGAGGTATCGAGTTGAAATCAAAACCATATACTTAAATTTACAGCCTCCTTAAACTATGAAAAAAAAACGATATTCTAAGTTAACCTAAAAAAAGAAACGACCGTTTATGCCGCAATTAAAACGCATGTTTGACATTCTCAACGGAATCGAAATACATGGATTACTCCCCGTTTACCTAGATGACAACGTACATATATTGCTTATACTGTAAATACTTACTGAGAAAAAACTCAAAAACTAAACATTTGCAATGGAATCATAAAAAAAATCGTCTTTGAAAAAGTACTGGCTAGGCAGCTGGATCAGGAGCCAGATTCAATAGGCAGGTAAATAGTAAGGAGATTCCTCTCCCTGCAGCCCTAGTCACCGACCGCTTGAGCCTTGCTTCGCGGCCGGTGATTCACGTTTTGATATACATACATATATTTTACTGTAGAGTATTTGTTTTTATAATTATTTTTACTAAAAAGTGTATACGAACACTTATGCCGTGGGGTGCCGACATAAAAAGGTTGCCACTCTTCTCTTGCCCATGGATGCAGTAAGAATCTGCTTAGGGAAATCTCCGTAAGATAGGCAGCAGAGTACATCTGTAGATCAACAACCCGTACTGCGGTCGCCATCTCGCCTGCCAAGTGAATATGGTAACAACCCCGTCATCATCTTCAAGATCCATGAGGAAAGCCATGTCCGCCAGTGGATATAGACAGCAGCAGTCCACGCCTGCTTGTTGTTGTAATCGCCACGCTTGTCAGGCTTATATGGCTTTTATGGTTTATATATTGTTTCTGATGGTTAACCCATAGGGTATACTCTAATAATGGTTTTGTCTTGTCTTGTCTTTTATTTTATGGCCTTTTGTGTTTGGTTCAACACAATTCCGCCAGTGTCAAGTTAATTTATAAATTCGTAAGTTATTTGGCCAGCCATGTTGGCGGCCATGTATTTTTTTCGAGTAGTCAATAATGGTTTTATTTCGCAAACTAAAACCATCTCTTCATGTGTGTCAAAAAATGATTTTTCATTTTTATTTCCATACATCTTGCCTAGAAACAACAGGAGGTTCTGTATTATACGCACAAAAAAGTTTATGTATGACTAGTTCAACAATTGCTCCTTCTATTAGTAAAAAACTGTTTTGTTGCATCTGACAGCGAGTACATCTCTATCGCAAGTAATATTAATATGTATACGAAAATTCAATGGAAGTGTCGTAAAACACGCAAAAGACCTGTTTTTAAATATCTGCATTGCATTTTATAATAACTTAAAAAACTGCTGTACATTAACAAAGATCCTGTCAATTAATAAATTAAGTCGATTAACTGGACTCTACGTGTTTATATTTTCTATATATTATATCACGGTCGAATGACCATGGTGTGCCTACAACTCGACTCTTGAAGTTGTAGTAGACGCATACGTACATGTATACTTAGCAAACAGTCTAAGTAGGTCCAACTTCGAGAAAAGAGGTCAATAGTCGAATCCAACCCAGATGGGCAGCATTTATATAACTTCGCAAAGTCTTCTCGTCCAAAATACCTCAGTGCCTGAAGACGATGGAACCGAGACGCGGTCCTCCACTACTGAATAAGCTTGAAGTCGCTTTATGGAGAGGGCTATGCTCGGGGTTTCTCTACAGGATCGAATCAGAAATGAGGAGATACGTAGAAGAACTCGAGTCACCGAAATAGCCAAAATAATTAGCACGCTGAAATGGTAATGGACAGGCCATGAAGCTCGAAGAACAGGTGGCCGATGGGGCAGAAAAGTAAGAGCTCGAGTGGAGGTCACGGACCGGCAAGCGTAGGACGTCCATCAACAAGATGGGCAGACGACCTGGTGGTGATGTATGAAGGTCAGCGGTGGATGCAGGCCGCTTCCAGCCGCAATACTTGGAAGTTCATGGGGGAGGGCTATGTCCAACAGTGGAAGTAATATGGCTGAAATGATGATGATGATGATTAATACTTTTGAACGTGGTTCGTGGGTTCGATCACGTGCTCAAAGTCACGTGCAAACAGTGGTTATTAATTCGGACCTAAGGTCACAAAAATATAATCGTCAATTTACACATAAGTTTATAAATTTAAAAAAAATTATAACCCACGACACTACCTAGTCCCGGAGTTCACCTAATTTTTTTGTAATGTGTTTTGCGATCAACGCAGGGAGTAGACCGTTCGATTACCTCCGCGAGCCAAATGTTTGTAACTTTTCTGTAGATATTTGTTGTTCGTGTAAAATAATCATTCGCCACAAAAAAATATTCGCCTTGTAAAGACTTTTGAAAACCAGTCCATGATCGACCATTTTAAAGCCATTACAATTGAAACCTTTTGCTCCAGCGCGCCTAGCCGATGAAAAATCACATTTAACAAAACTCCAATAAAAGCTCTGTATTGCAACGTCATAAATACGTACGATTTCGACACATTGAATCCCAACGTAGCCTTTCGTTCAGTTTGCCACAAAAAACTGTACTATATATTTCTATTCGCGAACCAGTCGAGCCTAAATTAAAATGTCTGCTGGCTGGCAAATCCGCTTGTTTATACCAATCTGTCGTTTACTTCTGTGCCGGGAAACTCGAGGCTTTTGCTGTGTGCTCTGTATTCCAGGATGATTTATACAGCTTTTAACAGCTTTTTCTTTACGGGGGAATAGTATTTGACGAGGGAAATTTGTAGGGATTCTTATTCTTGTGGGGGTAACTAGATCTGCACTGACGTCCCGCATAGGGGTGTATTGTGCATTGTGCCCCGTGATGCTAGCCCGACCCTAGCCAGCCCAACTCCTTAAAGTACCGGAGAAGGACTCTGGGCCGCTGGCAGCATTCCCTGAGCATACCCGAAGGATATGCAGATGTCGTAGAAGAAGGGCATGACTATGAGCTCCTGCAGTCCCGTCTCCGATCTGGCGTCCGTTGTTGCGGTACAATGCAATAGCACGTGCTCCACTGTCTCCTCCTCCTCAAGACACCCGCGACATAGTCCACTGTCTGTGGCCCCTGTCTTTAGAAGATGGTGGTTTAGATCGCAGTGTCCCGTGATGATGCCCACCATCATCCGTAGGTCTTGTCTTGTCATCTTGAGCAGAGTTGAGAGAGCAGATTGAGAGAAACAAAAAGATAACCAACACACTGCTCAAGATTTGTAGGGATTGTTTCAAATTATCTTTCATGGAAAATTATTGAATTTGCTGCAACTGAAACTTTAGAATACTACGGAAAAAGAGAACGGAATGTTACGACATATGGAGTATAACGTTTTTTATCTATTAAATATGTGATTTCTTTCTTTCTTTTTTGACCACATACAAAGGCTATTTTAATTCTTCATTTTAATTTTAATTTATTTAAAAGATGTGAGGTAAATTTATTTATGCCTAAAAATTTATGAGGAAAATTCAAAATGAGGTCAATAAAATATTGTTACCATGCACAAAAATGCACTCTTAATTTCGATGGACAATTCCAAATTTTTTTATTGTTTTGAAATATTTTATCCAAAAATGTATTCATAATTAATGGAATCAGGCGTTACTTTGCGGAAATCCATGACAATAAAATGCATAAAACTAAATATTATCATTGCATTTTATTAAAAATGTATTCGTCAAATGGACAATTGAATAAAAAACGTTTTAACTAAAAATAACGTAAGTACTGATTCGGATTGCAAATGCATAGAAAAATACTTGAAATGTTTCACGGCACACTTGTTCATAACTTTTTACAGTGAAAAACATTCGATATATCTAAATAAGTTTATCGGTTTTTTGCATTCCCATCTTCCGGCGGTATTGCTTGGAAGATTCTTGCTACATCCACGGGTAGGAGAAGTGAGGGCCTCGCCTCTCTAACCCGGTGCACCATGCATAATAGCAATAGCAATAAACATATTTATTTATTCAGCCAACAAACTAAGTTTAGTATAAGATGATTAAATACCTTAACTATGGCCCATATAAAAATATACGATGTACGTTATGTTAAAATCTTAGATATTCGCGTCAAGAACTTTATGCAAGTCTGCATCCAGCTGTCCTGCTATACGTCATCATCATCATCATAAAAATCTTAGTTTAGTATACGACGTTTTAATACTTTAACTACGGCCCATATAAACATATATACCATGTAGGTACGTAACATTTTTATTACTAGACACTCGTTTGGAATGCGGCGACGAGGGACGCAGGATACGGTGTCTCCCTGGGACGCTGCAACGATATCTACTATTGAAGAATATGTAATTTGGATCATCATCATCATATCAGCCGTAGGACGTCCACTGCTGGACAAAGGCCTCCCTCATTGATCTCTAGGTACTGCGGTTGGAAGCGGTCTGCATCCAACGCCAATCTGCGGTTCTTAGCAAGTCGTCTGCCAATCTTGTAGGTAATTTGAATATTTAAGAATATTGATTATCCTTCAGCATTTCTTAGTACCGGCTTCATTATTCGCTTTATATATGTACATATGTCCATCAAAAAGTACAGCATTCGAGGCCTAAGTGTCTATCTGCACAGCCTGTGACAGACGGACAGATAGATAAAGCGAAACAACAAGGGTTTCTTGTTTTACTACGAAACCCTAAAAATATACAGAAGTTTAAAAACAGTTTATAAAACCAACCATATTATCTTTTTCAGTACTACAGCATAATTAGACCCTAAAACGTCTGCTGTATTTCTCAGCGCTCCCGGTAAACAATATTCGCTGTTTAAGGCTAATTTTGAAAGGAGCTAATTAGTAATAAATTAACAATTAGAACGAAATTTGGGGAGACGGGGGTTACGCTATGAACTACTGACATAGGGTGGGTGAAAGACGTGCCAGGTTAACTATCCAAATTATGTATGTGCAAGTTTTGGATATAAGCATTTCGATAAAGATAAAGGCTTCTCATCACGGGCATGAGAAGCAGCTGCAATAGGAGCCTGCTAAGGGATACCTCCGGAAGATGGGCAGCAGCGTCTTTCTGTATATCAAAATCCCGTACAGCGCTCGCCAACCCGCCTACCAAGCGTGGTGAGTATGGCAACTACCATTCAGCCTGTGTTCAGTAGTGGGCGTTTTACGTCTAAAGTGTGAAGATGATACTTAAGTTAGAAAAATAAATGGAATTTATTGCAGGCTTATGGCCCATATCACACAAAAATATTTTTATACAATAAAGTAATCAAACAAAATTAAAATGAATACATACATATGTTCTTGAAAAATAAAACTCTATACATTGATTCTCAAGGCATCCATAAGTTCTTAGGTATACAACCGCGATAATATCAAACTACCTTTCGTACTTCGAATGGCAAGGCCATCTTTTAAGGAAATAAACATTGACTAGCCCGTCACGGGTTCTGTTGCTTAGTTGGTTAAAGCACTTTCATCTTTAAAAGAGTCTCTTCGTCTTTAAAAGATTCTACTGCCGGCACCCCGATCAGATGATTATAATAATGTATTGTTAGAAAATTTAGATTGCGCTGTCAATGTGTAACGGAGCAACAAGGTACTATAATTTAAAGTGTCCTTATCTGGAGCCTAAGTGCCCGATGGGGAACTTTTATATCGTCAAATTGTGCCTAAATAGTACCATTTATTACATTGTTCACGAAGGGCTTCCGCTTCGTTAAAGCGTAAATAAAATACAAAAACACTATACAAGCCTGCCGTGGGGTGCCGGCAGTAGAATGTTACCCCTCCTCTCATGCCCATGGATGCAGTAAGAGTCTGCTAAAGGATACCTCCAGAAGATGGACAGCAGCGTCTTTTCGTGTATCAACATCCCGTACTGCGCTCGCCAACCCGCCTGCCAAGCATGGTGAGTATGGCAAGTACCCCTCCAGATCTATGAGGCCTGTGTTCATCAGTGGACGTTTTATGGCTGAAATGATGAATGCATAATTTGAATAATTTTGAGCTTTATCTGCCTAAAATTTACATTATTGAAGTACAATTCGTTTGTAAGATTGATTTATCAAGGTTTAAATGTATTTACTTATTATTATTACAAATAATTGAGTACTAGTTGTAAGTAGACTACCTAACCCTTTTCCATTTTGCATGATCTTGTTTCGTACCTGGGAAATCCTGTTAAAAAATTAATGCTGATTACCGTTTCTAAATAATGTTTTTCCAAGTTTAAAAGATATTGTAAATTTTTGACGTATGCACGTGAACACATTGTAAAATGTTAACATTCTGACACAAACATAATGTAACATTAATACAATGTGAACTTTTGTCATTTTGTCACCGCAACATTTTAACCAATAAACTTTGTACATTTTGACACCTACACATTCGAACTATTTGGACTTTCAGTCATACGAACAGCCATGACCCGGAAGGACATTTGACATTTTGACATTTACTGTCATATTTGAAGTTATTGCTGGCCTGGGAAAAGAAGAAGAATAATTTTATACTGATTCGGTTGGGTGGTAAACGATAGGAATACATTTTAGAAATTTGTTCCCATCGTGTACCAGTGGTACACGTGGTACACGGTCCTGTACCATTGATACAAGATTTTAGTGGTACAGGATGGGAACCCTTCAAAAAGCAATTCTAAGTTAATAGTTAATCAGATGAAAAATAACTCAAGCAATATCAATCTCAGAATCGTATTCCTCAATTAATTAACATATATTAAGTTGATTCAGCGAAAGGGCCTACGTTTCAGCAAATACTTTAATTGCTCACATGTTACTGGATAAATTTCTCTCGTAGCAAACTACTACGGCATAGACACTCGTAGCAGCCTACGGTTTTGCTACGCTGTAGACATACGCAGCTCGTACGCTTTGATAAGATTAATGAACATTTCTGCAATAAAGCTTATGCTGGATTTCAGGAATATTTGCTTTTACTAGTTTCACTTTTAGCTCATATTGGACTGAGAAATACATATATCACAGGTAGATTCTTTATTTGCTACTTCGGCACACACATACATTTATTTACAAAAGGCATATTAAACATTATACATTCTGAAATTGGAACAAAAACAATTAGTAACAATATATACAAATGATCAGAAGGAGGCCTATGAGCAGCAGTGGGCGTGGACTATCTTATTTAAAGAATTCACGATTTGTCCCATTTTTGTGTTAATTGTACAAAAAAATTAATAATGTTTTGATACTTCCAAAAACCTTTTACAGGCCCAAAATCTTACAGATCCAAATTAAGGCACTAGTTAAGAATGATTAATATTTACTTAATTCTACAGCATTCGCGGCACGATCTTACTAAAACATCAGCGCATTCTGAGTAAACCTATTTATTTATTCACAAATGTGATTCCGCCTTTAATCTAGTTTGGCATGAGCTTCTGTTTCTGGGTTTATTATATAAACTAGCATCCCTCTTTGGCTTTGCGCGAATCGAAAAGGAGCCTTTTATAAAGTATGTGCGGGAAGAGAAGTAGGAAAAGGACCGCATAATCCTTGCATGGGCTGCAACCCTGGATTTAAGTGTTTTTCTATAAAGAAAAAAAAAACATATAAACTGTAACCTTCATGAGTTAGATTATTAATTATGTTTAAGGTGTGGTGTACCAATAAACGCATTTTCATTTCATTTCAAAGAGGTCAATAAGGATTGCTACACACTGCTCAATTGACTTGAACTCAGTGTTCAATTGACTTGAGCTGTGCATCATCATCTCAACCGTAGGACCACTGATAGCAGATCATTAGATCTGACTGATCTCACCACGCTTGGCGGGCGGGTTGGCGAGCGCAGTATGATATGTTTATGCACGGAAAGACATTGCTGCCCGTATTCTGGAACTAGACAAAAACTAACGAAAAAGTGAGGAATATCAAACTCATTGTAGAAATAAAACGCGAATTAGCAAATTCTAGTCAAATGAAATTGTTAGGATTGTGTTTGTTGCTTGATTACAATATAAAAATAAAATCGCTGTGCCTACTCCTAGGCTCCATAAGGTTAAAATTAATTTTAAAGGGCAATGTATACGCTTCTACAACAAACTCCCAAGTGAGTTGCAGAAGTTATCATTAAATAAATTCAAAAACATTATCAAACGCAATCTGTGCAATAAAGCTTATTGTGTCATATCAGATTAACTAGAGGACAAAACCACTTGGGACGGAATCTGCTCCAACTCCGTCAAACGTAACATAAGACAAAATCATATTGTTAAATGATCACTATAAAACCGAATTAGGTTCTTCTATTCGCTTCTTTTCCTAACTCGCATGTCATCTGAAGGGAACAGATTCAATTATGTGCTTTATTCTATTCATTTGTGTTGTTTTATTTTGTAATTTGTGACGCGTCAATAAGGTCCATGCGACCGCACTGAATAAAGTATTTTTTCTTTCTTGATTTGCCGTTACTTTGGTATATGTATAGTAAATGTATAGTCATTTTAATAATTATAAAACGCATTCTATGTGTATAATTTTGATAATTATAAGTTTTATACATTTTGAGAAAATTACTTTTTAAAATAAGGCTTGCCCGTTTTATTTGCTGTCCAATATAGTTGGGATTTAATGGTGCTGTGTGTAGGGTCGAGTATATTTTTTTTATATTATAGTCCATTACACAAGTTGAATTTAAAACAAACACACCGAATTTTTGTCATAAACGAAGAACATAGAATATCGCTCGACCAATCCGGATTTACAGAACCACCCAGATATATAAGCACTCTAAATCCACAGCAGATATTTACCTAAAATCCAGTTGCTACGATATAAATCCGAGCAAATAAGTTCCCTTTGACGCATATCAAGCAATAACCCAAAATACACGATATTCGCTTTAATTACAACTCACTACGCTATCTACGGAATTATTAAACGCAATTATGACCGATAGTATGCAGCATCCGGGAATACATGGAGCCTGGAGTCTTAATGCTAAAGGAATTAAGTCGAATTTGCATTGCGGAAATAGATGCTCAAATCAATGGTTTCCGTGTTCATGTTTAGTACAGTGTAAATACAAATCTATTGCTTACGTGTTTGAGTGTGTTTTGGATGATGCTGTTGGAACATTCAAAGGAAATTCAATGAATATGCAAGCTGTGCGTTCGCTTTGATGTTGCGTGCAATTTTAAATTTACAATGTGTCTGTGGAGGTTTTTATGACGATGTGTTTTATTATGAATACGTTCGCTGCAGGGATTTTTGAAGTTCCGTAGTGTCAAAGCCAGCAATGCATTTTTGACATGTTTGTAGTTGTATGTATGACATATGTTGTTTGTCCCTGCCTCTTTTACTTCTAGCCTCCTTTACTCTTCTACTTGTCGCATCTAAGCCATAAGACATAAGTGTAACGTACTTTATAATGTAAAGAAATAAGGTCGGACCCAACACATTCCCTTGTAGTACACCAAACAGAATTTCTGCTTCTGGACTGGAGCAATTATTTTTCCTAGTTCGTTGTTTCCTCTGAGTCAGGTGACTCTTAAACCAGGTAGGTAGAATGCTACGTTATAATCTGAGTAAAATAGGCTATATTTCATCCCCGTATTCCCTCTGGAACGGGAACTACGCGGGTGAAAGTGTGGAGTGCGGGCAATTACCGCATTAAAATAAATATAGCTAATGCAAATACATATATGTATTATATACGTTATTATATAAATAGTCTCTGCAAAATGAAATTATTAACGGTAAAATTATATACGCAGATAACACAGTCGTATTATTTCATGGGGATACATGGGAGGAGGCCCAAACTCTAGCAAACGAGGGTTTAAAATTGGTGTCAAATTGTCTAGTAAACAATCTTTTAACAATTAACATTGCAAAGACTAAACAAGTACCTTTCTCTCTAAATAATGATTGTATGCCAAAAGAAACTCTTAAGCTAAAAATGCACAAAGCCCAGCAAGATTCAGATCCACAGCTTACTTGTTCTTGTCCTTATCTAGAAGAGTCAAAAAATATCAAATACCTTGGGGTGATGATCGATGGAAGTCTAGCATGGCGAAGTCATATCAATTACGATATATCTCTGGCCGAACAACGAAACTGATATATATATTTAAACAGCTACGACACACCATGAGCCTAACATCCTTGCTTAAAGTATATATCGCACTTTCACAGTCTATCCTTACTTACTGCATTGGTGCTTGGGGAGCTGCTGACAAAACTACAATGATGCAACTAGAGAGGGCCCAACGAGCTCTTCTAAAAGTTATCGCATGTAGGCCACGCTACTACTCCCCAAATGACTACAATAAATAACCGGAAAATAAAACGTAGAAAAGATAAAGTTTTTCAAGTTCCTGCATCGATAACTAAACTAGGAGAAAAATCAAGAAACGTATTGGATATTAACGTATCGTAATGACTTACAAATGTTTCCATCAACACTACTCATACCCTCTCTTACTCTCCAAATATAAGCTCCTTACCCTTGAATCTAGACGCAAATACCTCGATGTTGTTACCCTATACAGTATTGTACATAACAAATTTGACTGTACTGACCTTGTTGCAAAATGTGCTACGTCGTTCCAAGAACCTGTACTCCAAGAGCTACTCGCGTATGACTGAGTCCTAAATAATAACTTCTTCGTAGATATAGACATTTTTATCTCTTCTATATATAAATTATGAAATTTAGTGAATTATATTCTCTTCAACGCAGACACTGATCTGCTAAAAACATAATGGCTTCATCACGAAATAATATCTTTATTTACAATTTATAAGACTTTTAAAAAACATTTATTTATAACTAATAATTTCTTATTGTACTGCTTTTTGACTCTCTATTTGAAAATTGTGTTTTAATTTGTGAATAACGCTGTGGGCTACATTAATAACTACTTAAACATTCCATGAATTTACCTACAAAGAATGTACCTAAAACATAGAATGTAGCTGTTTGTTGTTCCTTTTAGTTATCTATAGTTTAAGTTATTTATGTATAATATATATAAATAAATAGCTTTAGCTATGGATAACTAAAAGTAATATTAGAGAATACAACAACTAAATTATAAAGAAACTCTCAGTTTCATTCTAATTAAGTTACTGAATATTAGATAAAACCAATACCAAAAAGTTAAAATTATATTAAAAAAAATATCTTTGTCTTGAAAACTAAGTTAAGCAAATTACATAAATTAAAAATGCTTTATTACTAAGACTCCGCTGTCCTTCTGTCCGTCTGTCTGGTCTCCAGGCTGAATCTCATGAACCGTGATAACTAGACACTTATTTTTTTTACAGATGATGTATTTTTGTTGCCGCTATAACAAATAATACTAAAAACAGAACAAAATAAATATTAAAGCAGGGCTCCCATACAACAAACGTGTTTTTTTGCCGCTTTTCGCTCCCTACAACAGTTAGACGCTTGAAATATTTACAGAATATTTAAAGTAATATAATATGTTTAGTAATTTTAAAAATAAATAATTAAATTAAAATAAAATAAATATTTAAGGGGGCTCCCATACAAACGTAATTTTATTGCCGTTTTTTGCTCGATCTTAATAACGGCAACGGGTAGACGCTTGAAATTTTCACAGACTAATGTTACGGAACCCTTCAAGAGCGAGTCTGACTCGCACTTAGCCGATTTATAACATTTTGTTCTTGTAAAAGCATCGTAGTTTGAACAAGGGCCGTACGTGTGGATCCACTGAAACTCTAAACTAATGACGTGGGAACATTATCTATGACGTCATCATCCATCAATTAAATGCATTACGCAAGCTTGACGCTTTCACATTGTTTCTGAATCAGCATTAGTGAGGACCAGACACGTTGACTGGCAGTTTAACCTAAATGCGTGATTAGTTTCAAATCTATACTCAATATCACTTGCGGCAATAAGGTCCATGCGGCCGCACCGAATAAAGTATTTTTTGATTAATTTGATTCTTGATTATTTTCATTAAAAAAATCATGAGGAGATAATAAAGAACTCGGGTCGCTGACTTATCCGAACGTTCACAAAGTACGTGCAGACCAACGCTGCAGAAGTAAAAAATCTCATCGTCATCATTTCGGTCGTAGGATAGCTGTCTACATCCACTGCTGGACAAAGGGCAGGGCATAAAATCTCAAAGGAAATAAAGCGGAAGATTCGCCCGGGTGCCATCATTGTGATGATCGCCCGGAGGACACGGTGGACCATACGGTGGAGGTATGCCCCGCTTGGGCGGAGCACCGCCGTGTCCTCGTGGAGGCAATCGGTGGCAGTGACCTCTCGCGCCGGGCCCTGGTTCAGGCTATGGTCTGGAGTGAGGAGGAGTGGCAGGCGGTCGCCTCCTTCTGCGAAGCAGTAATGCTAGCGAAGGAGAAGGCCGCTTGGGTGAGGGAACGAGCGTCCACACGCCCCAGCCGCCGAGATTCGGACCCCGACTACCAGCCACGGTAGACGCGGGCTTGCGGACGCCGAGCAATGGGTAGCTCGCCGTCCGGCTGTCCGGTAATCGACCAGACCAAGCCCAGTCGTCAACAGCGCGATCCACGCGCTCCTCAAAGAGATGCTACAAACCGTAGGGGCCCAACAGGGCCGATGCCCGCAAGCTAGGACCGCGGGGAATTTCTGAAAAGGAAACCCGTAGTCCTAGAACGCAAGGGGCAACTGAAGGACACAGGTGTGGTTTTAGTAAAAGTCTGACACGCCCCCCCGCTCCACCCAGAGCGGGAGAAGTCATTAGATGATTTACACACCTAAAAAAAATGCCGCGGTACTGTACTGTCAAATGAAAAATAATAACGGCGACAGATGACGTCACCTTTTATTATTTTGTTGGAAACCCGCTTTATTGAATGTGCCAATCAAAATGTGAATAAAGGGCTTTATGTTGTTAACTTCGGGTTATTCTAAAGCAGACACATTGAAAATCTGGACAAGGGCGAGTCAGACTCGCGCACGAAGGGTTCCGTACTATTATTCAATCAAAATCACGTTTCTTGTATGGGAGCCTCTCTTAAATATTTGTTTTATTCTGTTTTTAGTATTTGTTGTTATAGCGGCAACAGTAATACATCGTCTGTGAAAATTTCAACTGTCTAGTTAACACGGTTCAAGAGATTCAGCCTAGAGACAGACAGACAGACGGACAGCGGAGTATTAGTAATTGGCTCCCGTTTTGACCCTTTGGGTACGAAACCCTAAAAAAACTGTTACCAGTAAGGATCGGTAATCGGTAAATATCAAACCAGTCATTGGATAACTAATTTCAACTAATTTTTAACTAGTCTTTCTGCGAAGCGATACCAGGTTTAAAGTATACCTTACTAATACATGCATTTTCAATAATATTTTGACATGTGTGTTTATTAATTTGTAATTTGTGGTATTGGTAAACATCTAAAAAACGAACTGTGACTTATAATACTTATTATCAATATATTACTATTATAACTAATATTAAAACGCGAAAGTTTGTGAGTATGTATGAATGTATGGATGTTTGTTACTCTTTCTCACAAGCTAGCCTACGGATTGAGCTAAAATTGCACACGTATAGATGTTGCCAGGATAAGCCTATGTGTAGGCTACATTTTATCCGGGTACAACGCATGCGAAGCGGCGGGCATAAGCTAGTCTAAAATAAATATTTTTTCAAACTATTTACGGTTTCTGTAACCTACTTCTACGAGCTAGCCACTATGAGGAAACATATAGATTTAGGTTACATTATTCTCAAAAAAGACACAGTCACATAAGAATTAAATCTTAAAGTTAGCTCAGGTAAAAAAAATAATTAATGATATTGCTGGACAATGCAATTGTGTTATGGGTACTAGTTGACTGGTATACTTAATATATAATACTACATAGATAGATATTTTTTGTTATATGTACATAGAAAAACATCCAGAACACCATGAACAAATTATATCTGAAGACCGTACAACACATTTGTTCCGAGGCGGGAATCGAACCCGCAACCTCTTGCGTTGCAAGCGGCCTTCGCCCGCTGCGCCACAGAGCTTATCATCGTTTCAGCCGTAAAACGTCCACTACTGAACACCGGCCTCCCTCATGGGTAGTTGCCATACTCACCACGCTTGGCAGGCGGGTTGGCGTCTTCCGGAGGGATCCAATAGCAGGCTCTTACTGCATCCACAGACATGAAAGGAGGGGCAATATTCTGCAGCCGGCACCCCACGGCACAGAGCTCATGAAACATGTCAGTTGATCGCTCGATGTTAAGTTAAAATTAAGGTAAAAATAATAAATAAATATTATGTTGAATTTGATATGGGTAGAGATAAACTATTCTAAAAATGCACGCCCCTCTACAGCGTTTACTCTGACATGCAAATAGGTGTTCTATACGCAATACAGATAAATTAGTATTTGTCATTGGCTGTTCACACTTGTTCAGTCACCGGCTAGACACAAACGGTATCACTAGGAAAAAAAGCTGGATCTGTCGGTCAACTAGTGCATTAGTGTTCCGAGCGCGCGACAGAGCGGACGTGTCGCCGAAACAAGAAGCACGCTCCCGCCTTACAATGCCTACAGCTCGACTGATCGCGCGATTTGTTGACTTGTCATTGCGCAGATTATTCCATGTTTCCAGTAAAGTTGCAGCACGCACACAAGTATAGAGATGCATTATGTATTTCCTGTCACACATTGTAATTATTAAGTTTTGTGGAGGTTAAAATGGTTTATCTCTACCTTCTCATCTCACGCATCTAAGCACACTTATAAGAAAATAGTCTGTAATATATTTTTAGGGTCGCGGCATCGGTACTGTTGATGAGGACTGTTACTAGGCTGATCGAATCCAGGTCATATTAGCGTTTATCATAATCTTATTTTGGGTAGATACAATCATATTACAATAAACACGATATCTAACGATTCTTATTCTATCCCTTCCTGTAAAAGCCCTTTTATTGGTTGCGTAAGTTCACCTGTCTATTATTCCGGCTGGCTTACCTCGGCTTCCCAGCTTGTAGATTAGGTGCTAGTCCTGCAAATACCTCCGAGCAGCCAACACGGTTCGTTACACTATTGGGATTAACGTTCCGATCATTGCGTCTCCGCAATAAGAAGAATATAATACAGGTTGCAGTGGGGTGCCAGTGGGGTGGGGTAGAATGTTGATCCTTCTCTCATACCCGTAGATACAGTAAGAGTCTGCTAAGGGATACCTCCGTAAGATGCGCAGCAGCATTTTTCCGTGTATCAACATCCCTTACTGCGCTCGCCAACCACCCCCCTGCCGAGCGTGGTGAGTATGGCAAAATACCCCTTATGAATCCCTTCATGAGGAAGGCCTGTGTTTAGGGTTCAGGCTTGATATAATTAGTTTGAAGACCTCTGTGGCGCAGCGGGTGAAGGTGCGCCTGCGATGCAAGAGGTTGCGGGTTCAATTCCCGCCTCGGGACAAATATCTGTACGATCTGCAGATTTTTGTTCAGGGTGTTCTGGATGTTTTTCTATTATTATTACTATGTGCCATTCGGGTCCCACTGCTGGACAAAGGCCTCCCCAAATCCTGAGCCACTTCCCTCCAGCCAACCATGTGCTGATGGAGTTCGTCCCGCAATCTGCGCTTTGGTCTGCCGCGTCGCCTTCTCGCCGGGTCTGGTCTTCACGCGTTCAGGATTCAACGCAATTCGGGATGTTCATACACATTAATAAACAGTTTTTAATATTCTTTTGAGCTGTATCGTTTTTGAGTTATTTACAAAAATGTTGAAAAAACGACCGTCACCCGCCCTCCCCCCCTTATCTCCGAAGTTTGCAGAGATAAACCCGTGAAACTTTTTTAGCTAATACAAGTGTATGTAAAATTTAGAGGAAAATAATAGGAAACTCTCTAATTTGCAGTTTTTTAGAAAAGGGGGGTGGAAGGGGCGTCAAATTTTTTGTGAAGTAACTTGGTCATGTGGGGTATTACATCAAATGTTTTAATTTGCACATTAATAAACAGTTTTTAGTTTTCCTTTAAGCCGTATCTTTTTTGAGTTATTTACAAAAATGTTGAAAAAAATAGCTTTCCCACCTTATCTACGAAGTTTGCAGAGATAAGCACCCGAAACTTTTATTACTAATAGAAGTGTACTTAAAGATTACACGAAATTATAACGAACCCTTTAATTTGCATAGTTTTTTTAGAAATCAGACAAGAGATGGCGCTGTCAAGGTTCTCCAACAAATTTAAACCGCCTTTATCATATATTATACTGTATGATGGCACGGAACCCTCAGTGCGCGAGTCCAACTCGCTCTTGCCCGGTTTTATTTTATATAAATAGTTATAGACGGTTCCTCCAATACAAGCTTTACCTACTCAGGGAACCACTAGATATAACCCTATTTTCAGTATTACTTTTCATTTTGCTGTATAAATATTATGTATTTTTAAACTTTTCAAAGTTAAATTTTACCCTGTCTTTGGATCTGTACTCTTCTTGAAAACTTTTTCACTGAAACGGCCGAAAAATTACGGCGCCGCTATCAAACGAATCCTAGCTTAGCCGGATTCACTGTGAACTTAGTGAGACACCACAATCATGTATCCCTGTTCTGGGCAGTGTATCATTTTGAGGGATTCGTAAGGCACGAGATACAGGAACCTTGGTCTACACTCTTTCTAAATATCTGACTGCGAACTGAAACTGCGTCGAAATATCTGGAAACTCAAAAAGACTCAGATCATGGTAAACATCCCGTTAATATTGCACAGAATGTTCACAACCATGATATTTTCAAATGGAGCTTAAGTCGTATGTATTTTTTTATCTTTGCTACCTAATGTGCAATCATATTGCACGAACTTTCATGAAAAATATATCATATACCACGTCTGCTTACACTGCAGGTACACTGAGTTCGAGCTATCTCATTTCGTGTGGAAACACTATTGACATCTTAGTAACTCATGTTTCGCAAATAAATGAATATGAATATGAACAAAACGGCGCGGTTCATTGCGGTAAGGACGTATCTAACGATATAAATCTTTGCTTAAAGTCAGTTTTTATGATGAAAATTAAGACAATTACTTATACACAATTGCACTAAAAAGTTTTAGGAGGAAAAAAGACTATAATAGAATCGGAATTAAAAAATTACCTCTTGTTATGTGTTCTTCGAATTCCGAATTTACGAAGGTTTTAGCAAATAAAATTTTATAAGCTTTTGTGATCACAACACATTATTAACATACATATAAACGGGTATTTATCGTGTAAATTACCATTATTTTTTACCGACGTTTCGCTTGAATTGCACCAAGCATGGTCCCGGGAAGACTCTTTATCTCTTTAGTTTTCCCGGGATCATACTTTAAATAGTGGTAGGTAATAGAATACAATTAAATTTTATAATCATCGTTTCAGCCTTAAAACATCCACTACTACATCCATACTTTAAATAGTGATAGGAATACAATTAAATTTTATAATCATCGTTTCAGCCTTAAAACATCCACTACTACATCCATACTTTAAATAGTGATAGGTAATAGAATACAATTAAATTTTATAATCATCGTTTCAGCCGTAAAACATCCACTACTGAACACAGGCTTCTCTCATGGATCTCCATGAGTTGCCATACTCATTACGCTTGGGAGGCGGGTTGGCAAGCGCAGTATGATGTTGTTGATGGATGTTGATACAAGACGACGCTGCTGCCCATCTTCTGGAGGTATCCCTTTGCAGATTCTTACTGCATCCACGGGCAAGAGAGGAGGGGTAACATTCTACTTTCGGCACCCCATGGCGTAAATGATATAATATTAAAAGTAAAGGTAAATAAAAGACACGGTCATAATATAAGATTATTACTATATTGGATTAACGAGTCTCGTTAATCCAATATAGTATAGTAATATAGTGTAGTAATATAGTATAGTATAGTACCTTGGCAGACGGTGTGGTAGCTGGAATTTTTGCATGACGCATATCACCAAATTTTCTAGACGGAAACTGAATAAGGTACTTTGTGAGAAGCTGCGGTAGCTGGATTTTTTTATGACTCATTTCTTAAACGTTACCTAACGGTAGCCAAGTACCTTGGCAGACGCTGCGGTAGCTGGAATATTTTTATGACCCATCTCGTGAATTTTTGTTGATGGAAGCCGAATAGTTGTAGTGGTAGAACATTTTGTGAAGAGTTTATCGGGGGAAGTACTACCACCATAACTATTTCTGCCACCAAGCAGTAATGTCTGCATGTCTGTGTTCCAGTTTAAAGGGTAAGGGGCCCGGTGAAATTACGGGCTCGTGAGACCTCAAAACTCTGTCTCAGGGTGACGGGCGCAATGCAATGCAGCGTTTGTCACCTAGTCACAGGCTTCGTGGCCGTGACCACCGCGGTATTGCAATTGTAATTGGTAGAGTTTACCGCTTTACATTAGGCGGGCTATCGGCTTGTCTCGTCATTATCGTCATTAAGTTGCGGTAGCCTGAAATTTTTATGACTCAGCTCTAAAATTTTACTTAACGGGAGCTGAAAACGGTAGTTTGGCAGGCGCTGCAGTAGCTGGATTTTTTTAATGACGCAACCTACAAACTTTACCTGGCGGGAACGGAATAAGATTCTCCGGCGAACGTTGCGGTAGCGGGAAAATTTTATGACTTATCTCTTAAATGTTAACATCACGGGAGCTTAATACCATCCTTTGGCAGACGCTGTTGTAGCTGGAAATTTGTAGGACTCATCCCTCATACTTTACTTAACGGAAGCCTGAATAAGAAAAATTGACCTAAGTGTCAATTCTAGTCGCTACTGGTAGTGTTTGTGCTAAGATTTAACAAAGACAAATTATCACATAAAATTAAATTAATAACGTCTATATTTAAAAAAATTTTGATCATAAAGATACCTATCGTCGGTGATACTTCAATGCCGCTTATGAGCACTTTGTAAATACCGCGTATCTGCAAAAGTAGCGAAATTGAATTATCGCGCCAAGGGATTCCTAACGCTTACTTGCAATCTAAGGGGTTAAGGCTTTATAAGTTATCGTACTTAAAAAGTAGGGTACAGAGGCGTCACAAAAGAGTTCAGTCAAAAAAAGATAGTGCACAAAAGATACAAAGAGATATATACCGCCAATTGTCACTTTGTGTTTAGTGTTTATCTTTCTGTTGTTATTTTTATATTGAAGGTGTGCAATAAAGCATTTTCTATCTATCTATCTATCTATCTACAATACAAACTTCCCAAAACATACTTAAAAGTAGCCCATATAATCTTAATCTTGGTCTACATATCTATTCGTGTGTAAAGTTTCAGCTATAGCGTAGTTGTTGCGTGAAGATGTAACAAAGTCAAATTTTCATACAAAAGAAAACTGTTTAAATCATACCTATCTATCTTTGGAAACTCAATTTTGGAACAAAAAGTAGCCTATGTGTTATTCCTTGTCCACATCTATACGTGTGCAAAATTTAAACTCAATCTGTTGTGTAGTTTTTGCGTGAAGAGGTAACAAACCTCCATACATCCAAACAAACTTCCGGATTTATAATAAGTAAGGCCTTTTGCATCTATTATAGATGATTTATACAGCGTCAGCTACTGGTAATCATGCTGTACGGGACGCTGCAGTGCCTGAGACATTGTTAGATGGATTAGGCTTGCCCAGCACCTATACCATCCTGTCAGCTTAGTCAGCTGTTATTCAGAGGAAAGAACAGGTCAATACGTCTGAAGCTAACTAAGCCGCGGGTTTCCTCACGATGTTTCCTTCACCGTTAAAGCTCGTGTTAAGTGTGCACATACATTTTTCAAGAAAGAAAAATCCATTGGTGCACGGCTGGTATCGAACCCACGACCTTCGGATTGAAAGTCGGGGGTACATACCACTCGGCCAACACGGCTTTATAATATTATGTGATTTATAATATTATAGTGAGATTATTATGACAGCGGTTAAATCCGATGGTGGGAGAAGTTCACGATGATGAGTTGTTGCGTTGATCCGTGGATAGATGTCACTACAAGTCTGAATAACGGGCTTAATTTAGCAGTGTCGTAAACTTAACAGTACTGACAGTACTAAGTCCAAGTGCAACTAAATCCAAGATTAGGTTTATAGGTTATGATTATCCAGATATATGACTAAGAACTGAACGATATAATATTATAAATCATGTTTATACCCCCATTTATGTGACAAATAGACGGATCTTCCGATATCCTAATGTTGTATTGGTCCATTTATATATGTACGTAGTATTGGGTATTCTTTGAGTTATGGAAATTTGAGAAGGAAATTTTACTTTGGGACTGGTTAGAATTGTATATTAATTATAGATGATTTATACAGCGTCAGCAACTGGTAATCATGATGTACGGGAATCCGGGTATCAACATCCTGTACTGCGCTCGCCAACTCGCCTGCCAGGCGTGGTGAGTATGGCAAGAACCACAAATCATGATCAAAACGTGGAGATCCATGAGGGAGGCCTAATTTCCAGTACCTAGTGGACGTTCCACGGCCGAGATGATGATAATAATATGTATGTTTTTATCAAAAAAAAAAACACTTTTTGAGTATTCTTTATCATCTGTCCTATCACCGTGTCCAGTATTATTTGTTTATAATTTGTTCACTACCGTAGGGTCATCATCATCATCATCATTCCAGCCGTAAAAAGTCCACTACTGAACAGGCCTCCCTCGTGGATCTCCATGAGGGGTAGTTGCCATACTCACCACGCTTGGCAGGCGGGTTGGCGAGCGCAGTACGGGATGTTGATACACGGAAAGACGCTGCTGCCCATCTTCCGGAGGTATCCTTTAGCAGGCTCTTACTGCATCCACGAGCATGAGAGGAGGGGTAACATTCTACTGCCGGCACCCCACGGCTCGTAGGGTGCCGGCAGTAAAATGTTACCTCTCCTTTTTTGCTCGTGGATACAGTTAGAATTTGCTAAGGGATAGTATCCCTTAGCAAATTCTAACTATTACCTGGGCAGGAGCGTCTTTCCGTGTATCAACATCCAGTAAATTCAAATTTATCGCGTAATACCTTTGCCGTTCCCGTGTTTATGTTATTATATTATAATGAATTGTGATCGCGAAAGTTTACGAAAAACTATCCAGTACATCGCTTGCCAACCCGCCTGCCAAGCGTGACTGGTATGGCAAAATCCCCTGATGATCTTGAAAGTGTATGAGGGACTACGACTGAGAGGCCTTTACATTTATTTATAGGTCAGCGTCAGCAACTGGTAATAAAGCTGTACAGCACGCTGCAGTGCCTGGGACATTGTTAGATCGATTAGGCTTGCTCAGCACCTATACCATCTTCCCAGCTTAGTCGACTATTAGTCAGAGGAAAGCACAGGTCAATACGTCTGAATCTGCTATGCTGCGGGTTTTCTCACGAATAAAGATTTCTAAAGGGAGATAGCTTGTACTTACTGATAATATAGTTATGACATGTACAAGCTTGGTTCAATACATGTCGTTTTCGCAATATCATTAGAAATTTTCGCGTTAAGTGCCAGTCTACCGACATTGATATTACCGTTAAGAGCACGTGCGAATCGATATAATTTTAAATTGGAAAAATCAAGCCAAGAGCTTTTGGAAGGAGCGTTTTACAGGCGCCTGTAACCGAGTTCACTTAGTAAGTTACACAAATAACGACAAATCTGGACTTCCTTCCCACACTTGGAATAAAAGTTATCTGAAGCGAACGAATTCAACTATATGTTGTTTTTCTACATATTAAACAACACGCCGTGGGATGCCGGCAGAAGAATATTACCCCTCTCATGCCCGTGGATGCAGTAAGAGCCAGCTAAGGCATACCTCCAGAAGATGGGCAGCATCTTTATATATCAACATCCCGTACTGCACTCGCCAACCCGCCTGCCAAGCGTGGTGAGTATGGCCACTACCCCTCATGGAGATCAAGGGAGGCCTGTGTCTAGTAGGGGACGTTTTACGGCTGAAATAGTGTTAATAAAACAAAGTCCTATAATAAGCCGCGTCTGTCTGTTCGCGATAAACTCAAAAACTACAGAACGGATTTTCGTGCGGTCACCACGGTGTTGGTGCAAGGATTTTCGCTAAGGTCAGATTGACATTATTTATTCTTGTACTACGGAACTCTCAAAAAAAATTTATCTATTCTTCAATTCTGCCCGAGTTACTCTTCGCACAGAAACAAGTACCTACATACAGAACGAGGTGGTTTGAAAAATACGCCAGCGTTACGCGCGAGATAAACGCTGGTTTAAAAATGGCCGTCTTTTGCCTCACTTCACAATGTGCTGCGTGAAATGTTACCTGTGTTTGATTTATAAGAAACGTTTAATAAAAAAATAGGGTTAGTTTTTAAGTAAAAGATAATAATGTTTCTTGAAGTTATTTAATATGCCATACTCGGCCAGCTTGGCAGGCGAATTGGCGAGCGCAGGGACATTGATACAAGGAAAGACGCTGCCCATAATCCAGACGTATCCCTTGGCAAATTCTTCCTGCATCCACAGACAAGGGAAGCAGTGCCGGATTTACCAATAGGCTGAGTAAGCTGGACCTTAGGGCGGCATATTTAGATTTCCTTTATTGTCTTAGAGAAACAAAAAAATATATTATGTGTACACAGAGAAAACGAGTCGAAAATTCAACAAAAAACTCATAATCATACCAACTAATAACAAAAAGGCTGCTGTAATGAGGCACAAATCATTAAGTTGCAATTTCATCGTTTCTAATTTATTAGTTAGTAGTTGGTAATAGCCTACTGGCGCCAAATTTGTAAATCCGTCACTGAAGAGAAGAGGGAAAACATTCTACTGCCAACACCACATGGCAAGTTATTGTATTAGTTTAAGATTATTATCTAAGCTTACAACAACAATAGGTAAAGGGGAAATTACGGGCACACGAGAGCTTACAACTCTACATATTATTGCTCAGGGTGACGGACGCAATGCATGGTCACGTGCTTAGTGAACGTGATCACCGCAGTATTGCAGATTGTTATAGGTAGAGGTTAAAGCTTTACATCAATCCTAGTGTGGAGGCTTGTAAACCACTTACCTTACTATTAACTAAGGTTGATTAGTTCGTAGTTCGTAAGATAAGGTTATAACAAGTATGTTTCTTGTTTCTAATAAATAAACTGTTTAATGGGCCTTTACAAACTGTTTTAATCAGTTAGGCTTTTGGCTTGTATCGTCATTCAGTTGTATAAAAAATGAAATTGAAAATATTTGTCCGTAGTTTCGACGTCCGCGGCCGCAGTTTCAGCACCGCCCTGCACTGGTCGGACCCTGCCGCGTTTGGGCGGCGCGCCCACTTCACCACCATGTCCCGCCCTTCGTCACTCACCGTGGACGCTGTGCAGTTGGACGACGAGGGCATTTACCGGTGCAGGTATTGTGTTCCCTTTTAAAAGTCTATCTCTTTTATCTGTGTACGAGTCATCTTACAGTTGAACCCCAGAACTGGTCTCTATATTGTAATTAGTGCGTTTTGTAGAATTCATCATTTCAGTTGTTAAACATCCACCACTGAACGAAGGCTTCTGCCTCATGAATCTCCATAAGGGGTAGTTGCTATACTCACCACGCTTGGCAGACGGGTAGGCGAGTGCAGTACGGGATGTTGATAAATGAAAAGCTGCTGCCCATTTTACGGTGGTATACCTTAGCAGGCTCTTACTGTATCCACGGGCATGAGAGGAGGGGAAAAATTCTACTGCCAGCACCCCACAGCATTAAAACTTCCTATTTATAGCTACGAAATGTAGTGCACCAAGACTGGTGAGATTCGTGGCAGCAACTATAGTGAGAGACACACACAGCATAGGCTTCGTGAAAGAGTCTTGTTGGTGTTTCAAGTGAAAATTAAAGAGTAAACTGTATAAAGATGCTAGTTTAATTCGGACTAGAATAAGCGTGCGTCTTCGGTCGCGTGTGTGATGTTAGGGTCCCAAGTGTGGAGTGTGGGTCGCAGGTCGGCAGGTAGACGGCTGCCCCCGGCCCCGCGCCCCAGCGCGTCGGTCGCATCCTCATAGTGATGTGAAGCTGTACATCAAATTGCCGTGGCGACGCAAGGCGGAGATTTGTCTCCGACAGTCTTGTCCCTTGTCTTGTCTTGACCCTGCGGTCATACTAAATATAGTATATTTTGAGTTTGAGTTTAATATTGAATTAAGGTGCTCAATTTGGAACAATCTTAAACGTTAATTCAATATTAAACTCAAACTCAAAATATACTATAATATTTAGTGTGACCGCAGGGCCTTTGGGACTCATCAATTTACAATATAAAAGAACACAAATGTATAGAATAAAGCACATAATTGGAGCTGTTCAGATGACACGCGAGTAAGGAAAATAAGTGAACAGAAGAACCTAACTTGGTCGTTATAGTCATCATTTAAAAAAATATATTTTGTCTTACGTTACGTTTGACCGAGTTTAAGCGGATACCGACCCAAGAGGTTTTATCCTTTAGGTAATCTCATATTTTATAGGAAGCTTTATTGCAAATGTTGCGTTGGACAACGTTTGCGAATGTATGAATGATAACTTCTGCAACTCACTTGGGAAATTGATCTATCTCGCAACGAACAGCATCAAACCGCCTGTTGCTCACGATCTAATCACCTTTTCTGTTAACAGGGTCGACTTCAAAAACTCGCCGACGAGAAACTTCCAAATACGTCTCAATGCTGTCGGTAAGTTAACTAATTATATGGTTTCCTTGAGAGCGGTCGCCGTTATTTGTCGTCCGGTAATTGCCATGGGGTGGCAATAAAATGTCGGCCATCTTCTTCTGCGCGTGGATCCCGTACGTGTCGCCAAGGGATACCTCCGTAAGGTGGGCAGAAGCATCTTTCCATGTATCAAAGTACCGTACCGCGCTCGCATCCATCTGCCAAGCCTGGCAAGTATGGCAACAAACCCTTTATGATCTTTGAGGGATCTCCATGCTTATGGATACAAGGGAGGCCTATGTCTGGCAGAGGACTTGGACAGTAGTCCAATGGCTAAGATGATGATGATAAATTGCCGTTGGGTGTCGGTGACTGCAGTCGAATAGAAATAATCGCCATAAGATCCCTTTGTAAGACGGCCAGCAGCGTCTCGTATCAACCAACATCCTGTATCACTCGCACTCGCCAACGCGCCTGTTATGATGAGTATGGTAACTACCCCCTCATGCTCACAACTTGTTCTAACAACAAGATCAATGAGGTTTATGTACAGTGTAAGATGGTGGTTATCTGTGTAGTTAGAAGGTATCTAAGGTTAACTCAGACAAATACCCGGCTGGGACGTAGGATGGGGTCGAGCCCCGCCGACATTTTTTTGCTTTTACTAAAAAAAGGAAATACTTTAGTATTCTTTGGAGCTGTTCGAATTCTGGAACCCAGAAAACAGCTCGTCCTACTTAAGGGTAAGTTGTTAAGATGGTGAAATGATGTGAAATGACCAATAGTCAATTCAAATTCAAAAGTTACTTTATTCAATGATACCGCAGAGGCTTTTGTGACGCGTCATTTTTTAGAAACAGTTTTTTTATAGAATTTAGTACCTAATTGAATCTGATTGTGAAAATGAAATAATTTTCATTTGTCATAGTCATGTTACGTTTGCCGGAGTTGGAGCTATTTCCATCCCAAGTGGGGATTTTGTAACACGTCAATTCACAAAATAAATCACACAAATAATTAAAAGAATTAAGAACTTAATTGAATCTGAATATGAAAATGAAACATTTTTTTAATTATGTCATACTAGCTTGTGCCCGCCGCTTCACATGCGTCGTACCCGAATAAAAAGTAGCCTATTGTTATTCCTAGTCCACATCTATACGTGTGCAAAATTTGAGCTCAATCCGTTTGGTAGTTTTTGCGTGAAGAGGTAACAAACCTCCAAACAAACTTTCGGCTTTATAATATTAGTGGGATTTTTGACGGAGTTGGAGCAGTTTCCGTCCCAAGTCGTTTTGTCCTCGTGTTGCAAAGATTGCTTTTGACTTTTTTTAATATAATCAATGATAAGTTCTGCAACTCACCTACTTTTTTCCATTCATACACTTTTAAATAGTATCAATAATCATATCATATCACTTTGACATTTACTAATTATATGTCATAATTAATGACATATAATTAGTAAATGTCAAAGTACAATTTCATTTTAAATTGCACAAACGTCTCTATAAACATATCTACTCTATACATATATTCATAGGCAAGCCCTTTCCCTTTAGTTCATAAGCAAAAGATGAAAGTGCGATAGCATAACTAAATCAGAGGAACTATGCAAGCTCCCCGGCTCACGCCAATGGCCCGTCAAATTGAGTCGGTCGTAAACGCGGCAACGCTTTGACGACTTTCTGTGCAATTCCTGACGCGGTGTTTTGGATGGTTCACTGGATGGAATCAAACTAACTTTGCATCTAGATTAGATAACACCAACTTAAGGAAGCTGGTATTTCTTCAACCCTCAAGACCTCAAGAAGGGTGTTATAAGTTTGATCATTTGTGTGTTTGTCTGCGGCACTGCAGCTCCTAATTGAAACCTGCTGCCTATCTTGCTGAATATTATGCTGAATATTATCGTTGAATATTAGGATATGTGAAACAAAGCAGAGTTGCAAGCAGGCAGCTCGCAAATATTTTGTAGATAATGTTCATCCGAGTTCGTAATATTCTATTCTTATTTCATGCCCATAAACAATTATGTATTATTTATATATTTTAAATATTTATATATTTATTTATGTTATATAATGTGTTGGTATATTTTATGATAATTAATATTTATATAGAAATTTTCCTTACTTCTGTTGTTAGTGCCTTCTATGCTATTAGCATTAAGTCCTCCTCTGTACATTGTTTTTGTGCACAAAGTATTAAATAAATAAATAATAAATAAATATCTTCCGGAGGTATCCCCTAGCAGGCTCTTACTGCACGCATGGGCAAGAGAGAAGAGGCTCCAAGGCTTTGTCTCGTAATAAATATATTTACATAAATTATTTTCATTTGTGATATTAGGCTCTGGGGGCTTAGCGTGACGAAGAACAATAATATCTTGTCTAAAGCACTCCGCGTCACTGCTAGGTATCCTTTCGTGCCGGATGACTTCCTCGACATTGCCAATTACCTTTTCAAAAGGGATACGTTTCGTGGTGGGGGTATAATTCAAACGCTTTCCTAACACTTTGACAGCTGTTTCGCGCAGAGTCTTTGTCGATAAGTTGATGTTTAAATCTTCTAAGCACAGGCAGCAACAAAGTGTTAAAAGTGAGTAGTATAGTTTAAATCAAACGCGCGTTTCCGTAAATAAAGTCTTAGTGGGCAGTCATGCGCGATCAAGTACATCTTTATGATTTGTTTGTATATAAGTATGTCATCATCATCATCATTTCAGCCGTAAAACGTCCACTACTGAACTAAGGCCTCACTCACTGATCTCCATGAGGGGTAGTTGCCATACTCACCACGCTTGGCAGGCGGGTTGGTGAGCGCAGTACGGGATGTTGATATACGGAAAGACGCTGCTGCCCATCTTCCGGAAGCTTCCCTTAGCAGGCTCTTACTGCATCCACGGGTAGGAGAGGAGGGGTAACATTCTACTACCGGCACCCCACGGCAATAAATAAATAAATAAAGTAATATAAGTATGTACTTTTATTTTATTTGGTTGGGCATTTCAGCCTACTTTGTAGGCAATACAATATGTTGTCAAAACCTAGTGATCTAGACATCTCAGATTCAGTGCATAATTTCAAAAAAGAACTATTAAAGATCATGGAGGTATAAATAAATGCATAAATGATACCATAAACATTAAAATTTACTTATTTTTTAAATACTTACGTACCAACTCAACATATTGTCATTGTGTTTCTTTCTTTACTATTAATTTTAATTAAAATGTTTTCTTTTCTAAAATACTAACTTCAATGATTGTTCATAATGAACCTAAAGTTTATGTTATAATTTTTCATACTTGCTTTATATACTGTTTAAATAAATAAATAAAAAAGACAATTTAGTAATTTTTTTATTTAATTTGAATATTTTATACTTTTTTACATTTTTATGGGCCAAGTGTTCAACAGTACACTGTTGATACACGCCAATGCCCCGAAAGTGAACCCTTTCGGGGTGCGGGTCCATTGAACTAGGGGTGCGGGTCCATTAAACTAAATATCTTATTGCACTGTATAATTTCCTCAACATTGTCAATAACATTTTCAAAAGGGATACGTTTCGTGGTGTCGTCGCTCAGAGTCTTTATCGATAAGTTGATGGTCAAGTCTTCTAAGTATAGGCAGCAACAATGTCTTTAAAGTGAGTAATATAGTTAAATCAAACACTAAATGCCGTGGGGACCGGCAGTAGAATGTTACCCCTCCTCTCTTATCCGAGGATACAATAAAAGCCTGCCCCCTTGGCAGGCTTTTATTGATACCTCCAGAAAATGGGCAGCAGCGTCCCTGTATCAACATCCCGTACTGCGCTCGCCAACCCGCCTGCCAAGCTGGGTGAGTATGGCAACTACCTCTCATGAAGTCATGAATCTCCATGAGGGGTAGTTTACATGTGTTCGGTAGTGGATATTTTACGGCTAAAATTATGAAACACATAATGTAAAAAATCACAATGCAAGGCAATATTTCAGTAGTAAGGAAATAGTTATACGTCTACACAGGAAACTTTAAGGTCATAGCAAAATTATTTATAGCTTTTCTACGAGTTTTATTTTGCGCCGTTAAACAGAAAGAAAAACATTAACGTCATCGCTCTACGTTCGTAATTAGAAGCTAAATAAATCATTAAGAACTGTTTACTTTGTGCGAGTGATCAGTTTCAGTAGGTTTACTGCCACGAAAACTAATTTGTGATTTCTTGCACTTTCAGTGTTAATACGAAGAAAATTAAATGAATGAAAAATAGTTTAATGACTACACAAGGTACAGCACACAAATGAAAAAAAAAACCAGAGAAAAACAAAAACAATTGCACAGAAGGAGAAAAAAGAACACAGAGAAAGAGTCGCTGTAACAACATGCGTCAAAAGGTCCCGTCTCAGCTTTATCATCCCGCACCGCTCAGGAGCGAGCAGTCGCGCTGGTATTCCGGCATAAATAAGTAAAATGTCGGATTTTATAATATAATTTAATTCATAACAAAGTAAAATAAATCATATTTTATCTATACTTATATTATAAAGCTGAAGAGTTTGTTTGTTTGTTTGCTTGAACGCGTAAATCTCAGGAACTACTGGTCCGATTTGAAACTCTTTCATTGTTAGATAGCCTGTTTATCGAGGAAGGCTATAGGGTAGTTTTAAGCAGTGGTTGTAGTAGGTGCGATACGAAGTTCGTCGGGACACCTAGTAAATGTATAAAAACAGACCTCCTCCTTTTTTGAAGTCGCTTAAAATACGATACAAGCCCTGCAAAAAAAACAAAGGCAAACATTTGTGGTAATCCCTTGATTCCTCATGAATGTTTGATACGTCATCAGAATTTGTTTAAAAAATTGGGACCAAATAAAAGTGTATCAAACGCAGCAGCTCTGAGGACAAATATTAAAAAAATAAATAAATAAGGACGATCTTATCATCCTTTTTTTGCAGTCGGTTAAAAATACTAAACAGTGTCAGTAGAAAAAAGAAAAATATTAAGTAACAAAAGCAACCAGTATGATAAAAAATCTCGCTCTCCTAAAACACTCGCCCAATTCTTCTAGTAAACACACAAATGGAAGCCCAAAATTCAAAAGCAATAACAAAATCAACCACTGGGTATCAACAACTTTTTGCGTTCCAATAATAGAACGCTCTCCTAAAACACTCGCCTATTCTTAACACACAAATAGAAGCCCCAACTTTTTCTTTTCAAAACAGAAAACTACCTAATTAGTTCTTTGGTCCCGTTTCGAGTAATTGCTATCGGAATTGGAAAAATAGAAAAACCAAACAAAGCTAATTTGAATTTTGTATTGGTCTATGAATTATTGAGCGGCTCGTTTCAACTTTATTGTTAGATAGAAAAAGTTCTTACTGTGTTTTCTATTGTTTTAATACAGATTGGCAGTAACTGTGGACTATTTTGTAATTCTGTTTGTAGTATTGTTGAGGTTCTAAGAATATACATTCGAAGATTTCTATTACTGGCGGGCTACAGACGCGTGGTCTCGCCCTTCTTAAGGAAGTGGCATACAAATGTATTTAATACTAGATATTTAAATTACAACAGTTGGCATAGTTTCTAAGGCCTTACTTACGGAGACGCGGGGCGTCGTGCGCTGCGTTGGGTGGCGGGACCTGCACTGAATTCAAGCCTTAATGCGTTGTAGAGCGAGTTTACGGAGAAATGCGCGGAATAATAGTATTAATTTAAGCCTACTTTGTGAAGATAAATATTTATTTACATATATTTAATTAATAAATAAATAAATAATAAATAAATAATGCTCGACAAATCACACAGCATCATCTAGCCCCAAGCTAAGCAGAGCTTGTGTTATGGGTACTAGATGACTGATATACTTAATACATTATACTACATAGATATTTTTATTATACATAGAAAAACACCCAGAACACCCTGAACAAATATCTGCAGATCGTACAGACATTTGTCCCGAGGCGGGAATCGAACCCGCAACCTCTTGCGTCACAGGCGGACCTTCGCCCGCTGCGCCACAGAGGTCGTCCTTTGAATTTGAATATGAATAATGATTATTCATTAAACTTTCTCCTTATCGCATGCTTGTTCTAGTACCGCCGCATCAGTTGCTGTTGTACGACGAAGCAGGGCGGGACGTCGCGGGTGTGGTCGGGCCTTTAGAGGAGGGCGGCAACTTCACTCTTCTCTGCGAGTTACGAGGAGGTATGTAGCATTCTAAAACACAGAGATACAAGAATTCTCCCCTTTTGTAGTGACATTTGTAATCTTGTAAGGTATCGACATACGCTCATCATAGATATAACATGAAAAGAAAATAACTATCTTTGTTTGTCTTTTTTAAACATTCGCGATCACAACACATTATTACTATATTGAATTATCGTTATCATATTATCATACCGCTAGAGGGCGCTGACCTCAGAACAGTCGCAAAGTTATACGATTAATTATAATTTAATTTAATAATACATACCGTGTTATAATTATGTACTTGTGTGGTTAAGCATATGTACTGAACTACGTTACATAACCTGAGCCAACATCAAGACCTCTTTCAACAAGTGACTAGTGAATAACTCTGAAGATACAATATAGACAAAGTTTCTACCTGTTTTCGCGGATCACCAGTGCTAAAACTCATGGATACATTGCAGTGAGTTATCAAAACACAAACAATCATCACTAATTTAAGTATCGTTCAAAATAAGATACTACAAAACTGGTATATGGTTGAATAATTTCAAATCAAGTGAATCTTATCCGGGTTTTAACGTGAGACCCTAAATTATTTACCTACACGCACTTCGAGTCTACACCGATAACTAGCAACCCGTTTCACCGTACGTTTAAACCTTCATGTTCTCTTTCAATAATTTTAAAGGAAACATCACCAGAGAACATCATTTTCGCAAGTCATTGACGACACTGTTTACATCAGAGTTTGCACGATCAGTAGTGAGAGGCGCTGCCGTGCAACATACTCGTAATAGGATCACTGCCGCAGAGATCGACAAGCAACCTTAGGCAACTCCAATACTACAAGCTTCAGCGCTTCGTCGCTAGATGACGCTGATATACATTTAACCACCACTAACTACGGCTGTGACGATTGAATAAAATTATTATTTAATTTTTTTGCTTTACTTGGAACGAAATATGAGTTGCGAGGGCTGCAAGCGTGCACTCAGCCCTAACAGTGGCCTGGAATGTTATGTCTGCAATGGCACGTACCACTATAAATGCCTTAATATGAATACCGACTATTTTAATTCATTGTCGGATGATAACCGACAAAAGTGGACTTGTCCTGCATGTTCGAGTAAAGTGACGCGACGTATTCGATCAAATGCGAACACACCAGTGCGCCATAGCTATGTCACACAAGTGGAAGACTCTATGGACATGTCATGTGATATACTGAACAAAAGTGAGCTACCTACAACCTCGCCTCCGCCCCAGTATTTAAAAGATTCGATTAGTATAGAAAAATTTAATGAGTTACTCAGCTCCATACAAGGATGGCGTGCAGAATCCTTGCGCCAATCAAGTGAGATGAATGCTAATATGCTGAGCATACGGGACGACATAAAGGGCACCTTAAACGCTATACAAACCGAGATAAAAACATTAAAAGATGAACAAATTGTTCTGAAACAAAATGTCATAAGTATAAATGATGAAATTCAGTCTCTCCAACACTCTGTCACTTTCCAAGCTGATCAACACATCACACTTAAGAGCCGTGTTGATGTAATTGCTCGATCTGCCTCTGAACACACCCTAGCAGCGGTCACTAGCTTAGAATCAAAGATCGACTCACTTGAACAACAAGCTAGAAACTGCAACATAGAAATATGCAATGTTCCGGAGCGTCGCAACGAAGATTTGGTGGGCATAGTAAGCGCCATAGGAGCCACAATTCGCGCTCAGTTCACAGAGAGAGATATTGTGGCCATACATAGAGTACCACACCATCCTCAGCAGGGCTAGCATGGCCGGAGATATTTTATCCACGGGGAGAGGACAAAATACTATTCCCCTCTGTCAATTTTGTCCATCCTCCGAGCATGGCGACATGGGTGGATAAACTATTCACGCTGGACAAACCAGGGGAAACGCTTGTCCCCGAAATTATAGGCGGAGGGTGAGTTTCCACGTCTAATGTCAAAAAGTGATATAATTCTCTTTCCCCCTGTTGCCGTGCTTTGGCAGGTGGATAAAATAATTTTATCCCTTGTCAGTGGAAATAACCGGTGGACAAAAGTTTTATCTCCAGCCCATGCTAGCCCTGCAGCAAGGTAGAGATAGACCTAAAAATATAATTGTGAAGTTTACCACACGTATCATGAGGGACAACGTACTAAGTCTATATCGGAAGACTAAAACGTTGAAGTCGGATCAATTTGGTATTCCTGGTACATCCACAATGATATTTATGAATGAACATTTAACACTAATGAAAAAACAGTTATTTCGAAGATGCAGAGAAGTTGCGAAAGAGCACCTGTATAAATACGTGTGGATTAAGAACTCTACAATTCTTGTCAGGGAAAAAGACGATAGTCCTGCAATCGCCATCAGGACTGAAAGTGACCTGGACAAGCTTAAACCACGTTTCTCCCTTGATAAAAATAATATGCCTTTCTAAAATCTATATTGTATTTCCTTGGACATATTTTTAATCTTTCGGTGGTGGTCTACTGTTTTTAATTTTATATTACTTATTACGATAATATGTACAATGTATAAATTAATTATGTTTTATTATATTTATAGCTGCAATTGCATTGACTCTAGTACAACGAAACTGGAACAATTTGTCAAAGACTCTACCATCTGCGTTATTAAATTTTATCCCAAAAAGACTCTACAATTACATCCCCACACGGTCTCGACATGTACTGTTCTTATGTATTCCTTTAATGCAGGCTTCCAAGATAACTTAATTTTGCCAAAGTATGTCAGCTGCTTTTATAATTGCTTGATTAGACGAATGCCACTTAATAAAAACTCGTGTATTGTATTCTATTTCAATAATGGATAACGCAAATAGTAATTCAAATCAGCTGACGATATATTACCAAAACTGTCGTGGTATTAGAACAAAACTGCAAACCCTATATATGAATATTTTAGCACATAGCTACGACGTCATTGTGCTAACCGAAACATGGTTGGTGCCGGATATCGACAACAATGAATTTATTGACCAAAGGTACACTGTTTATCGATGCGACCGCGATCGTTCTGCTACAAATAAACGAGATGGTGGAGGGGTTCTCATTGCAGTTCTACATAAACTTGGATCAACTATCTTTGATACCTCCAATTACACCATGGCCCCATGTCATATTGAGCATGTAATGATTGAGATTCCGTCCATGAACCGCTCAAAACGGCACGTTATAAGTGCGGTCTATATACCACCCAAGACACCAGCAAACCTATATGAAGAACATTTTGATTTACTTCAGGAATCTCTAAATGACCCACGTGTAGATAATTTATTTATTGTTGGCGATTACAATATTCCCGATATTGAGTGGATTCGTCCAACTCCCTCCTCTAATAATCCCATAGGAACGACACTACTGGCCAGAGGCTCGTCGGAAATTCATGCTATGCTTACTAACTTATTATCTGCTCTCAATGCATCTCAATGTAATGACATTGCCAATATGAATGGTAAGATACTTGATCTTTTTATATCAAATTCACTCTCAGTACTTTATGCAGAGTCTAGCACACTGTTACCTACAGACCCTCATCACCCCCCATTTGTTGCTGTTGTGAATGCCTATCTCATTAATCAACCCATGAAGAGAAAACCTATAACTAAGTATAATTTCTACAAAGCTAACTTTGAACTAATTAATGATAAAATTCAGGGTACTGACTGGAATAGCTTGTTACAGAATCTTCCATCTGACCAGGCACTTGATATGTTTTACAATAGATTAGATATGATTAATAAACTTCATGCCCCAATGGCTAATCGTAGAACATCGGAATTTCCCATTTGGTTCTCGAGGTCGTTAATTAAATTATTCAAAAAGAAAAATAGTGCCTGGATCAAATGGAAAAAACATAATAACGAATTTGACTATGAGATATTTTCACAGTATAGAAAGGTGAAAGGAGTTTAAGAAATTATGTGACCAGTGCTTTAATAAATACATGGAATCGGTTGAAGAAAGTATTCCTAAAAATGTAAAAAACTTCTGGACGTATATTGGAAACAAAAAAGGTAAACCGAATATTCCTTCTACAATGCAATACCAAAACCAGAAATCAAACGATCCAGAAACTATTTGCAGCATGTTCTCCGACTTCTTCTTGTCAGTATATGAACCTACATCACCATCCATTGATCAATGGCAACCCCCTATTGATATAACTGACAATGCTAGTTTACTGTCCGATATTCAATTCAGCGAATTTAGCGTTCTGTCTGAGTTGAACAAGTTAGATACTAAAAAAGGAGCTGGACCAGATGGACTCCCCCCGCTATACTTTAAACGTACCGCTGAACATATATGTAAACCACTGCACATTATGTACAATAAATGTCTAATGGAAGGAGTTTTCCCTGAGTTCTGGAAACGTGCAAATATAACACCGGTGCATAAGAGTGGCCATAGGTTTGATGTTGAACAATACCGACCGATATCTATTCTTTCCACTTTGTCAAAGCTTTTTGAGCGTCTCGTTCATAATAAAGTTTATCCAGTTATACAAAAAACTATGATCGAACAACAACACGGTTTCGTTAAGCAGAGATCTACAGATACCAACTTAATAATCTTTACGAATTTTTTGTTTGAGAATATAGATAAAAGGATACAAGTAGATGCTGTATACACAGATTTCAAAAAGGCCTTTGACAAAGTGGATCATGAGTTACTCCTCAAAAAGTTAGCTTACAACGGCATTCGTGGTAACCTCCTGCGTTGGTTTTGGTCATATATTCAAAATAGGTCTCAAAAAGTTGTAGTAAATGGGTATCAATCAAGTAGTATAAGGGTAACTTCTGGGGTGCCTCAGGGATCTATCATTGGACCTTTACTATTTATTATATTTATAAATGATATTAAACAATGTTTTCAAAATTCTAATTTCTTGTTGTACGCCGATGACTTAAAAGTATACCGAACGATTAAAAATATTGACGATTGCATTGCCCTCCAACAAGACTTGGATAGACTTTCGGCATATTGTATTGAAAATAAGCTTCAACTAAGTATCCCCAAATGTAATTACATTAACTTCACGAAAAATACTAATTTCATCCGGTTTTCTTACAATCTCTGTGGTACAAGTATTGCTCATGTGACTTCACTTAAGGATTTGGGGGTTTTGCTGGACGCTAAGTTATGTCTGAATTTGCACATTGACAGAATTGTGAACAAGGCTTTTAAGATGTATGGCTTCATAATGAGGACCTCTGGCGATTTCAAACGAACATATACATATTTATATCAATTATATACAAGACACTCGTTCGTTCTCAACTTGAATATGCAGTTCCAGTCTGGAACCCGTACTATTTCAAATACTCAGCGGCTATTGAAAAGGTTCAGAAAAAGTTCTTGCGTGCTATGCACTACAGATGTCATAAAAGATATTTATCGTCTTCCCTCCTGCTTAACTTGTATAAGGTACCTAGTTTAGAGTCCCGACGTATCTACTTGGAAGCTACTATTCTGTATAAGATTGTCAACAATAAGTTCAATTGTATTGAGTTGGTAAGGAATATTTGCTATGCTGTCCCAAGATCAGTACATGTCAGAGAGGTGCGTGGCGGTCGCTTATTTTCACTCAACACTTGCCGTACCAACTCCGGATGGCGTTCACCCACACGCAGGATGCTGGAGTCTTATAACAAATACTTCGCAGACATAGATATTTTCTTTTGTAGTATGTATCAATTTAAGATTTTAGTCATGAAGAATTTGAAATTGTAGCAGCATTTAAGTTTTATTTTATTTCTTATATTCTTGAGATTCTCCTATATTTTAGGCCATTTGAAAAGTGTCTTAGAAATATCTGCTTGTCTTAGTTATGTGTTATTTTTAATTCGTTAATTTAATTCACTTATCTAAATAATAATTGTTTTGTAGGTCAGATAACCTAGCGGTATTTAAGAAATACTCATAGCATTCTGTGAATAGCGCTGTGGGCTGCATTATTATGTAAGATTAATTTTATTATCCCTGCTTACCTATTATATTATTTTGTAGCTGTTTGCTTTTCCTAAATAAATAAAATAAAATAAAAAAATCGTTGACCTTTAACTATTAAATAAAGGTATTTACGCGATAAATACCCGACAATCCAATATAGTAATAATATCTTTGGTAGTAGAATCATGGTAAATACCCAGTAAATTATATGGCATTTATTGTTTTATGCCATATTTACGAGATATTAACCATGATTTAATTTATTTTTGAGGATAACCGTGATCATGGCGTCTGGAAAGAAAACCCAACAAGAATCAAACCTTAAGTATAGAATAGAATAGATTAAAAAAGTTTTATTGTTAATCACAATCACTTACATTGTACATACAGTTATTTAATTACATGATAGAGAGGTGAAAAGAATAAGGCGACCCCTCAGCATTTGCTACATCAGCACGAGGGCTGCTGGAGCGCTGGTTTTCAGTGGCGCCCGTATTGTGTGGCGCAGGCGGCACTGCGATACACAATTATATAAATTCACAATTTTAATACAATATTAATTGTAAAGAGCAGATAGTCATTACTTAAGTACACAAAGGAAGCAAGGCAAAAGACAACTAGGCAAACTTATATTAAAAATCTAGGTTAGTAAAAATAAAAAATAACAACAGCTAACAATATAAAACCATGCCATAGGTATGCCCCATAACATCAGAAGCATAACCATAAATATTTAAAAAGAACAGAGAACGACAACATAATCATTAGTTATTTTGTACATTAAGCAGGTATTTTTTAAAATTTAATTTAAAGGTGTAAATTGAGAAAGTAGTGAGGATTCGCCGGTTCTGGCTCACTCAATAGGGTAAAAGTAATAGTAGGGTAGAAGTAGAGTAGAAGTGGAGTAGAAGTAGAGTAGTAGTAGAGTAGTAGTAGGGTAGTAGTAGAGTATTAGTTAGAAGATACGAGTAGGTAGTTGATTCTGGGTGGTCCAAAGTTCGCCGGGGCAGCTAGTCCCACTAATATTATAAAGCCGAAAGTTTGTTTAGATGGAGGTTTGTTACCTCTTCAATGTTGATACACGGAATGACGCTACTGCCCATCTTCCGGAGTTGTCTCTTAGCAGGCTCTTACTGCATCCACGGGCAAGAGAGAAGGGGCAACATTCTAGTGCCGGTACCCCACTGCAAAAACGGCAAACCCATTAACACAAACAATTAGGTGATTAAGGTGATAATCAGTTTTATTAATGACTTATTACGTTTTTTGTAACTTTGGAATAAGTTATAATATGTTAAAATGGACAAGTGCAATTGATCGGGCGTATGCCAAAACCCCCAATTTGATACCAAACTTTTTTTTGAGGAGGTGAACCTACCCTTGAACAAGCTATTTTTGAGGAGCTATCTGTTGAGTGGGGCAGAACCGGCCAATCTTCATTACTACCATATGGGGTTTTTACCAAAATATCCCGAAAATATAGCATAGATAGATAGATAGATAGAAAATACTTTATTGCACACCTTAAAACTAAACATAATAACAAGAGAAACTTGAGAACATTGTAACAATTGGCGGCCTTATCGCTAAACAGCGACTAACTAAGAACGAATTTTTAGTAAAATTCGTAAGTTTTGAGTTGGTTCTCAAATTACGTTTTACATGCAATATTTACCGTTCCGATCAAAAATATACAGACTGTATCATAATATCCGTACTATCCAAAAAAGGAGGGATTTAGACCCCCCCGAGGAACAACGATTGTTCAACGACTTTTCGAATTTCGATTGGTATCTCTGAAAAAACTCTGAAGAAACTTTCAACTTGAACAGCTGATTTTTTACGCAATAACAACCCTAATTTTAGCTGTCGGGACGATGACCTCAGTATCGTCACAGATGATGTGACAGACAGTGACAGATTCATAATTCTTAAAACGCCTACAGCATCATAGAGGCAAGTTGTCGTAAATTATGTGAATGAACCATGCCGTGGGGTGCCGGCAGTAGAATGATACCCCTCCTCTCATGCCCATGGATGCAGTAAGAGCCTGCTAAGGGATACCTCCGGAAGATGGGCAGCAGCGTCTATCCGTGTATCAACATCCCATACTGCGCTCACCAACCCGCCTGCCAAGTGTGGTGAGTATGGCAACTCCCTCATGGAGATCCATGAGGGAGGCCTGTGTTCATCAGTGGACATTTTATGGCTGAAATGATGATGTGAATAATAAATTATCGCACACATTTCAATTTGAAGGTTGTAGTTACGTGAAGTTAAACATGCGAAATAAACTTTAGGCTGTTTCTTTGATACCGCAGTCATGCCTCTTTCCAACTGTTTGTTATTTCTTGTGTGTTGATTTATTAACCTACTGACTGACTACAAAGCCCCTGATGTCCACTTCTAGACAGCGCTGCGACCACTACAGCAAACTTATCTAAAAAGTTTACCAGTCTTTCCGTTATTCAATGTTGTTAATCTGTCCGGTCTGTCCAGAAATCTTAAGTCTTTGTCTCAAACGCGCCGCGCCGTGCCGAAAGGTGGCCTTTCGGCAAGCCGCCTCGCTTTGAAAAGCACCGACAAACGAACGCCGCGCGCGGCGGTCGCGTCATTCGTCGCGCGGAAAGCGTCGCGCGCGCACGTGCCGTCCGTCGCCAGTCCCGTGCAATCTCGTGATTATGTGTACCTTGTGTAAATGTACCTACCTAGTTCTAGAAGTGAGTGAATTACTTGTCTGTGATTGTGTACCTTCTAAGAATGACCTACGAAATCGAAATAAGAAGCCGTCTAGACATCTGACAAGCGAGAAAATATGAGGTACTTAAAACTTTCCTAATTAAAAACCTAGGTTGAGGTACACACATCTTATTATTACATACGCATTTACTAAATAAATCGTCGAGTAATCTCCCGCCATAGCGGAAATTTACCTGCGAAGATAAATACCTACCTATACCTACTAGATTGCCCGGACAGGGCTGTCACGTTTTTTAGGCACTATGAAATTTAAACGTTTTGTATGGGAAACTGAAAATAGGATTTTTTAATTATATCCCCCCCAAAACCAATGGGGTCTGAACCCCCCACTCTCCGGCGTAGTACACATATAATGATATACCTTGTATACGAGTACATTGTTATATTTTAAAACCTTCAGTGATTAAATGCTGTCTGCAAAAGCCTTCCAAAAGTTTGCAATCTTCTTAAGTTTGAAATTTCATCAAAATTCAATCATCCGTTTAAGAGTTATCCTCAGACAGAAATTGCGGACATAAATACAAACAAACATTCAGCTGAAACACCTAGTTGCCACTAAGAACTTCGTTCACTTCGCTCGCTCGTTCGAATAGTACTCACATCTTCGACGAGCACTCCTATCCTCGAAACAATGACATATTAGAAGTGTTTTATCGATTTGACAGTCGACACCGTCACGTCACTAGCAATAATAAACTTCAAACGAGCCTAAGACAAAATTGTTAAATACAAAGGTTTCTTTCTAATTATTTTTTAATGACATAAGTATGAAGAGTACATATACATAATGGTTGGTTTTGTTTCAAATTTATTGCTGCCTTATATAATCGACATCGTAAAATCAATCATAAAATTCAAGCAATCCAAAATTGTAAAATACAAAGGTAAATCCCATAAAAACGAGCATAAAGAGTACAGAATGATTGATTTTGGTTGCTTTTTTTGTTTTCCTTCTATAATGTAATTATTCTGAGCTCTTTTCTTATTCATATTCTAAGCACAAACAATCTATATTTTCTGTGGCCTTTACTTAAAACAATATTCAATTGAGAGAATTTTATCGATATCGATTTTAACGGTTTTTCCCATTCATAGACAATTTCATTGTTATCGCCACGCTCCATCATGTCTCCAAGTATGCTCGCCAGCAAAGGCGTGTTAGTATATATCTTGAGCTAAATCACCAATGCCCAAGACAATACGATTACTCCATTATGTACGACCGCGGGCAGTGGGTTGTCACCTATAATTTCGCATGCATCAGCACTTACATTATTAAACCCCATTTCATAAACAACAAATAGGATAGAATATAGAAAGATTGATTTGCTCCACTACTGAATACAGGCATCCCTCATGGATCTCCATGAGGGGTAGTTGCCATACTCACCACGCTTGGCAGGCGGGTTGGCGAGCGCAGTACGGGACGTTGATACACGGAAAAGCGCTGCTGCCCATCTTCCCTTAGCAGGCTCTTACTGCATCCATGGTTATATCCATAGTCCATGGAGCTTAGTTAGAGCGAGGTGTCGAAACTAAACATGGTAACATTAGGTCTGTATTAAGCATTTATTTGTTAATTTAAGATTTACAGAAATAAACACTTTTTATCTTTATCTTTTATGAGAGTAGGGGTAACATTCTATTGCCGGCTCCCCACGGCAAATTTATTTATTTATTTGTTTATTGCTACAATCAATAACTGAAATACATATCTACAGTATATTATTTTATAGTCCTCAAAGTTTATCCTGACATTCTCTTTAAAGTAAATAGAAAATTTGGGGGTATCATTATAGAGGTAGATAGAAAGAACATAAAAAAATCAACAAGTAATAAATATGTACTCTATAAGTATATTAAATCTCAAATTAATAAACAAACTAAGGATATTCTAGGAAATTACTTTTAGACTTATTGTCGGAGACAAATCACCGCCTTGCGTCGCCACGCGAATTCGCTGCGCGCGCGCATATCCCTACGAGGATGCAGCCGGCGCGCGGGGGAGCGGGGCTAAAGGCGAGCCGTCTAGCTGCGACCACACTCCACGCGTGGGACCCTAACATCACACACGCGACTGAAGACGCACGCTTTTTCTATTTATTTTGCCAGCTTCTTTAGACAGTCCACTCTCTTTTATTTCCACCTGAGACTCCAACACTTATAAAATAAGGTCTTACTGAAAAACATTTAAGTATTAATAGTACTTAGCTTCTTTGTCTCGGTCGCTGAAATTAATGGACGAGCCAAGACCAAGAATTAATTTCCCTAGATCTCCATGGAAGCACTGTTTAAGTGTCAGTCATACTATAACTTAGCTTATCTTTGAAGAATAAATCCATGTCGCACCTACTAATTTGTATATTTATCCGTGGAGCGAGATTCTGGTGACCTGTAACACAGGTTTCTTAAACCTTTTGACCCACAATGCAGGTTTATATAAAATAGCATAAATTACTTTTTTTAGTACCTAAATTAGCTGTAAAAACTTGTGAGAGAAAAACATTTTTTTATTATTTAAGAATACTTATTGGTGCCTATAAATGTAGTCCAAATAGAACTCTCCCGCTCACAGTTTCCGTGAAAAATAGTCCCCCGTCGCCGCAGACGCGTCGTTTGTAACACTAATAGTTGTTTTCCGATTTCACTCCGCTCGCCGCGTCTCGGGAACAGCGACTGGGAAGCGCGACTTTTTCGATAAAATACAGTTCATTCCGGCAGAAAACAGCGTTCAACAAAATAAGACCAAACAAATGAATTATCGAAAATGAGAATGAACGAGTTTGTTTGTTTGCTCCTATTTATCTTAATTTTTAACTGATTAACTGGACTTTATCGAGTAATTACCCTTATTTATTATTTCCCGAAGTTTCGAGTGCCCTGCTGCCTTCGTGGTCACGGATGTACTGGAGCTACCGTCACACGTTGAGAGTAAAAACGTCGGGAAATAATAAAATGAGGTAATTACGCGATAAAGTCCCATCAATCAGTTAAAAATTATGTCTTTAGATCGCGAAAGTTTACAAAGTCCTATTTGTCTTGGTTCTGGGCTAAATTAATTTCTTAATTTAATTAATCAGAATCAATGTATGTCTAGGAGTTGGGCGTTGACACCTCCACACAGTTGTAAAGTTTCAGTAGTGTCATTGTTTTATTCAAAACTAGCTTCTGCCCGCCGCTTCGCATGCGTTGTACCTGAATAAAAAGTAGCCTATGTGCTAATCCTGGTCAACATCAATACGTGTGCAAAGTTTCAGCTCAACCTGTAGCCTAGTTTTTGCGTGAATAGGTAACAAACCTCCATCCAAACAAACTTTCGGCTTTATAATATTAGTGGGATTAAGTGCCTTTGTCACTTGTCTGAATAAATAATTTATGTCTTTTAAACCCAGTTCTGATGATGGAATCCATGATAAATCGAGGGAAATACAGAAGTGTAGCACACATATAGCGGTTTAGGTGTTATCAGCAACATTTTAGATGTAATCAATAAAGTTTGTGTTTTTGTTAAAAAATTAAAGAATGCTATAAAAACACAGTATCTACCACGACGCAGGTATTATGTTCGACGAGTTAAACGTTTGAAATGCTGCAAGTAAAAGATTTTATCGGAGTTTTTTACTTTTATAAGTATCGATTTTTATTAAAAAATCGTCTTTTTGATACATAGTCTTTTTTAAACTTTTGCGATCACAACACATTATTACTATGTTGGATTATCGGGTATTTATCGCGTAATTACCTTCATTTTAATCTAGACGTTTCGACCGAATTGCACTTGGTCATAGTCGCCGGGATTTTGATACATTTTGATAAGCGGAAGGCCTTTTTATACCATAGATGATTTATACAGCATCAGTAACTGGTATTCATGCTGTACGGGACGCCACCTAAGACATTGTGAAATGGATTAGACTTGCCCAGCATCTATACCACCCTCTCAGCATAGTCTTTTACGTAAACACCGGTCTATTCTGAATCCTTTTAACTTACTAGTTTGCCTTTGCCAATACTAATGAAGCCGCGGGTTTCCTTACGATGTTTTTCTTCACCGTTAAAGCACGTGTCAAATGTGCACGTAATTTTTTCATGAAAGTAAAATTAACGCACGGTCGGTATCGAACCAACGACCTTCGGCTTCAAAATCGGGGGTACATAACACTCGACCTCCATGTTCTAATTCTTATGTAAACTTCATAAATAAGCACCTTTCTAGAGCCGCGGAGTCGCGGTACAAAAACAGCCCCGCTCTCCCTTTCCCGCAATTGTTCCCGCCATTACGTGGTCCTTTGTACAACTGTCTGTCTGACTAATATCATAACCACTAGTTTTTCACTTCAGTTCTTCCGTGCGTAGGATTATGGGAATATATGATGGTGCTATTGTTGTGGTAATATAGCAATGTTTTTGTTACTTTCAGATGTTTTATTAGGAAGAATATAATGTAGCTTTAGTAGTTATGGGATTAAATACAAGGTTTTAAGCCGGACTCAAAATCGAACCTTAACCTCAAAATAATACTTTATTCAGTACAGCCGCATGGACCTTTCCACGACTGACAAGCCTCCCTCATGGATCTCCATGAGGGGTAGTTGCCATACTCACCGCGCTTTGCAGAAGGGTTGAGGCGCGCAGTACGGGATGTAGATGACGGAAAGACGCTCCTGCCTATCTTCCGGAGTTATCACTTAGCAGGCTCTTACTGCATCCATAGGTATGAAAGGAGGGGTAACATTCTACTGCCGGCACTCGGCTCGTTAGAAGCACTATTTTGGTCTAATTATTTACATCTATAATAATATAATTACAATATATACGTATGTAATTACAAGAAAAGGAAAAGTCGGTTCTCTATTTTGTCTCCGAAATTTTATTTCCATAATATAATAATCCATAAAATTTATTTTCATAATAATCGATTGCCGAATGATCCCTAATATAGTTTCCACTAATATCGGTATCCATAAAGATAAAGTAATTCGCAATAAGTAAAGAAATCCATAACAATTATTAACTCATAAACATTATTCTCATAATTATTTATTTGAATAATTTTCATGTTCCATAATATTTTGGTGGCGACCGCAAACCTAATAACCTACTGTCTTACCATCTCGGTTCTGTCACAGGCAGTGTTTTCCGATGGTTATAAAAAAAAAACTAATAACCTACTGTCTCTCCATCTCGGTTCTGTCATAGGCATTGTTTTCGGATAAATATAAAAAAGACCAATTACCTACTGTCTCTCCATCTCGGTTCTGCCAAAGACAGTGTTTTTGGATGGTTATAAAAAACCTAATAACCTACTGTCTCTCCATCCATCTCCAAATCATGGAAATTATATATTAGGTAAAATAATTTTATGCATAAAGAGCATTAGGATAAACAATATCAAATTGTATTTATGGGAATAAAATGTAATTAAAATATTTAGTTTTAATTCCGTTTACATAAGCGGAATTAAAACTAAATATTTTCATTGCATTTTATTGTCATGGATTTCCGCAAAGTAACGCCTATTTCCATTAATTATGTATTTATGGGACCATAATATTATGGATGGTGATGTTTCGGGGACACTTGTTATTGATGTGATTTTCGGACAATCGTTTTACGGAGACAAAATGGGCACCCACTTCCGCCATTAGGAACGGTCAAGTGTCGATTTAGCCGACGTGGTTTGAACCCCACTGGAATCGAAAACTTTGATAAGGTTTTTATGTACATCTATTTTATAATAGAAGTAAATGAGTAAGGTTAGCCGTGGGGAGTCGGCAGTAGAATGTTGCCCCTCCTCTCATGCCCGTGGATGCAGTAAGAGCCTGCTAAGGGATACCTCAGAAAGATGGGCAGCAGCGTCTTTCCATATATCAACATCCCATACTGCGCTCGCCAACTCGCCTGCCAAGCCTAGTGAGTATGGCAACTACCCCTCATGGAGACCCATGAGGGAGGCCTTTGTTCATTAGTGGACATTTTTATGGCTGAAATAATGAGTAAGGTTTCCTTACGCTTCCTTCTCTCACTTGAAACAAAAATCTGAAGCGAACGAATTTGATTAATTGCTGTCTTAAATTTTTAACGTGTTGGTCCATATTTTGTGTTTCTCTAATATAATATTAGTATGACCATGTAATGCTTCAGACTAATATCTGTAATGTTACATGTAAAAAATAAGTTATTTTGTAATTTGATTTGGTTTGATCCAAATAAATAAACGCCACATCCAGTATATTTATTATTTGAATAGAATAAAAAAAATTGTCTTGGAAATACTCGAATAATATAGCATAAATATAACAAAAGTAACTCACGGAATAAATCAAATTATTTACTTTGAACACTTGTTATCGAATTTACAATACATTAAAAGTTGAAGATTCTTTCCACTTAAAGTTCTGAGAAGAAAATAATAAGTTCAACTCCTGAGGAAACTTTAGAGCAGCGTTATTAGTGTTTTGTGAAAATATTATAAGGAAATACAAATCCTGCTCTTTTTATCATAACCGTATAAAATGACAGTAGTTGTACTTACGTGGGGTGCCGGCAGTAGAATGTTACCCCTCCTCTTATGCCCGTGGATGCAGTAAGAGCCTGCTAAGGGATACCCCCGGAAGCAGCGGCAGCGGCGTCTCTCCGTGTATCCGTACTGCGCTCGCCAACCCGCCTGCCAAGCGCGGCTTAGCTACAGTCCACTTTTTCATCACTTTTTCAACTTACAATGTAATGGATTACGCCGGCAGAGCTTCTATAGGTTATATCTAAATTGGGACACAATAATAAAACTCGGAGGTGAGCCATAATAAACAACACCTTCACCTCCCTCGCAATATGTGTCAGAAAATAACCAAGTAAAGCAAAACGACGTAATTATAAAATTCCTTTACGCCATCTTGGAATTTTCAACGCCTAGGGGTTGTTACTTTAATTGATATATATTACGCTTACATAATATTCGCCGTGGGGAGCTGGCAGTAGAATGTTACCCCTTCTCTCATACCTATGGATGCAGTAAGAGCCTGCAAAGGGATACCTCCGGCAGATGGACAGCAGTTTCTTTCCGTGTATCAACAGCTTGTACTGCACTCGCCAACCTGCCTGCCAAGCGTGGTGAGTATGGCAACTACCCCTCGTGGAGATCTATGAGGGAGGCCTGTGTTCAGTAGTGGACGTTTTACGGCTGAAATTATAAAAATAACGATATTACATTTGCAGTTTGTCTTTCGACGCAACTTTTTTGAACATTACAATGAAATTATAAAACATGTCAGCAAGTCGACTTATCCGAAGAACAGAGTTCGATGTGACCATAGAGCAAAAATGAGTTAGATAGCTAGACGCGTTAAGGAGTACAAACTCTACAGAAGTACGTTTTTAGAATTTTTGTATCGAATTTAGTTTCGGAAATATAAAATCGAATAACGTTGCATCTGACATTAGCTCCGCGGAAGAACGCACGGAGTGACCAAGCGACGGCGGGCGGGGAGCGGGGGCGGCGCGAGCGCGCGGTCCGTTCGTCAGTCCGGCCGCTATTTGTTGGAAGGAGGGTGTGTTTGTGTCTTGCGTTTACCTTTTCTTAGATTCGATAAAATAATAATGTATCAAGTGTTTTGCATGCATAAAACATATTTTTAGACATGTCAAGATCACGGAAAATGTTGGAAATGCTTAAAAAAGATGTAGAAGAGCCTGAGTTACGTTCATCATTTTTCAATGTTCCTGCTGTTCGTATGAATAAAAGTGTAAATGCTGGTAAGTTTTAATTTTTTTAGTTGTATTATTGCGCGATACACATATTATTAAGTTCTTAAATTATTATATATTAAAATTAACTATAATATTGCTTTTTATCTCAGTAGGGCGATCGATGTTTAAATAAGTCATTTTTTGACGGAGAGCTAGTGAAACGTATTTTTAATACGAAAGTATGATTGACGTAATGCATATTTACAGGATAATCATTTTATCTGTAATAATTAACAAGAAAAATTAGAAGTCATATGAAATAATAGGATCATTTTATACGGACACTGTTGAACTTTTAAGGATTTCATGTGAATATAGAACGTTTTATTATGGAGTCTGTCATACGATTTGTGGGTTCGATGTTAAGATAGTACGTTATTACTGGGATAACGAATACAAATAGGACGTTGTTCATTATAAAACCTCGTTTAATATTGAGATTTTTTTATTTAAATTTGTCTAATAAATTTTTAGGTACTAACATTGTTTTGCCTTACACATAGCTATAAAAATATACAGTTTTTTTTTTCAATTTCAGATGTGAATAATGATGACAACCACATGTCACCACAAACGTCACCTTTACCGTCACCTTTACCTCATGGTGCAGAAGCAATCAGTCAGGAACTAGCTGATATATGGGAAGAAATTGAACATGAAGACGGTGGGACCGAAGAAATTACTGGGACCGAGGAAATTACCTGCGACAGCCCAATACCAAATGTTATGTCTGATCCGTCGGCCATGGATGTTTACAGCAATCAACCGAGTATATTTTCTTTGGAAATGCCATCTAGTTACGAAAACTCACCATTAATCCAGCTAGAAGATTTAGAAAATTCTCACCACCGATCTACCCCGATTAATTCGGAACTGTCTGTGCCAACTCCTATGCCGTCTCCTACTAATGTCCATTCAATCTGCGATAGCGTCTACTGCCCTAACCATGTGGACAATTTCGCTGTGATTTCTTCGCCAGCATTATACAACACAAATATTCCTATTCGGCAATCAAGTAATCGCACCGTGACTCCTAGAACGACTAAAAAACGACAGAGGCACCCAAAAGAATGGACCGACGCGAAACGCAAATGCCTTAAGAACTTAGGTAAGAAATTTGTAACGAAAAAGGGAAAATCTGTAGACGAAAAAACCATGGGTCCATCATGCAAATGCCGTTACAAATGCTCTGATAAAATATCTTACCAACAGCGGTTGAACTGTTTCACAAAATTTTGGCAATTAGGAGATCGAGCCATGCAGTGGAATTTTATCATCAAATATTCCGATAAAATGAAGAAAAAAAGATGCCTGAATCAAGATACTCCTAATAATAGGAAATATACTTATAAGTATTATCTGCCGCTGATTACTGGTTCCAGCGAAACTCTCTGTAATAAAACTGAGGTATGTCAAACTATGTTTGTTAATAGTTTTGCCGTTTCTACTCGTATCTTGAAGACTGCATGGAAAAAATACGATGGAAGTGCGATTTTAGAAGAGGACAAACGGGGTCGCCACGACAATCATAAGATTGTTATAGATGACACAATGAAACAAAGTGTTTGTGACCATGTTCGGGCATTTATCCCTGTTGAATCGCACTATATACGCAAAAATAGCCAAAAGCTCTATCTACAAGGAGACTTAAGTATTTCCAAAATGTTCAAATTGTATCTTGAATGGTTTGATCCCCAGAAACATACCTCTAAAGCTACAAAAGAACGCCAGTATCGTGACATTGTCAACTCTAACTTTAACCTAGGTTTCCATATCCCCAAAAAAGATCAGTGCGACGAATGTCATGTTTTCCGGTTGAAGAAAAACCCGACGGACCATGAAAAAGAAGCTTTTCAACAACATTTGACAAATAAGAAAGTTGCAAGGGATTTAAAAAGTCAAGATAAAAAATACGCCGAGGAATCAAATGGAAACACTGTTACTGCTGTGTTTGATTTTGAAAAAGTATTGCAGTGTCCAAAAGGCAATATAAACGTATTTTACTATAAGAGAAAACTATCTTCTTTTAATTTTACAGTTTTTGACATGGGTAAAAGGAAGGCCGTTTGCTATATGTGGGATGAATCGGTGGCAAAACGTGGGGCAAATGAGGTTAGTAGTTGCCTTTTAAATTTTATCCAGGCTAATGTTGAGCAAGGTGCCAAAGAGTTTCGTTTTTGGTCGGACAATTGTGCTGGCCAAAATCGAAATCGCTTTGTGTTTTCATTATACGTTTACGCCGCAAAAAAGTTCAACATACGCCTAACGCACCGGTTTTTACAGAAGGGACATACCCAAAATGAAGGGGACAGTGTCCATTCTGTTATCGAGAGAGCTTCTCAAACAAAAACTATCTATACTCCTCATGAGTGGCGTTTGTTAGTAAGATGGGCCAAGAATGAAGGAGAACCCTATGTTGTTTGCAACATAACTCAAAATGACGTGTTTGACTTTAAATGTCTTGTTAATAATAAAGTATGGATGAAAGACATTAAGGGAAAGAAGATTAACTGGAATAACATTCGAGAAGTTCGTGCAGATGGTAGTGACCCAAACAAATTGTTTTTTAAATATGACTTGACTCAACCTGATTATGATATCTTAGTGATTCGCGGTAACACGAGGAACTCAATTCAAACTGAACTAAAAGCTGCATATTCTGAACCTATTATGGTTTCCGCTGCTAAATATAAAGATTTATTGGAAATGTGCCGCTCAGAAGTTATTCCTGTAGAGTATCATCCATACTTTAACTCTTTGCCACATCACATCACTGTTAATGCTTTTGAAGAATCGGATGATAGCTTATCAGATTAAGAGATATTGTATTTCCTTTCTGCCGCTTCATTTTAGAGCAGAATCCGTCACACTGATTTAGCGGAACAATGTTTAATTAATAATAATCACTCATCTAAGTTGTTCAACTTAATTATTATTACTTGAGTACCTAATTATGAAGGCTGATTGTTATGTGATTTATTTAGAATTAGGTAAATAATGCGACCGTGCTTCGATAAATATTTCCAAATATTAATAAGTTTAAGACTGATAATTTAAGTCTAAGCTATAAACATGTAACCTGTTGGTGACCTAGTTACCATGCAGTGATAGGATATAACATTCAATTACTATTAAGTTTTAACTATAACGCCATCAAGTCAGATTTCGGTATTATGTAAGTATGGTTTAATTGTTAAGTACTTATAAAAACACATAAGTCATAATGATTGTGATTTGTTAAATTATAAAGACTGAATGTTAAAATATTTGTAATTGAAAATTTTACAACTAATGCGAAGTTTAAATTTCGTTTGCTGCATTGTTCTAACAGGGACGACATAACAATTTTTTAAGTTTTCTACTTAGTTAATTTTAAGTGACGTGTTTGCTATTTAAAGTTGTATATTCTAATCATTTTAATCGTTTTGTGTCACGTATTTTGAGATTTTATAATTTAATAAACGATTCTATATAATAACTTATTATTTTATTAAATTATAATGGAAGGTAGTCATAGTTTCACTAACATTATTTTAAGGTACCCTTTCACATAGAACTCTTATGGAATAGGTGATTTTGACAAAAAACTACCCATGTTAATATAGAACGTCACTTCCTTATGACGTTTCCGTAAAACAATGTTTAGTGTTCACAACGGACCCTCGCTGTTCTGCCATAAAACGTCCTATATTAATATGGAACTCACTATCTCCGTTAGTAAAAGGATAATAAATATACACCGCATAGCGTTTAACTAGGCTGGGGTGTTGTAACAACATACCAAAAAATCACAATGTCAAGTCTCACCGTTTAAGAGTTACACAATGTTAAATACTTCTACTACTTCTACTACGTCTATTGAAAACTATCAACTCTACAGATCAGACTTTATTCTACGGATGAGTCGAAGTATGAGTTCTACTATACTATATACCTACATTCCAATATATTACAATTTAAATTCATAAAACCTTATTATTATAATTGTCAACAACACAGTAACTATAGTAAATAAGAAGTACTTGTCGCTAGTGTTCGTCAATTGAGTTAATGCTTTTATAAATAAGGAAGCTCTTCAGCATGTACTTAAACATAAGTGGTCAATGAATTAGCTTTATAATATCTTTAGGTAACTTGTAAAATTTTGAAAGACGCAAGGATGTGATAACTCGGCAAAAAAGGGCTAAATTTAACAATTTTATCTGCGAACCCCCTTGTCATAAGGATATTTATAAAATAAATGTTTATAACATGCGCATCATTATTTATAATAAATTACCAGATATATTTAATTAAATAAATGGTTAGCTAAATATAAAACTTGACAAATATTATTATTATAATGACTCTTAAATATTTGCACACCTGCATGCAGGCTGAATACTGTAACTATCCTCGCTTTAAGACCTTTTTGTATCCTTGTATTCTCGCAAATAAATGATTGTTTGATTGATTGATTGATTAAAGATTTCAATAGCTTGGTAGTTAGATGTTTCATTATTTTTAGTTTTGGGTAAATTCTATTTTTCATATTCATACTTCTTGTTTTAAGACTTACCCCCCTTGCTTCCTTCTTTATTTATGTAAAATATGATGCACCCGCTTAGTTGAGGTGCCAACAGCCTCAGCCACCTCACGCACTTTCATTCTCCGATCGTCCAATATCATATCCATGTATTTTATCGACGATTTCTGGCGTGACAACCTCTTTTGAGCGACCTGTGTGTCTAGTATGAGTTGTTACTATTAGATCGCCTGCCGTTACTACAGTTTTATCTCGTCTAAGTAGTAATAGTACGTTCTTATGACATCTGTTCGATTTGTAACCCATGGTACTAAATTCTTAGCAAATGAAGCGCAAACTACAGTCGCTGTAGTATTACAGTTTACTGCGAATTTTAGTACCAAACTATCAGCTAGAGGCGCTGTACACGTTATTATACTTTTTTTAACTACAGTCGCTAGCGAGTATCTATTGCTAAAACTCATGGTGGACCTACTGAACTTTCGGCGCCCTTATACTGATGAGGCCACAACGTACATAACTCAGCAAACTATTTCTTAACCATTGAAATTGATGCTGTATTGTCTAATAGTGTTTTAACAAGCTTTTCCTTGATTTCGACGATGTTTTTTATGTTTAATTTATACAAAAAATAATGTTTAATAAGCACACGAAATTCACATCTTTCATTTTTGTTCAAGTTCAAGCTGTCAAGCACAAACTTAATAATTAATAACGCACACAATGCTGGAAATTTCTAGCACCAAAGTAAAGAAAAATAGTACCTAAGGGCTCTAGATGGCGTAATAGTAACGCCCATCTTTAAATTTTCAACGTCTAGGTAAGGGTGTAAATTTAATAAATATATTTAGAACTTTTCAGTTTGTCTTTCGACGCTTCTGCGAATAAAATAATCAAACTTTGTTCGCAGAAGCGTTGGGTTTAATTTGCGAGCTAGTACCTATAATATCTCCTTTTCTTAACAAAAATATGATGTTGAGTGATTTTAGCGACACTTTATTGTAGTTTTCTCTCGCCAGAGATGCTTAATTGTATTTACATTCGTTTTTAAAACTTGTGATCACCTTTTGAGCGTATGTTACAGCAATCGTTACTGAACGTATCTGATGTTTCTAAAATGTCGAATGTGGCATCAAAAGAATCCTTTAAAATACCACAATATATTTTATGTACGTTCCATTTTACATATTACACGCATTGCTTGTGAAATTATTGCCATGCCACTCAGAATAATAACGTAATATTCTAAGCCATGCCATAATAAATATTCTTGGAAATCATTAATACATCATACCTATAACGTTCTTTATGATATTAATAAATTGGGACACAATAAGACATGGCAGGATATTTAACTCTTCTTCTTACATTTACTTCCCTTACGTGAATTTTCGGTTGGGGTGTAGAAAAGGCCTTGACATTTGACGATTTTTTAAATCACAATTAATGAGATGATCATGAAGATTGCCTGTATATTGATTATGTGTTTACTATTATTAAACCATGCTGTGCATTTTTTTTGTTGGGCGCCCTAATAAATAAATATATTTATTTCTTCTGAATCAGAATCAGATTCATTTATTGCGAAAATGGGTTACTTGGGTGTCAAATATAAATAGTCCTTCCATAATAAACTTAACAACAATATTTAATAAATTGTTAATATTAAAGTAATTTTATCTAAGCCAATCAATTAATTAACAACACACACAAAACAAATAGGTTAATAAATTATTACAAAATATGTCAATTACGAATTTCATAAACAAAGTCTAGGTATTCCACTTGTATAAGTTACATGTCTCGGTCACCCCGTCTCGATTTTACGGTCTGCCGTGCACGCAACCAGTCCTTATTGGTCTGGCTGGCTCTGGTACACCATTATAAAGTTTATTGTTACCTCTGATAATATTTACACTTCGCAAAATGAAACGTTATTGGATTTTTAGGGTTTTTTATTGAGACATGTTGAATGTTTTTTATTGAGACATGTTGAATGTTTGAGTGAATTTTGGGTTGAAGTTTTATTTGACTGACCGCTACGTTTTCGGCACATACTTGCGGTACCTAGTCAAGAGGTGAAGCTAATATACCCTTGACAACTAGATTTCACAAACAAATTCTTCTATCGCCATGTCGTCAGTTCTTATTACGAGTATCAACTGTTGGTAGATAGAGCTAGGCATGGCTTTAAAGTTGACCAAACATTGCTTGCTCTAGGGAAACCGAAAACACTTGTCATTGTCTTTTGTTGCGTATATTCTCTAGAAATCTGAATTTCAGCTCGAAATTCTGAAGACAAGCTCTAATAATCTAAATTATATTTGCTGGTTCAGCGATGCAAATACAAGGTAAGAACAGGACCAAGGTTCAATAAATTATGAGATACTACATAATATCACTTAACATCGCCATCGAATCTTCGGGAGTTTATGAGGGCAGATGCGGATCGATAGAAGCTGGTTCCAATATCTCGGCTAACCAGCGATAACACAAATTCGCAGGCTGATTACGTATCTAGCGACAGGTTTGCAACAGGCGTCTTATTAATCATCGTCTCGCACTCATCGTTGTCAAACTTTAATTTTGATTTAGTTAACAGGTGTTGTTGTATATTCGTCACAAAGTTAATTTAAAAATTGACGTTTTACAGCGATGATTGCGAGAGTGACGCCTGTTGCAAACCTGTCGCGAGATACGTAATCAGCCTACCGGTCACGGTATTATGGATACTCGAATGCTGTTCAAGTTAGGCTATGGAAAACATGTCGACGTGGCGCGCTAGTGGCCGTCTGCCTTTGTTCTCGTATGAATTCGGACTCTCATGCTCAGAGCTTGTACTTTAGCTTAGTCATTAGTCAACTAAACTAAAAGGACGGTATAGGTACTGGACAAGCCTAATCCATCTAACAATGTCCCAGGCTCTGCAGGAGCCCGTACAGCATGATTACCAGTTGCTGACACTCTATAAATCATCTACAATAGATTCAAAGGCCTTACTTTTTACTAGTTTAGAGGTTGTATATTTTTAGAAGCGTTCAATTTATTGAAATAGAATCGAGGCCATTGTTTTCTTGCAATAAGGCCATGTAATTAATTCGTGCTTTATTATATTGATTAGCTCTTACATTCATGAAATTAGTGATGTCTAGGTGTAATTAGTTTGAAAGTACTATTAATTGTCGTGGGGTGCCAGTGGAATGTTACCCTTCCTCTCATGCCCGTGGATGCGGTAAGAGCCTGCTAAGAGATACCTCCGGAAGTTGGGCAGCAACGTCTTTTCATGTATCTACGTTCAACATCCGGTACTGCGCTCGCTAACCCGCCTGCCAAGCGCAGTGAGAATGGCAACTACCCCTCATGGAGGTCCATGAGGGAGGCCTGTGTTCATCAGTGGACGTTTTATGGCTGAAATGATGATCCCGTACTGCGCTGTAAGAGAAGAGAAGACATAACCCTTCCTCACGGATCTCCAAGTTCTGGTTATAAGGGGGTAGCAGGTGAGCAACGCTGCACTGCATTGCACACGTCACCCAGAGACATAGAGTTGTAAGGTATCATGTGCCCGTAATTTCACCGGCCCCCTTACCCTTCAAACCGGAGCAAAGCAATTGACATTACTGCTTGGCGGCAGAATAAAAGTATGGTGGTACTTCCCCGGATCAACTCTTCACACAAAGTTCTACTACTCTAAAATGTACAAGGTCATGTATTATCATCATTTCAGCCATAAAACGTCTACTGATGAACACAGGCCTCCCTCATGGATCTCCATGAGGGGTAGTTGCCATTCTCACCACGCTTGGCAGGCGGGTTGGTGAGCGCAGTATGGGATGTTGATACACGGATAGACGCTGCTGCCCATCTTCCGGAGGTGTCCCTTAGCAGGCTCTTACTGCATCCACGAGTAGGAGAGGAGGGGTAACATTCTACTGCCGGCACCCCACGGCATCATTAATTTCGGGTTAAATCGGGCAGTCGCCTTGCTTTTTTACAGTCAAAATATATGGTATCTTCATAAAAGTACAAACAGTATAATAAATAAATATATTTCGGGTCCAGAAGGTCCACAGGGAAATCCCTTCTCACTAAGATATTGCTTTCGGTGCATGACGTATAGGATATGTGGACTGGTAAATATGTTGCTCTATTCAATAAACCTGTTAAGTGTGAGTTTTCTCTCACGCTAAGGGTACTTTACATGCGAAAATCCGCCAACTATCGTCATCATCATCATCATCACAGCCGTAGGACTACTGTCCACATCCACTGCTGGACACACGCCTCCGTCATGCATCTCTAAGATCATGAGGTGTTGCCATACTCGCCACACTTGGTAGGCGTGTTGGCGAGCGCAGTATGGGATGTTGTTACACGGAAAGACGCCATTAAAGAAATATAATAAATTGTGTTTTTGGTATTGCGATACCTGTGTTATTCTTTATTCTACCATTCTTTGTTACTGTTAGATCGCCTGCCGTTATATACATATACATTATATACATCTGTCAGATTCTCATGGTACCAAATTCAATTAAAATTAAATTAAAATTTAAATTCTAAGCAAATGAAGCCCAAACTACAGTCGCTGTAGGAAGGTTTAATGCGTATTTAGTACCAAACTATCCGCTAGAGGCGCTGTACAAGTTTTCATATATTTTTAGGTTTCCGGACCAAAATGGTAAAAAGGAAAGATAACGCTGTTACACAAATATGAATAATAAAAAAAAATTTAAAATATTCTTTTTATGATCGCAAGGGAGCGGAGCCCTCTCCGCTCTCCTCGGACCCCCTGGTCTCAAAAATGTTAAGTGAAGTTACTAGGTCATGTGGGGTATCATATGAAAGGTATTCATTTGCACATTAATAAACAGTTTTAGTTGTCCTTTAAGCCGTATTGTTTTCGAGTTACTTATATAAAAAAACGTTGAAAAAAATTGCGTTCTCCCCATTCTCCGAATTCATCTCATTCTCCATTCCCTTCTCCGAAGTTTGCAGAGATAAACACCTGATACTTTTATTGCTAATAAAAGTGTATTTAAAGTTAAATGAAAATTATAGCGAACGCTCTAATTTTCATAGTATTTTAGAAATCATCGAAAGTGAAAAAATCTACATAAGTTCCGCTATCAGACAAGAGATGGCGCTGTCAAGGTTCTCTACCAATCACAAATATAAATAGTCCTTCCATAATACATAAACTTAAAAACAATATTTAATAAATTGTAAAAATTAAAGTAAGTTTATCTAAGCCAATCAATTAATTAACAACACACACAAAACAAATAAGTTAATAAATTATTACAAAATATGTCACCCACAATATGTATACCGGAAACTAAAAGGTATATTATGCACAGATTGGCGCTGTGTTCAACAGGTACTATCATTATTCCCTAAATTGATTAACAATAAGAAAATATGAATAATGCTTGAGTGCTGTATGAAGCGGCCCCATCTAGCCCCAAAGTTAGCAGAGCTTGTGTTATGGCCACCAGATGACTGATAGAGTCGTCTCAGACTGCTGTCCACGTCCACATCTGGAGTTAGGCCTCCCTCGTGGATCACCAAGACCACGAGGTGGTGGTTGGCACAAGGAAAGGCGCTGCTGCTCATCTTTCAGGTGTTCCTTGGTAGATTCATACTGCATTCACGGGCAAGAGAGGCAACATTCCACCTCCTGGCATCGTACAGCATCCACCCTTTGGATAAGGAACTCTAAACACGGGCTTGTCCCTCTACGTGTCTATGTTGCTTGATGGGTAATGGTAGAAGGTAAAATAGGGTTAGGTCAGTACCAACTTTCTGGATGATTGAACCTTCTTCAGGGTTATATTTTGTTTATTTTTAGCCGACGTCAAAAAAAGAGGAGAAACTCCACTTTTTTTGACGTCGGTTAATGTATGGAAAATACTACGATACGATACGAAAATACGATTTAAAATATAGAAAATACGACGTCAGGTCGTTTGTATTTTCTGTATTTTATATCATACTATAGCCGCACTCCGCGGTTTTACCCCCGTAGTTCCCGTTCTCGTGGGAGTACGGGGATAAAATATTATCTATGCAAACCATAGACAACAGAATACAAACCATTCCAAAGCATACATAGCTCAAAGTTCCGTAAATAAATGAATTATGTATAAGAATGTAAAATTAAGGTGTTCCCAGGTACACCTCTAAATCACCTCGCGCGAAGTTTTATCAACTTTGCCCGCCCCACTTAGATTGCGCGGGCAAATAGTTCATTCGGGGGAATTCTCTGGAACTGACTGCTGTTTCTCGCACTACCCTCCTAATTAGAAAAAGTTTGAAGCGATTTTTTCTTTTGTAGTTTTCGTGTTCCAATTTGTTAAAAGTTTTTACTGATTTAGATTTCACTGACTTTAATCTATATCTATGTGTCACGGTTGAATATGGGTAGACATAATAATTTTTTCTAGTACAAATTTAAATATTTATTACCAGGATGTATCAAATTATGAAAACTATTGTAAAAATTTCATATTATTACTCTAGTAAAATTACGTAAAATTGCTGACTTATAATTTTTGTTAAAAATTACTTCAAATACTTACCTACTATTGCTTTCCTGAACTTCATAAATAAATTTAATCATAATAATAACAAAATGTGCTATAATCAGATAATTAAAATCCATATTACACCTTAAAACATTAATGTTTCATTTAAAACACTAACATTTAACGCCAGCATCCATGTTCCTCTCGCTGGTACCAACTTCCGGCAAAATACGTTTTTATCGCGAGCAAGAATTTTTTGGAAAAATCCTCGAAAAGTCATAATTATATTTATAATCCACATGTGTCAATAGCAAGTTTCTGGACGAGAAAACCTCTAATTGGCCTTCTGTAAATTAGACTAATGTATAATAAATAAGTTATTATTGCTCTTGGTTTTTCTACAAAAATAAATAGATTAAGATTTCGTTGGAGATGTGGGCTGTACGTGATGGATATTAAAATTAATAAGCGCTATATACTACCTGGATATAAAAATAATTGATTCAGGCGTGATTTTGCAGAAATCCATAATAATATCTCAATCAACAACAAATATATGGTTACAAACCAGCTAATCTTTATGTAATGAGCGCTTGAGAAACACCTAAAATTTATTCGACACGTGCTTCGCCTCTCTACAAGACACCTTCAGGAGAAATCGGCTATCCGTTCGTCACGGGATACACTAGAAACAACAAATACGCAGATATAGTTGCCCAGAAACGAACAAAGCCACCGGCTCCCTGGACGTGCAGCCTGTTCCACCGCCGAACAGAAAGGATTTCAGACGATGTGATGACTAAATTAAATGATGATGGTATATCACCATTTTATTTGAACACGTTAACAAATCTCCAACGTCAATAAAAGTTGGTATTTACAATGAACAATACCAGCTCTGGAAGGCTTAAAACTACATAAATAAAAGTGAAAAAACAGGAGTTATTGGTTGGCTGACATGGCACGATAGCGAGCTGCAATGATGGATGTCAGTTGTTCCTGCTGAAGATTTGGGTTAGGGATGTGGGCTGAACGATTTGGATACCAGTTAGTTAGTAACGCTATAATCTAGCTGTACAATAATAATAGAGGACTTTGAAGAATAGGTTTGATAATAAACTGTTAGAGCACAGTGTTATTTCCCTACAGTGGTGTTCAAATCGAAAACTCTGATATAAATGCAACTTCAGACAATATTATGCAGGAGAACTTTTGTAGTGAGCAGCAAAGATTTAAATCACCATACTTATTGTTTAAATTATATCGATGAGAGTTCTCTATTATTTTACACCAAGATTAGCATTACTAACTAATTGGTATCCAAAATGTTCAGCCCACATCCCCCACTAAACGAAATCTTATGAAATATTCATGCAGCAGGAACAACTGGCATCCAGCATTGCAGCGCGCTATCCTGCCATGTCAGCCAGTCAATAGCTTCTGTTTTTTAACTTTGATTTATGTAGTTTCAAGCCATCCGGAGCTGATAATTTTCATTGAAAATACAAGGAAAATACCGACAGGTATTGACGTTGCAGATTTGTTTAATATGTCCAAATAAATATGTCAGTGTCAGATAGCCCATTTATCCAGGAAGGCTATAATAGGCTATATAATATCATGTTTAGAGTAATAAAAGCAGAGTACCAATGAAGAATGTTTCAACATCGGGGTTTTTTTTCGTTTTGGTGAGCTTCTGCTGCGTGCGCTGCGTAAACGGTTAAAGTTTCACAAAAATCATGTATGACAGAATTGTTCCCCTTAAAAGACCTAAAAAAAGCGACAGCATATTATCTATCTCTCAAGGTTGGCTCACTATAACCTTTTTATGCTAACCAAATTTGTTTAAAATAATGCATTAGGTATTTGCGAAGGTAATTTTATAAGCATGATATTAATCCTTATCCAAATAAATACGTTAAACTCGAATTCCAATCAGTTCAACTGTCAAAAATCTAGGAGTTTTTATTGATAGGCACCTGTCATGGGGACCACAATTGGTTGAAGTCAGTCGAAAAACTTTCGCATCAGCCGCCTCTCTTAAGAGGCTACGTAACTTTTTGCCTACTTCCACCAAAATTCAGTCAAAAGCTCAGTCTCTACTACTCCCTATCCTAGATTACGCCGACGCCAGCTATCCCGATCTAACCCAAGCTCAGCTTGATAAGCTTGAGCGGCTTCAAAATTTCTGCATACGATTCATCTTTGGTCTACGGAAGTATGATCACATCACCGAATACCGCAACAAGCTCAAGTGGTTACCTATCCGCCTTCGCCGGGATGCACATTTCCTCTCCCTTCTTTACAACATCCTCTTCAACCCAACCACTCCCGGCTATCTTAAGGATAGATTTGAATTCCTTTCCGAATCCCACTCCCGATCCCTGCGCTCAGCTGACTCTCTCCAGCTGAAAACTCCTACACATACTTCCCACGCCTATAGTATTTCCTTCACCGTACGTTCTACCAAGCTTTGGAACTCGTTACCTTCTGCGATAAGAAAGGCTAAATCACTCCCTATTTTTAAAGATATGGTATATAAACACTTTCTATCTTCTGTATCAAACTCATAATTCTGCAATATCTATATAAAACTTATCTATTTGTATCGATATATATATATATATATATTATATATATATATATCGAAAGTAGTGAAACCCCGAGCATAGCCCTCTCCATAGCTCGTTGAGCGACTCTGAGCTTGTTCATAAGGCCAATAGTGAAGGACCACGTCTCGGTTCCATATGTCATCACTGGTAACACACACTGGTTGTAGACTTTCGTCTTAAGGCACTGAGGTATGTTGGACGAAAAGACGTTGAGAAGTTTCCCAAACGCTGCCCATCCGAGTTGGATTCGACGAACGTGGGATCGAATCAGAAATGAGGAGATACGTAGAAGAACTCGGGTCACCGACATAGCCAAACGGATTAGCACGTTGAAGTGGCAATGGGCAGGCCATATAGCGCGCAGAACAGATGGCCGATGGGGCCGCAAAGTTCTCGAATGGAGGCCACGGATCGGCAAGCGCAGCGTAGGACGTCCACCTACAAGATGGGCAGACGACTTGGTGAGAACTGCTGGTCGGCGGTGGATGCAGACGGCTTCCAACCGCAGTACTTGGAGATCAATGAGGGAGGCCTTTGTCCAGCAGTGGACGTCCTACGGCTGAAATGATGATGATGATGATGATATATATATATATACCTATATGTTATGTGTTTGTTTATATATATATATGTATATAATTTATGTAATGGTAAAGTAATGCAGGTATAAGTAATATTATTTATATATATGTATATTTATATATATATAGTTTTTACATATTTAACTATATTGTGGTTAAAGTATGTCTTATTTTACCAATAATGTATGCCACCGTCTACTCTTCTTCTTTATTTTATGTCCATCCAAAGGTTGCCTGGAAGAGATCGCTATTAGCGATAAGGCCGCCCATTGTGCCTCATATTTGTAATGTTTTCTTTTTATTATTTGTTTGTTTTAATTATTTGTTTGGTGTGCAATAAAGAGTATTTGTATTGTATTGTATTGTACGTTCTTAAATTATATTATATTATTTTCCTTATTGTACACAAAGAAATAACTTAAAAAACATTGTATACTTATTAGTTATGTACAAAGGCGAGCTTAACCCTGAAAGAGTTTTCTTACAGCAAACCTAAGGCTATAAAGAGAGGGGAATATTATGTGCAAGGAACACCGTGTGGGACCAGAAACTCAAAGCGTTCTCGGAGATAGGAAAGAGATAAAGGGCTATGCAGAACAAAATAGAGAAAAGACAAGACATGCATATCACTACGTTATTCATTACAAGTATTTAATTTAAAACGAAATTGGATTTTATTACATTTGATTTCAATGAATATACATTTGATTTCAATGAATATCTTAAGAGATATCGCAGTTTTAAAATAACATTTTAGCAAAATAATGACCTCTAAATTCGAGTGGCCTTCCCCCACATTCACTCAAATTATTAACTAGCACTCCAATTGTGTTGCTAAGAAACCTAAACCACCAAATTTATGCAACGGAACCAGACTCCAAGTAAAATTCTTTCGCAATAACGTGATTGGTGCTACAGTTTTGACTGGTCCAGCAGTGGGGCAAACAGCGTTGACACCTCGCATCCCTATGATACCAACGGATTTGCCTTTTAACTTATGAATAATAATTCAATTTCCGGTGAAGGTAACAATTAATAAGGCCCAGGGGCAAACATTTAAGCACGTAAGAATGGGTTTACGACAAGAGTGTTTTAAGCACAGACTATGTTGCCATATCGAGATCTGGTTCTGGTGAAAATCAATATCTACTTCTGCCGGAAGAAAACAAAACATAGAAATATAGTGTACGCAGAAGTACAAAATAACATAGTTTTGAGTTTTAAGACTAACCTACAATCTACATGATATCAGATTATAAAACCCAGTACTTTTACCAAACGTCTTAAAGTTCCACTCTTACCGATAAAAGCTTGAAGTAGGTACCTAAAATAATACTTATCGTAGGTATTATTTAAAAATATTTTCACCTTCTATACGTAAACCAAGACGCGGGTTAGAGTTAGCGTTAGCCCAAAGTAACTATTCCACGCGGACGAAGTTGCGGGCAGAAGCTAGTTTTATATAAAGGTAGATGTTAGCGCTAAATAATTTGTATTCAAACGTTCAACCCACATCCCCCACTACGAAATCATATGAAATATTCATGCAGCAGGAACAACTGGCATCCAGCATCGCAGCTCGCTATCGTGCTATGTCAGCCAGTCAATAACTCCTGTTTTTTCACTTTCATTTATGTAGTTTTAAGCCACCCGGAGCTGGTATTTTTCATTGAAAATACCGACGCGTATTGACGATGGAGATTTATTTTACGTGTCCAAATAAAATGGTGAAATATCACGATATCAAGATTGAAATCGTTAGATTCGCCCTTACTGTAATGAGACCACACCGTTTTGTTTCCACCCGAAATCACTCAGCTCACTCATTTGGCATCAGTGTAACTCTAAACACGGTGTTATCTGGACGTAGATTGTGTTATTTTTTGACGAAAAATATTGCAACATGGTTTACACACTGGTAACAATAACAGTTTGGTTTTATGGCAAAAACAGTGTGCGTTCGTCGCAGTTATTGTTTACACACATATTATAAAGACAATGCCACAGTTTCTGTGACGGGCCACACCTAACGATTTAAATCTTTGCATCAGCTTATGTAAGTCTTCTGGATATGGTAGTCGTGGTATGGATGTAAGTGTCCGAAGACCAGGTCAGCAGTGTGAGTGTAACTCCTCTGGTTTATCGCGCTATAGGCTACGGTAACCGATTACCATCTTGTCAACATCTCAGCTGTAGGACGTCCTACTGCTCATTGCCCTTCCTCATGGATCTCCAAGTACGAGTCATGAGGGGTTGTTGCCATATCCACCACGCATGGCATTTCATCATCATCACCTCAGCTGTAGGACGTCCACTACTGGACACAGGCCTTCCTCATGGATCTTCGTCCTTATCATGTGGGGTTGTTGGTATACTCAACAAGCTTAGTGGGCTTGGTGGGGATGTCAATACACGGAAAGACGCTGCTGCCCATCTTTCGGAGGTATCCTTTGGCAGGTTCTTATTGCATCCACGGGTAAGAGAGTAGTGGCAACATTATACTGCCATATGGTTACGTCATTTGTTATGTCTAAAACAGAATAAGCCGCTGGTTCTTCACCGTTAAAGTTTAGATTCGTCTCCAATGTGCGTCTTCATCATTATTTCAGTCGTAAAACATCCACTACTGAACACAGGCCTCCCTCAAGGATCTCCATTACGTAATTGCCATACTCACCACGATTGGCAGGCGGATTGGCGGGAGCACTACGGGATGTTGATACACGAAAGACTCTACTGCCCATCTTCCGGAGGTATACATTAGCAGGCTCTTACTGCATCCACGGGGATGAGAGGAGGGGTATCATTCTACTGCTGGCACCCTACGGCAGTCCGATGTGAGTCTGATTCCGATAATCCGATGCGTAGGTGGAAGGGCCTCGCACTTTGCCCTTTTATCGCGAATTTCGCTGAAAAAGGATTTTGTAAAAAGTCCGTGGGAACAACACAACATAAACAAACAAAAGAAACCAAATCCTAGGTATTATCTAGGTACTAACATGTTATCCCTTGATCCGACCAGCGCGCTTGTATTTTTCTACAAAAAATTGACAAAAATTTCTATAATATTGCTTATCGTGATTCTACTTTAAGGGTTCCTTACTTGTTTTTGTATTTATTTATTGCATCATGTACATGTTTGTATTAGGTCTAAGCAGTACATAAAACTAATTTATAATTATTAATTCTCACATGAACCCTGTTAAGGTGCTGCAAATATGAGTTCGATTTATGTTTTCAAGCAATTTATGTAGAACCAGCCCCGGCTTCGCTCGGGTGCAATGCTGTTACTAAATATACTACAGAATATACCATCACTGACTGTTCTGTAGACCTTTATAAAGTGTTCAATACTGTAGTACATTATTTTGATCTATTTTGTAGGGCTCAGCCAGTGTTTGCAATGTGAGCGCAAAAAAATGTGTTTATTTACGACCTCACATTAGAAACCTCCAAAATGATCAGTGTTTCTCAACTATATTAGGCATGTATTACGCATATATACCTTTCTCTTGAATCACTTTATCTATTAAAAAAACTCGCATCAAAATCCGTTGCGTAGTTTCAAAGATCTAAGCACATATAGGGACAGACAGACAGCGGGAAGCGACTTTGTTTTATACTATGTATAGATTATTATTAGAAAAAAGAAATAGTATATAATTAATTTGTCCGTCAAAAATAAAGGTTAATAAATCACATAAGATCGAATTCAAATTAGTCAACTTCAAAAGGTAGGTATAGGACAAAAACAGCACAAGCAATGTTTGCTTAAAAGAAATCTCCAAACCCTATGAATATCTAATGTTTACGTTACAGAAATAAACATTTTTGATTCTGTTTTTTTTTTGATACTTGACTTAATATTTATTTTTAGCCAGTCATGTAAATTAAAAACTACAGAACGCGTATTTTCTCTTTTAAAGGTAATTAAATAATAAAGGCGATACATGTCGAAATGAAGCGTGACGTCACGCGCGACGTGGTTTTTACTTTAGCTGTTGGTTTTCCTTATATTAAATCATCATCATCATCATCATTATCAGCCTATATTAGTCCACTGCTGGACATAGGCCTCCCCAAATATGTGCCATTTCACCCTGTCTTCAGTATGCCGCATCCAGCGTCTACCAGCGGGCGGTCGCTGGTAGACGCTGGTCATCACTCAATCTAGCTAGTGGTCGTCCTACACTACGCTTACCAAGCCGCGGTCTCCACTTAAGAACACGTTTACCCCAACGGTTGTCGGTTCTTCGGCAGATATGGCCAGCCCACTGCCACTTCAGCTTGCTAATCCTATGTGCTATGTCGACGACCTTGGTTATATGGGTATATTAAATAAATAAATAAAATTATTATTTTCAAGAAGGCTGTATGTTTACACACCATGCACTGGGCGCGTTAAAAAAAAACTTGCGCGCCATTTCCCATATTCCATATTCAAATATGAAAACAAAAGCTGTGATGCTTTTTTCATATTTGGTTTTATCGTATTCGTCGCTGTGTGGTAAATTAATTTGTTTTTCCTCGCAAGTGTGTTGAAAAACGCCTGTCGGCGATTAGTTCCTAATTCTTAATTTTTCACGAATGAAATATTGCTAATTATTATCGGGACGAATTATTCTTTATGTAAAGTCTTAATTTTACCAATTCCTAATTTTCCGAATGCCTCACTTTTCTTATTATAGATAGTACCAATTTCGTTTTTTAACGTTAGTACAGTCATACTAGTATACTTTAGATGACCAAAGAAAAGAAACGTCGTAGGACACGCGTTAGCATTGATCATTTCACTCTCGGCTCCATTATGCCCTCGCCTTCAGCTCGGGTCGCAATCTCGCCTCGACTGTAATGAATGACCAACATTGCACGCTTGTTTCATAATGTACTATTATAAAAGTTTCTTATTTGTCAGTGTTTAACCACACATAAGTAGAACATTTCTAGGAAACTAAACATTTATTAATTGTTTACAGGACGTCCACAACCGACTCTCACATGGCTAATCAACGACAAGCTGATAGAAGACCACACGATCCTCAAGAACGACGGCAAAGTCATCGTTAGTAGGATCAGCATCGGCGGCGCTGAACGCAGCTGGCTCAACACCAGCATACGCTGCCAGGCCACCAACACCAACCTGCTGAGTCCTCATGAGAGGACTGCTAGGGTGGAGATGCGATGTAAGTTCTTCCTAACACCCAGTGCTATTCTCTTCTTTGCCACTTCAATGCATATGACAGATTACGTATCTTGTCTTGTCTTTTTATTTTATGGCTTTTTGTGTTTGGTTTTACACAATTTTGCCAGTGTCAAGTTAAATTTGCAAAAATATATTCTCGCGACGAGTTTGCAAAAGGCGTTAATCTTGTGAAAATCGCTGTCAAGCGTTAATTTTTAGGGTTTCATACCCAAAGCGTAAAAACGGGACCCTATTACTAAGACTCCGCTGTTTGTCCGTCTGTCTGTCTGTCTGTCACCAGGCTGTATCTCATGAACCGTGATAGCTAGACAGTTCAAATTTTCATAGATGATGGTTTTATGGATGATTGTATGATATATCTATTGCCGCTATAACAAAAAATAATAAAAACAGAATAAAAAAAATATTTAAAGGGGCTCCCATACAACACACGTGATTTTAAAGCTCTTTTGTTGCTCTATATTATTAACGGTAACGCTTGAAATATTCACAGACTAATAGTACAGAACCCTTCGTACGCGAGCCTACTCGCACTGGGCCGATTTTTGTATTAGCTAACAGCAAGGAGTTTACGTTTAACAACGATGAACTCGAGATATACGCCTGTAGCAAACCTGCAGTACTTACGTCACACCTAACTTTCTTGACAGCTAGGAGGGACCTGCGGTGTTATTTCTTGAAGGTTTTTTGCATCCAACGGCGCCAACCGACACTGGTTGTTGCGGCTTATACATATTTTAATCTAATATAATTAAACATGATTAAGTTTTACAAACCTGCCGTGGGGTGCCGGCAGTAGAGTGTCACCCCTCCTCTCCTGCCCGTGGATGCAGTAAGAGTCTGCTAAGGGATACCTCTGGAAGATGGGCAGCAGCGTCTTTCCGTGTAAGAACATCCCGAACTGCGCTCACCAACCCGCCTACCAAGCGTGGTGAGTATGGCAACAACCCCTCATGCACTTGGATCTCGAGGGAGGCCTATGTCCAGCAGTGGATATCTTACGGCTGTAATGATGATGATGAAGTTTTACAAAACTGTCGATATTTCCAACAACTCTTACATTAGGCAAAGCCTGTGTCGTGAGGCTCGTTAAAAAGGTTAGGTTAGGAAATACGTTCTACAAATTAGAGGAAGTACGTCTCGTTTGACAGTCAGTTAACTTACTTAATTGTCTTGTCTTTTTATTTTATGGCTTTTTGTGTTTGGTTTAATACGATTCCGCCAGTGTCAAGTTAATTTATAAATTCATAAGTTATTTGGCTAGCCATGTTGGCAGCCATTTTTTTGATTCAACTTACTTAATTATAACAGTAGTATATTGTACCTCTATATGCCATCACTGACATCCACTTCATATTCACGAATGTTCAACTCACATCCGTTCTGACACTGAATTCCTTCCAAGTTGCAACTCACAGACACTGAATTTCTTGCACTTATTGTATTCTATCACCATAGATCAGAGTTTTGGCCTTCCTCTACCATCCATTCAAATTCATATTCAAGTGCCTTTAAATTAATCCTTCATGTACATAAAGGATGATTATTTTAAAATTCACGTGAGATAATACTATTCATTTTGTATAAACGGGAGTTACTCACGTGGTATTGTAACGTCGAAGATTATTCCGACAAGTTTCGATTTTTCAAGAAAATCATCATCATGGGATTGAATGCCCGTCCGCGCGTAGGGCCGACATGAAACGTGTCGGAATAATCTTCGACGTTACAATACTACGTGAGTTATTCCCGTTTTTACAAAATGGATGATTTAAAAGTTTATAAACATTATTTACACCCGATCGTAAAAAAGAATATCCGCTTTTTTGATTGCGCGCCGCGCCGATTTCGACCGTCATTTGGTTTGCGTTTTGGCGCGAAATATGGCGAGCGCAGTTTTTCTTAGGCGACGTAAAACTTATTTGTTATTGTCATTGTCAACTTCACTCAGAAGGCACCAAAACAAACAAAAAGTCGATAAACACTATAGTTTACGACGAGCTCTGTGGCGCGGCGGGCGTAGGTTCGCCTGCGACGCAAGAGGTTGCGGGTTCGATTCCCGCCTGTAACACCACAAATGTCCCGCCGCCACAAATGTCTGTATGATCTGCAGATATTTGTTCAGGGTGTTCTGGGTGTTTTTCTATACATATATAATAAAAATATCTATTTATGTAGTATAATGTATTAAGTATGTCGGTCATCTAGTACCCATAACACAAGCTCTGCTTAGTTTGGGGCTAGATGATGCTGTGTGAATTGATGAATTGTCCAGCATTATTGTCCAGCATTATTATTATAATAATTGTTTTAGTGGAACGCTAAATCACTGGTCAGTTTACTGACCAAAACCAAACAACGGCAAAAAAATCTTGGTGGGTAAACTGACCAAAACCAAACAATCGGATATTCAACAAGACGAGAACCTAAATGCATTTATTTTTGACCGGAAAACTATGCGGGGCATCTCAAGTCACAAATACTGTATTGTCCCCAGTGCGGCCAACCTCAGTGTCCATCACCAACAAGCCAGGCCAGCTGTCAGCTGACGTGGAGATGACGCTGGTGTGCGTGTCGCACGGCAGCCGGCCGCCGGCGCAGGTCACCTGGTTCCGGGAGAACAGGAAGTTTACCAGAGGAAAGGTAAAGCCGTGAAGTCATCATCATCATCATCATATCAGCCGTAGGACGTCCACTGCTGGACAAAGGCCTCCCTCATTGATCTCCAGGAACTGCGGTTGGAAGCGGCCTGCATCCAACGCCGACCTGCGGTTCTTACCAAGTCGTCTGCCCAACTTGTGGGTGGACGTCCTACGCTGCGCTTGCCGGTCCGTGGCCTCCACTCGAGAACTTTACGGCCCCATCGACCATCTGTTCTGCGCGCTATATGGCCCGCCCATTGCCACTTCAACGTGCTAATCCGTCCGGCTATGTCGGTGACCCGTGTTCTTCTACGTATCTCCTCATTTCTGATTCGATCCCGTAGAGAAACCCTGAGCATAGCCCTCTCTATAGCTCGTTGAGCGACTCTAAGCTTAGCCGTATAGTGCTGGCAGTAAAATGTTGCACCTCCGCTCTTGCCCGTGGTCGCAGTTGGTAACTGATAAGGGATACCTCCGGAAGATGGATAGCAGCGTCTCTCCGTGTATCGACGCTGACCCGCCTGCAGAGCGAGGCTGGTACTCCTCATGATCTGGGAGATTTATAAGGTCATAGTCTGTGGACTAACGCTCGTTTATATATACGAATATAATAATATATTACATATTTGAAAAAAAAAATAACAGGATATCAAAAGCCATTTGTAAGAACTCGAGTAAAGTAATGACCGAATTCGAGTTCGTTTTGAGTATTTTCAAAGCGATCATTGTGTATAGGTTAGCGAATTTGTTACTATATATTTGTTGTAAATTTAGGCTTCTAATGGATTTCCGCAAAGTCATGCCTAAATTAATCAATATGTTAATTCACCTACACTTGCTCTACTGGGTGAAACAACCTCTAAGAATCCATTCATTGACAACGACACTGCCAGCGGCACTGCCATTTACAATTAGCGACACTACCAAGCCTAATTTAGATTAAATTGTTCAGTCAACACAGCAAAGTTCATACGACCATTTACAAATCTAGGTAACTCGTAAACTCAGTTACGATTTCTCCGAAGAAATTTCAATGAATGTTAATTTATTTACCAGAATTACTTTCCTGGATTCTGTAATTTATACATTGTTTGAAGAGAAAATGTCAACACTGTACGTATATAAAACGATACATTAGAAAAACATTAACGAACCTAAAGCTGTGTTCACACGGCCCGCAATACAAAATTGACGTTTGAGAGCGATGATCCCGAGATTCACGCCTGTTGCGAACCTGTCGCGAGATACGTGATCAGCCTGCGGATCGTGGGACTGCAGTTGTCGGTATTGCGAGCGAAATAATGATGTGTTTCTCGTCGCCAACAGCACAGTGAATTCACGAATGAGACCACCACAGTCTCTCGCCTGCACATGCTGCCGCAGCCAGAAGACGACGGTGCCACCATCAGGTGCCGAGCTGACAACCCCGTGCTGAGGATAGCCCTGGAAGACTCCTTCAGGATGAGTGTTGTTTGTAAGTCTCGGTTTTTACCTCCATTCTTAATTTACACGAACTTCTATACACCACGTCGAAATCTGGGCGCCTACTCTAGATAACGATTATGATATTATTGTCAGAATGACAATCTTTACCTCTTTTTTTATGTTAGATAGGTTAGCTCTTGATTTCATCCTTGCTATCGCAAGAATGAGATCGACGATGGAGCGAGCTTCCCTAGAAAATGCCTATTAACTAATATTAACATACATAATATTAACTATTACCTTAATAAGAGTGAGTTTTAGCTTGATTACGATTTCGATTTATCGCAATTTGCATTCAAGGGTAGGCTTGGTTTCTCATTAGTCGAAAAACAAGCGAGATGGGCATCTGCAGATACATCCAATCTACCAACTGCAATGGACACCCACGTCTGCCAAAATCGCGGTCGCGCGGTGAGCTCAAGGATTTGTATAGTTTTTTTTAAATAACCTAACCAAGCCTGAGCATTTCCTTGACCGTCCGAAATAGACGCAAAATCCGATGATGATGATGAGGTTTTTACGTATCATCTGTTGCTCCAATAACGAAACAACTCAAAAAACGTTTAACAAGGGTCTTGAGTACTAATCCCCCGCCGATGCGAAGCCAACGACTCGTGCAGTGTATTAAAAATGCTTAAGTACGCGAGGTTCTGTTTTCATGCCATTTCACGCGTACTCATTTTGATCATGACACATGCTCAAAATACGCGTAGAAATCTTCAATCCTTGCAATCTTATTACTACTGAGGTTACTTGTGAAAGTTCAGAAACAAACCGTTTTTGTAATAACAATAATAATTTGCTACAGACAGACCAGTTCTGAACATGGCACTGGGCAGTACGCTAAACGCGAACGACATCAAGGAAGGCGATGACGTGTACTTCGAATGCAACATCAAGGCGAACCCTCGGGAGAACAGGATATCCTGGTATCACAACGTGAGTGAGTCATGTGCATGTCTGTACTTTGCTTTTGCTTGAATTTCAGGTTGCTATAACAAGTCTCATTAGTTTTTAACTATGACTAGCCGCGCTCCGCCGTTACACCGCGTAGTTCCTGTTCCCGTGGGAATACGTTTATAAAATAAAGTCTATGTCCATGAGAAATAATGTAGTAAGTATTCTAATGTTGAAGTAATTTTTAAATCGGTCCAGTAGTTTCGGAGCTTATTCAATGCATTCAAACAAACCCTTTAAACGCTTTATTATATTCTTGCTGTACGGGACGCTGCAGTGCCTGGGAAATTGGTGGATTAGGCTTGCCCAGCACCTATACCATCCTCCCAGCTTAGTCAGAGGAAAGAACAGGTCAATACGTCTGAAGCTGACTAAGCCACGGATTTCCTCAAGTTGTTTTCTTCACCGTTAAGCGCGTGTAAAATGTGAAAATAGATTTCATTGGTTCAAGGCCGATAACGAACCAGAAATCGAAAGTTGGGGGTACATATCGCTTGGCCAACACGGCCTTCAGGGCTACCCCTAAGAGCCTTGTTGGCTGAGAGGTATGTGTACTATATATAAATAAATAATGCTCGATATTTCATACAGCACCACCTAACACTATAGCAGGAAGAGTTTTATGTGTGCCGGTCGGTAAAAAGAAGGACCAGAAGCGCCTCCAAATGGTTCGGGTGAAATAGACACTGCTGCGTCGTCGCCCGATCGCTTTGCTTGAACTTGGCTGGACACGCTGCTGCGTGTCTAAATACTTAAATATACTCTCCTCTACATATTAGGGTCTGTGCGTTTTTCTAAGTATGATCAAAGTTAATAAGTGTTTACTCAATGGAACAAAAAGCTACATATTAAAGATTTAGACGATCCACGAGGTGGCCGTTTTTCGAACTAGTCGTTTTGATACTTAGCCATTCAGAGATGAAGACCTTCTGCTCGGTGGTCGTTTTGGCTACCATGTCATCTTGAGAAATAGCCTTTCTGCATTTGTAGTCGTTTTGCGATCTAGTCCTTATGCAGAACAGGTCATTCTGTAAATCCAGTCGTTTTGATACCTACCCATTAATAGGAATCATTTATCAAAATAATAACAAAACTCATTCAAATTGAATAAAGCACATAATTGAATTCGTTTGCTTCAGAACGCTTTTTTTTCAAGTGAGGGAAACAGCCAAGAAACCTAATAAAGTCCAGCATTTTTTTCAGATAAACGTACGTTATGTATCTTTGTACCCACAGAACAGAGAAAAATGAGTAGAATTAGCATGATGCCTTTTTACTAAGAGAACCAGTGTCGCTAAACTCACACATGTAAAAACTAACACACATAGAAATAAAAATTCTTATTGGTTGAAAGAGTACCTTAAAAAGGGCATAAAATCATAAAACTAATTTTATTGATATTAACTTTATTCCGATCGCTACATGGTTCAAAGTTCAATAAAATCAACAGTGATAAAAAATGAATATTTAGTATGTCCACTCAGCCAGAGATGGCGCATTTGCCAAATACTTTTTATAGTCTCTATTCCCAGAAAATAAGATTACTAATACAATGGCTACTTTTTCTACTCATCCAGAGATGGCGTTTTTGCCAAATATTTTTTTATAGTCTCTATTCCCAGGAAATACGATTACTAATACAATGGCTGCTTTTCTTGATTGCTTGATAATCCACAACACAAAGCCACTCAACAATAGATGGCGCTATTGCTATATTTTTTTTTTTTTTTTTTTTTTTTAATTTATTTAAGGACTTAGTCGCCAAGCGACTACATCGCCTAATAAAGATAACAAAAGGAAAGCAAAATACACAACAACAAAAAACAACTTAAATTAATCCTTAACTAAGCCTAGCTTGTATAATTCAATCAAATTGGTAAATTTGTCACTAGTAGGGTCAGCTAATATACTATTAACAACACCTATTTGTGCTAAACATTTTTTATCAAAACATAATGATCTAAATGATGCGTTGCGGACACACTCCAGCAAAATATGATGTACATCTTCAATGACGTCACAATCATTACAATTTGGTGATGGAACCTTTTTCATTAAAAATGCGAATTTATTCGCTGGGATATGTCCGGAACGCATTCTAAGGATACATTTTAGATCATTTCTATTATACAAAATGGTATCAATCCATGGATGCTGAGATATCTGAGGTTGAATAGTTCTGTACCAAATACCTTTTTCCTGAGATCTTTCGTCAAAGTATTCTTGCCAAACATCCCTACACTGATTTTTAACCAAATGAACAAAATCTGACCAAAGGGATAGCTGTCCCAAAGAAATACCATCTCCGATTGCCTGCTTAGCGAGTAAATCTACCTCATCGTTTTCTTTAATGTTGATGTGAGAAGGGATCCATTGAAAACATACCTTCTTATTATGAGATTTCAGCTTTAAAATTGACTCCAATATCTGATAGGCAATCGGTATTCCTCTCACATGAGAGGTACACCGAGCCAAATGTTGCAGAGAACTTTTTGAATCTGTCAAAATGACAAAGTGATCGAAATTTATTGAATTAATATATGACAAAGCTTCAGCTATGGCAATCAATTCAATGTGCATTATTGAAATATTGGAGTCAATTCTAAACTTACAATTAATTTGAAGATTAGGGTCCAAAAAAGCCGCCCCTCCCATATTTTTATCTTTTGACCCATCGGTAAAAATTCTATAATAATTATTATATTGTTCATTAATAAAGTCCAAGGAAATACAATTGAGATTATGTACACTATATGTTCTTTTGGCGCGGTTTATGGATGGGATTGATTTAGAAATAACATCATGTAGCTGAATGCTACTTACCCATGTCTCCAAAGAAAACATCTCAAGACGGTCACTACTGTGAATAGACATTGAATTTAGTTCCTTATATGTGTGAATAAGTGCAGGGAGTTTTTTATTGGTCCAGTAATGTGAATTGCTAATTAAATCCAGTTCTTGGATTAAATTGTTTGTGGTGTTATTCGAAAATGATCTAGACCTCAACCAAAACTTTCCAGCGAGAAATTTTCTGCGAATTCGTAGTGGTGGAAGGCATAGCTCATTTTCCATAACATGAATGGGGGTGCTCCTAATAAAACCACCAATGACGCGTAAGGCTTGATTTTGAATTTTATCTAATTTTAACAAATTAGTTTGGCAACTATTATCATACAAAAATGAAACATAATCGATCCTACTCCGAATTATGGACATATATAAACGCCGTAAATGTTTTTGGTGTATACCCCAACCAGGACCAGACAAAACTTTCAACAAATTTATAAACTTCGATACTTTTTGAATAATCTCATTTATGTGTTTACCCCATCTAAGTGACGAATCTAACCATAAACCTAAATATTTTACGTGATTTACAATTGATACAGAGTTGGTATTAATTTTAAAAACGATTGGGGTTCTAAATATTCCTTTCTTAAAAATACAAACTTTGCTTTTAGAAGAAGAAATGGAAAGGCCTAACTTATTAAATAAGGAACTTAGCTCACTACAAGATTTCTGAAGTTCACTTATAGCCAAATCTAAGGATTTATTAGAGAAGTACAAAACAAAATCATCTGCGTATTGCGAAATTTCAACGTTTTTAATTTTATGGCATATGTCAATCGTCGCGGCGTTAAAAAGAAGAGGAGATAATGGATCACCTTGAGCCAGACCCCGACCTGTAGATCTGACTAAAAGAGATCCTTCCACTTTTATGGATAGCTGTCTATATTTTAAGTAAGACCACAAGTAAAAACAAGTCTTAGAACCTACTCCAAGCTGGTCTAAGACAGACAACAAGGAGGTTACGTCGACATTATTATACGCGCTATCTATATCTACAAAACATGCCGCAGTTATTAAGTTTTTAGACAACCCTATTTGAATATGTGTGACTAAACGTGTAAGGTTATCAAAACATGATTTGCCTTTCCGAAAACCAACCATTTTATTGGAAAATAGCATTTGTTTTTCTAAATACCACTCTAATCTTTTATTCAGAATAGAATGTAAAATTTTACAGACACAAGATATAAGTGCGATCGGTCTAAGTGCAGAACTTGAACTCAAGTCTCTGCCCGGTTTAGGGATCGGAATTATTTTAATCTGCCGCCATTGAATAGGGATAAAACTTGTAAAGAATAAAACATTGTATAAATTAACTAAAATACGTTTACCTATCTCAGGAAGATTTTTTATCATTGAATATGATATTTCATCGTCTCCAGGTGCAGTATCAGATTGTTTGATAGAATTCTGCAATTCACATAATGAAATTTCGATTTCTAAGTTCGGATTGCACGATTGAAATTGAGGATCAGGTGGGCAGGCAAAGTCAGGTGTTAGGTCATTGAGTAACTTCTCCGCCTTATCTTTTTCTGTGTAGCGGTTAGAGTTGGAATTATGACCCTTTATCCAGCGCATTTTGCGCCACATGTGTGACGATGAAGTGGTCGCATCTATGGATGAACAGAACTCTTGCCAAGATTTATTTTTAGCCTGCCTTATTAATCTCTGAGCCGTACAAACCTTTTCCTTCCAAACCTCTAGATTATTAGGCGTTGGAGATCGTCTTAAATTAGCCAGAGCCAACCGCCGTTCGGCTACCACTTTTGATAGTTCGGGGTTCCAATACGGCTTAGGCTTGAACTTATCGCAAACATGTTGAGGAATTTTGATAAAGGGGATAAATTTATTTGCTGCAGTTTGAATAATATCTTCAAACATGTTGTAAAATTCTTGAGGATTATCGGTAGAAAAATTACTATTGCTAAATGAATTTTCTAAAAATGTTGTATATGATTTCCAATCGCTTTTTTTAAAATTTCTTTTTTTAGTTTCTTCCTTAAAAACATTTAAACTTATTATTAATTGTATGATAAGATGATCGCTGCCAAGGGATTCATTACTAACATTCCATGAAAACAATGTAACTATGTCTGTGGAAGCAAATGAAATATCTGGAGAAGTTTGTTGCAGCACTCCATTTACGAGTCTTACCCTAGTAGGCAAACCATTGTTTAGGTAACTAAAATTGTTTTCTAGCATTGAATCGAAAATCTGAGATCCCCTTTGATCAGTTCGACAAGACCAGGCCGTATGGTGGGCATTGAAATCGCCTAATATCAATGATTTACTATTTACCCGAGAGAAAACGTAATCCCAATCGTTTTGTACAGTATGTACCGTTGATGGACAATACACTGACAAAATATTCTCAATATGGGGGCAATTAAAAATCTTAACATGTAGAAGTTCAATACCTGTATTTGGGCAACTCGTTACGCAAGGAAAGCTTCTAACAGACCTATGTGTTAAAATGGCTACACCGCCATATGCATCCAACCTATCCAATCTATAGGTACAATAGTCATTAATCCTAAAATAGCTATCAGGCTCGAGCCAGGTCTCGCTCAATACCGCGATATGAACCTTTTCTTGTACAAGTAATGCTTCAAGAGATAAAGATTTTGGGCGCAAACTTTGGCAATTCCATTGCACAATTTTAACGTTAATATTGTTATGGGCGTTATTAACCATAATTGGCAAATATGTTAAGAAGGGAGCCAGCCGAGATACCGCTGAGTATATTTGCCATTATCCATTCTCCACAGATTGATACCACTTGTTGTATTTTATTATCCAAAGATTCCTTACTTATCACAATTGAATATAACTTTGCAAGTAAACGTACAAAACTCATGTCTTTAATATTATCACCACTACGATGAACGCGAGGGGTATTAACGCGAGGGGGGTTTGGAGGGGAACTATCACATTGCTCACTTTCCGAACACTCAGAGTCCTTATTGTTATCGGTCTCCATAGAGGCCGAGCAGAGCGCGGGGGTGGGGGGGCGTGTTTGTCGTTTACGCTGGGATTTCTTACGATTTTGTACCAATATGAATGGGGTCTCCTCTGTAGGCTCAGGCACGGGCGTAGAAAACAACTCGGACATCATTCTCACGTTCTTGGCTGGGATAACTCTCTCTTGCTGAACTTGTAAGGGTTCCCGTGGAGTCGGCATCGGTCTGCGAACCTCAGGAAGCGGGGGCCCAGGAGAAAAACATCGTTCCGGAACTGGAGATGGGGGCACATATGTTGTGAGGGCTTTGCGATAGGTGCAGTTAAATTCGGACATTAATTCTCTAATCCTCCTCTCTTTTTTAAATACGGGACATATTTTTTGTAGTGCCATATGAGCTCCGGTGCAATTTACGCATCGAAATCTGGTTTCCTCGCAGTTTTCGTGATTTTTTGTGCATTTCGGGCATACTACCTTTTTGGAAGGGCACAATAGACGCACATGGCCAAACTTCCAGCACCGAGAACATTGTGTAACCGGAAAAACGTACGAGGCTACCTTAACTCTCATACCATAAATATGCACATTTGTAGGTACGGATGCCCCACGGAAGGCCAGGCGGATTGCTTCGCATTTCTCCCAGCCGGAAGCAGCATTATTGTGATCGTACTTTCTTTTGTTTAATCTCCGTACCGACACAATTTCAGTATCGCAAGATATATTTTTCATAATCTCCTCTTCAGACGCGTCCAAATCAATATTTCTTATAATACCGTAAGAAAGTCCTACTTCCGACGACCTTTGACATCTCCAGCCCAATTCCTCGAACGTCTTACATTGAACAAGTAGGTCTGCATTACTCCCCTCGTCAAACGTGATTACAATTTTATGTTGATGCACGTACTTTACATCAATAATTCCCTTGATATTGTTATCTCTGAGCATTTTCGCCAAGGCAAACTGTTTAGGCAAGCCAGAACTACACATTACAAAAACTTGAATTTTTTCTACAATTTCGACACTAGTAGTACGAATTACCTTCCGACTCCTCGATTGAACGACATTCCAACCTTCATCTGAAGAAGTCTCCTCATGTCTCCTTTTGAGAGGTTCTACTCCCTGCTGCTGAATAGAACAGATACCATCCATCGTTTCTGCAGGCATTGCATCCGTCATATTCATGGCACTTGTACTAGCGTCCTCATTCACCACGCCAAATTCAACCAAAGTGTCATTGTTATAAGGCTCATCCATTGCGCAAGGCGCACGGCGGAGCGGGCGAGCCCACTCCTATCGCGATAAGATAACGAATCGGCAAATCTGTGCAGTTGATACGCGACACGACCTATCCGTTCGGAATGCTAATTACCACTGTATTGCTATATTTATTTGACGGTTTTGCATTTTGAACAAAACTAACAAAAACACAATAAAATAATGCTTACCGGTGATATGATATGCCCCCTTTCGTTAAATTTTTGGTTCGGCTTTCGTTTTTACACTCTAAAACGGCACAATACGGCATTTTTATATATTTTTTTTTTTTGAAGTACGTTTACTCTGCTAAATTAAAACACGACTGAAGTAAGCGGTGCTTGAAGTGCGCAGTACTGCGCCTACTAGGTGTTACGCGAGCCCCGCCTACTTACGATTTCTATGTTTTCTCTGTTCTGTGTTTGTACCTGTCTGTGGTATAGTAGATTCCTAAACATCAGCCCCGCACGTAGTTCGCGACAGGTTTGCAACAAGCGTAAATCTCGCGATCATCCATCACTGTCCAACGTCAATTTTCCAGCATGTTTTAATATTTCACAATAACCGACTTAGAAAGTTGCGTAAAAAGTATTTTTTTATTTTATTTTGTTTTATTCGGGAAAACAAACAGTACAATCGTTTCAGCCGTAAAACGTCCACTACTGAACATAGGCCTCCCTCGTGGATATACATGAGGGGTAGTTGCCATACTCACCACGCTTGGCAGGCGGGTTGGCGAGCGCAGTATGGGATGTTGTTACACGGAAAGACGCTGCTGCCCATTTTCCGAAGGCATCCCTTAGTAGGCTCTTACTGCATCCACGGGCATGAGAAGAGGGGTAACATTCTACTGCCGGCACCCCACGGCAAACAGTACAATAACATAGACAATTTTAGTAAAGTAAGAGTAACACTGAAACCAGTGAGGTTACCACCATTACTTATAACAAATTACGAAAACAAACGTAAATTAGTACCACAGTTAGCGAAGCTATGATAAGTTATTTATTATACACAAACGAAAGAAAACATCAAACAACAAAAGAAAACATCAAACAATTTTAACTATAGAATGGGTAAAAATAAAAAAAGTATAAATCAATTTACAATTTCATTTCACCAGGCTTTATTTTATTTTCCTTTGAACTATCTTGCTCAAACAACACCTTCCAAGAATAATTCTAGAATTACCGACGTTCCTGGAAAAACGACTATAATTTAAAAGACCGCTGATCTCCTTTGTCATTATTATTATTATGAGCCTATCTGATCCCACTACTGGGCCTCCCTCCATTATTTCCATGCATCTCGATCTTGAGCCACTTCCCTCCAGTCGACCAGGTGTTGATCGAGTTCGTCCCGCTACTTACGTCTTGGTCTGCCGCGTCGCCTTCTCGCCGGGTCAAGACGCCACTCAGTGGCTGCCTTGGCCCACAGCTCGCCTGGCATACGGCAGACGTGGCCAGCCCAGTCCCACTTCAGTTTAGCGGCTTTCAGACCTACATCTTCGATCTGAGTTCTGGAGCGCAGTTCGGTGTTGCGGATCTTGTAGGTTTACACCCAAAACGCTGCGCTCCATCGCACGCTGACAAACCTAGACTTTGAACTTTTGGATGTTTGTTAGAGACTATGTCCTTTCCTCAATTTTATTTCATTTCTATAGCTGTAAATGTATCTTCTCAAGATTATTGTAGGAAAACTGAGATAGAAAATGGTTGTCATGCCAGAAATATTGCTCTTCACCGCAGACAGCTTTTGTGCTGAGCTATTGTCGTCGAGCACATAGGTACACATGGTGGGGAACAACTAGCTAAAAATAAATGTATTTTAGTATTCTATTAATCATCTGGTTTCCATACAGTACATACTTTGCTTAGTTAGGGACTAGATGGGGTTATGTGTCGAATCCAGCATTTAATAATCATAATTAATAATTCAGGACAATCCACACAGCATCATCTAGCCTCAAGCTAAGCGCAGAGCTTGTGTTATAGGTACTAGATGACTGATTTACTTAATACATTATACTACCATATCCAGTACATTATTAACATACATATAACCGGGTATTTATCGCGTAAATTACCTTTATTATTTCCCGACGTTTCGCTTGTCAGTCTTCCCGGGACCATGCCTTGGTGCAATCCAAGCGAAACGTCGGGAAATAATAAAAGTAATTTACGCGATAAATACCCGGTTATATGTATGTTAATAATGCGTTGTGATCGCGAAAGTTTAAAAAAGACAAATATCCAGAACACCCTGAACAAATATCTGCAGATCGTACAGATATTTGTCCCGAGGCAGGAATCGAACCCGCAACATCTTGCGCCGCAGGCGGACCTTCGCCCGCTGCGCCACAGAGCTCGTCAATACTACTTATGTTAATTCATTTTTGCACCACATTTACCCAAAATACCTCCCAAAATACCCACCTCTGTTTCCAGGACCAGCAAGTAAGCCAGAACATATCTTCAGGCGTCTTCATCAGCACCAAGTCACTGGTGCTGCAGCGCGTGACGCGGCAGGACGGCGGCCTGTACACCTGCAGGGCAGCCAACGACATGGGCGAGTCCAGCAGTCAGGCCGCGTTTCTAAGAGTACAGTGTGAGTGGTGGTGCCTACCAGAAGGCTGAATATATCTTGCGACAAGTTTGCAACGTCCAGCAGTCAGGCCGCGTTTCTAAGAGTACAGTGTGAGTGGTGGTGCCTACCAGAAGGCTGAATATATCTTGCGACAAGTTTGCAACGTCCAGCAGTCAGGCCGCGTTTCTAAGAGTACAGTGTGAGTGGTGGTGCCTACCAGAAGGCTGAATATATCTTGCGACAAGTTTGCAACGTCCAGCAGTCAGGCCGCGTTTCTAAGAGTACAGTGTGAGTGGTGGTGCCTACCAGAAGGCTGAATATATCTTGCGACAAGTTTGCAACGTCCAGCAGTCAGGCCGCGTTTCTAAGAGTACAGTGTGAGTGGTGGTGCCTACCAGAAGGCTGAATATATCTTGCGACAAGTTTGCAACGTCCAGCAGTCAGGCCGCGTTTCTAAGAGTACAGTGTGAGTGGTGGTGCCTACCAGAAGGCTGAATATATCTTGCGACAAGTTTGCAACGTCCAGCAGTCAGACCGCGTTTCTAAGAGTACAGTGTGAGTTGTGGTGCCTACCAGAAGGCTGATTATATCTTGCGACAAGTTTGCAACAGGCCTAAATCTCGCAATCGTCACTGTCAAACGTGGATGCAGTAAGAGCCTGTTAAGGGATACCTCCGGAAGATGGGCAGCAGCGTCTTTCCGTGTATCAACATCCCGTACTGCGCTCGCCAACCCGTCTGCCAAGCGTGGTGAGCATGGCAACAACCCCTCATGAAGATCCATGAGGGAGGCCTGCTCAGTAGTGGACTTTTTTTTCATCATCATTCATCATTTCAGCCGTAAAACGTCCACTACTGAACTAAGGCCTCCCTCATGGATCTCCATGAGGGGTAGTTGCCATACTAACCACGCTTGGCAGGCGGGTTGGTGAGCGCAGTACGGGATGTTGATATACGGAAAGACGCTGCTGCCCATCTTCCGGAGGTGTCCCTTAGCAGGCTCTTACTGCATCCACGGGTAGGATAGGAGGGGTAACATTCTACTGCCGGCACCCCACGGCAACTGCCGGCACCCCACGACTTTTTTTTACGGCTGGAATAATGATTTGATCAACCAACAGCTATAACTAACTTGTATAAAATACACATATGTGTGAACACATGAAGCAAGTATTAGGTTATCACGAATAGTTATATTATAAGTTAATAATAAGAAATAAAACTGTAAACAGTACGCTTCGGGCACAAAAACAAAGTAGAAAATAAAGTCTACTATTACATTAACTAACAACTGAAATTGGCCACCAATGTTTAGACTACCATTAAAATAGATCGCGGTCAATCGCTGTCTGGCTGTATTAATGCTTGAGCAGAATATATCTAGAATAAATCTGTTTTAGCTAGAGCTAGCTAGAATAAATCTAACTTCGCGTCGGAACAAATGTCTGTATGATCTTCAGATATTTGTTCTGGGCGTTCTGGATGTTTTTCTATATGTAATAAAAATATATATCTATGTAGTTTTAAGTTTATCAATCATCTAGTATCCATAACAAAAGCTTTGCTTAGCTTGGGGCTAGATGATGCTGTGTGAATTGTCCAGCATTATTTATTTATTTAGGTACTTATTTATTTTAGGAAGCACCTGGAAAAAAGAACCCTAAAATACAATGTTTTAGTCCTCTCTCCCTCTGACAGACGCCCCGGTGTGCGCGTGGGCGCAGCCGCTGCTGCTCGGCGCGCGCCTGGACGAGCCGCTGCGCGTGCGCTGCTCGGTCTCCGCGGACCCCGCCGACGTCAGCTTCAGCTGGCAGTTCAACAACAGCGGGGAGAGCTTCCAGGTCTCGCCCGCTAGATACGGTAAGGGATACCTCCGGAAGGTGAGCAGCAGCGTCTTTCCGCGTATCAAAAACCCGTACTGAAGAAGAAGAAGAAGAACAAAGTTATTTATTTACCACACGCACAGTACAAAACACAAAGAAAATAAAAAAATAAAATTACACATATAAACAAACAAAGAACACAAAACACAAATAAAACTCATACATTAAAATACGGACAGGAAGAAAAGGATGTAGCGCGGGTAAATGGGTCCCCAACTCAGCATTGTGTAGCACCTGGCCAAGCTCAGACGCTACGCTGGTTTTCAGTTGGGGCCCTGGGTGATTTCACGACCACGGAGAAGAAGGAGACAGGAAAGGAATTGAATAAACAGACGGACGGCAAAATTCAAAACAACATCAAACTCAAACAAACAATAAAACTGTATACAAACAAAACAAAAACACAAAAAAACCGTTACAAAAAGTAATAATAATAATAAAGATAACACTGCGCTCGTCAATCCGCCGTTAATTTATATATAACAACGATTTTATCATTAGTTCATCATTATTACCTGTCGAACTAAAATTAAGTATTTTTTTTACATATATAAGTACATATTACATATTAAGTATTTTACAATAAATTTAGGAATACATATATTCCTAAAGTTATTTTGATATGTATTAGTTTGTAATATGTATTATCATGTATTTTTTGTAGTATGTATTTTATTGAATATGGTTTAAGTAGCTAACTCTGTATTAGCCTTCTCCTTAGGGATTTAAGCCCACCGCCTTTTTTGGTCTATTCTCTCGCATAAGCTGAGTTGCCTGGAAGAGATTGCTTTCAGGGGTAATGCCGCCTGTTCAATTACCAACTGTTTTTACGTTACGTTTTTATTTTAGGTACTTTTGTGGTGATAAATAAAGAGTTGTCTATCTATCTATTCTATACTTTCTGTCCAGCATCAAAAGGCGGCACGACAAGCGAACTGCGCTACCGGGCGGCAAGCGAGCGCGATTACGGCGCGCTTCTATGTCGCGCGACAAACTCCGTCGGACAGCAGGCGAAGCCGTGCGTCTTTCAAATAGTACCAGCGGGTGAGTAACGTCATTGAAATATTTTGTCTTTTAATAGTATTGAGATATACAGGGTCTATTATAATATGTGCCACACTGAGCCGAAAGGGGGCGATTATGACCTACCTAATCTTCTTGAGGTTATCATCGTCATCATTTCAGTGAACACTGAACACAGACCTTCCTCATGGATCTCCATGAGGGGTAGTTGCCATACTCACCACGCTTGGCAGGCGGGTTGGCGACCGCAGTACGGGAAGTTGAAACCGCAGGCTCTTACTGCATCCACGGGCATGAGAGGAGGGGTAACATTCAGATATACAGGGTGTATTATAAAATGTGCACTAAGCCGAAAGAGGATGATTCTGACCTACCCAATATTCTTTGAGGTATCCCGACATGTTATACAACTAGTTCATTTTTAAAATATACATAAAATATGCCTCCAACCAAAAATACCGAGGTATGCGGCTTTCAATCCGAAGTATGACGGTAAACCAATGCAGTCAGAGGTAGGCCAAGGAAAAGGAGACCTTGCACAGTTCGACAACAGCGGTATCCTGGACCCGAAAAACCATTTTGCATCAATTTCCTTCGTCGACCGAGACACGTTCTCGGCTTGCCCGTTGACAAGCTCACCGCCGCTAACCCGGAGGTGACGTCAACCCGTCCCACATTAGCTGCTAGGCACACATTCAATAACCGGTCCCGCCGGCGGGGCCGAAGAATACACTATTCTGTCTTAAGGTGCAGTTTTGCACCTGGACGTTAACCATCAGTACATTCAAAAATCTGGCAACAGTCCAAGCCGTGGTTCGAACCTAAGTGGTGCCCTTGAGCTTGTTGCCCCAACCTAACTTTTGCGGCGCCTTCTGCGCTCGCCATAGTCCGGTAACGTTGTCATGGCCATCTGCGGTCAACAACATATAATGTCATTTCGAAATAAAAAAACAATTTCCATCAAAGTCAATATAATGAAAACCAGATGACGTAACTGGGTCGACACGCTGTGTAATATATTGTTGTGAAGTAAAAAGGCGTGAAAAACATTATCAATCCAATTCGCAACTGAAAATTCTCCGATTTATCAGCTAGCAGCATAAAATTCAATGAATCCGTATATAAATTTATGGAAACCACGTTTTACAATCGGCCGGCGACCGAAAGTAATTATAAAATTTTGTTGTTTATCTGTCTTACTTGTATTATTGAAAAGTTGGTACCGCGGATAACCGTTTTACTACATACATACATATATATAATATATATAATCACGCTTTTTTCCCGTAGGTGTAGGCAGAGACCACTTCTTTCCACTTGCTACGATCCTTACATACTTGTTTCGCTTCGTCTACTTTCATTATTCCCTTCATACAAGCTCTTCGGTTCAGGGTACTCTTGACCTGGCCTTTTTCCAAGACGTCCCTGATTTGGTCTCGAAACGTCCGCCTAGGTCTATCCCTTCCAACACTTTCATTCACAAAACTAAAACTCAAAAAGCTCAAAAAATACTTTATTCAGTGCGGCCAAAGTAACCACCTTCACAAAAACAACCTTTTGGATGAATTTACAAAATAAAACAACACAAATCAAAAGAATAAAGCACATAATTGAATCTGTTCACTTCAGATGACACGCGAGCTAGGAAAAGAAGCGAACAGAAGAATCTTACTCGGTCGTTATAGTCATCATTAAACAATTTTCTCTTGTTTACTTGTTAATTATGTAAAGTTTGACGGAGCCGGAGCAGATTCCGTCCCCATTGGTTTTGTCCTCTAGGTAACCTGATGTTTTAAAATAAGCTTCATTGCAAATATTTAGTTTGACAACGTTTTTGAATCTATTCAGTGACTAGCCGCAGTCCGCAGGTCACCCGCGTAGTTCCCGTTCCCGTGGGATTATAGGGATAAAATATAGCCTTGTTACTCAAGGATAATGTAGCATTCTAATGGTGGAAGTATTTTGAAAATCGGTCCAGTAGTTTTGAGTTTTATCGTTACAAACATACAACATACAAATCTTTCCTGTTTATAGAGGTATTATTAGTATAGATAACTTCTGCAACTCGCCTGGGAGTTTGTCGAAGAAGCGTTATAAAAAAGACATTTTATCTTGTTAAGCTTTCGCGATTTGTTAACATATTTTTTAGTTTAAAAATTACAGGATTTTATCGCGTACCTTTTTTATTATTTTCTGAGGACTGAAGTCCTCCCGCGACCAAGAACGCTGAAATGTGTTCGAAACGTCGGGAATATAATAAAAAAGGTACGCGATAAAATCCTGTAATTTTAAACTAAAAAAAGTCATTTCCCGTGTATGAAATTCGCTTAGTTTTCATTTAAAATTTTGCTATCTTCTTAAATATTTATGATACTGTAGTAAGCCTGTATCTTTTACAGTAAGCTATATCTGATTGGGCAAAAGCCTTCCCCATTCCTATAGTGGAGATTTTGCAATTTTCACTGTTTTGCGCCACCATTCCAAACATTTCATAGCCGCAGGGCGATTACGTGTCACGCGACAGGTTTGCAACAGGCGTAAATCTCGCGTCATCGCTGTCAATGGTCAATTTTGTAGTATATAATAGCAAAAAAAATGCGTCTGACAGCGATGATCGCGAGATATACGCCTGTTGCAATCCTGTCGCGATATACGTAATCAGTCTGCCGGAATGGGAAACATTATTTTGTCGTTACAAATGTTATAAACAGCCATGCCTTGGGGTGCCGGCAGTAGAATGTTACCCCTCCTGTCCTACCCGTGGATGCAGTAAGAGCCTGCTAAGCGACACAAGCGTGGCGAGTATGGCAACAATCCCCTCATGATCTTGAAGATGTATGAGGGAGGCCTGTGTGCAGCAGTAGATGTGGACAAAAGTCTTACGGCTGTAATGATGATGATACTATGTTTATTAAAAAACCCTACGCATATAATGCATTATTTTAGAACAAATTTTATAAACATAAAAAAGTTATAGTGTGTCAACCTTAAAAAATAAAAAATAGCATGAGGTTGATGAACAACCGGAGTTTCTTAATAAAAAACACGTAAAAGTGCAATCACATAGCTGTTTTTAAACAAATTTTAAAATTCTCATCAGAAACAGATAGAAAAAAAAACTTAACAACTACTCTCACGTAGGGAGGCCGTCGTAAAAGTAGAATTTAATCGAGTTTATAGCCCGAGGCACAGACCTGCAGGATTCTTCCAAAAAAGCTAAAAAAGCAGCGGAGAGTGAGTGAGATCACGCACAGTAGTTAATGAAAGAATTCTTGACATTTAACACCATCTTGCCTGAAAATAAAATACAAGTAAAACATCCACTACTAAACACAGGCCTCCCTCATGGATCTCCATGAGGGGTTGTTGCCATACTCATAACGCTTGACAGGCGGGTTGGCGAGCGCAGTACGGGATGTTGATACACGAAAAGACGCGGCTGTCTATCTCCCGAAGGTCATCATCTTCCCTTAGCAGGCTCTTACTGCATCCACGGGCATGAGAGGAGGGGTAGCATTCTACTGCCTAAACTAGACATAGGCCTACGTTGATGATGATACGAATAATCATTTCGCAGCTAAAATATTCTGTCAGAAGCAACAAATTTTTGAACTTCGTAGAAAACTTTTGTATTATTGTCTCTCATTTGAATTGTAACGCGTGAAACATGGCCAGAATTATTCATGTAGGTCTTAAATCATTTTAGGAATGCTGCTGTGTTTTTATAGCGTAGTAACCATGGATTTTTTGTAAAATTTTTTTGTTAGAGAGGCATTCTTGTCTTGTCTTTTTATTTTATGGCTTTTTGTGTTTGGTTTTACACAGTTCCGGCAGTGTCAAGTTTATAAATTCTTATGTTTTTTTGGCTGGCCATTTTTTTGTGGTAATCCGAGAGGCTTTCATTTTCCTATTTTTTATGAAAGAGGCCTTTGTCCAGCAGTGGATGTCCTTCGGCTGGAAGAGAGAGAGAGAGAAATGATAAATAAATAATGCTGTACACTACATACAACATTATCTAGTCCCAAACTAAGAGAAGCTTGTACTATGCGAACCAGATAATTGATAGAATACCTAGATATTTTTTTGGAAATACATACTTATCATTATTACTTACTTATTATTAATACATATTTAACCGGGTATTTATCGCGTTATTTACCTTTATTATTGCCCGACGTTTCGACAGGATTATAGATGAGGGTAAATAACGCGATAAATACCCGGTTAAATATGTGTTAATAATGTGTCGTGATCGCGAAGGCTTAAAAAAGACATACTTATCAAATATAGAAAAATGTCCAGAACCGGGACAAATATCTGCAGAGCAATCACAAACATTTGTCCTGAGGCGGGAATCGAACCCAACTACCTCCTGTCTCAGTCGGCTATTAGACCAATTGAGCCAAGGAGACAGTCAAAAGAAAAATTAAACACACATCGTCACCTTGAGACATAGAGTTGTAAGTTCTCATGTGCCCGTAATTTTACTTCTTCAAACCGGAACACAGCAATGCAGACTGCTTGACGGCAGAAACAGGTATGGTGGTAGTACTTCCCCGGATGAAATCTTCAAAAAAAGTTTTACTACTGCTAAGTAAAATGCGTTCGCTCTATGATTTTTTCAAGTGAGGGAAACAAGCAAGTAAGAATACTCAGTATTTTACTCTATTCTGTTATGGCGTCTTTAGGAACTCTGACAGGCTTGAGATTTGCGAACTTCTTGGTGCAGTGGGTGAAGAGCTGACTAAGACTGAGAGAATGCGGGATCTTTTATTACATGGTCTGCTTTACCCAGGGCCTGCGTTCGCACGAAATATACACAAGCGTCATGACATTATTTGCTTTGTCATTATCAGAATCTTCTATCACACACGTAGACCGAGAGTATCTTTAGAGAAGACGAAAGAAGGAGGTAAGTGTTTTAAGTGTTAGTAGTTTTTTAACAGACTTCAAAAAGAATAAAGAAGTTATATTCCTTTTTCGCAACCAGTTGCAAAAACGGAGCGGTCAAAAAAAGGTGTTACAAAAACAGGCAAGGTTATATTTAATGTCCCATATAAATACGGATCATAACAGCGGCACAAAAGCATTCGCTTAAGGACAGATAGAAACAGTAATAAAGATCTAATTCCGATTTGTAAACAAGCAAATGGTAAACAAAAACCCAACTACAAGGTCCAACACACAGTTGGCCGATTTAAAGCCAAAATACAAGCATTTAAATGCATTGATTACCTACCAATTTATTCGAATTTAAGAATTAAAATTGTTGTAATTATTTCCGATTAAATTTAAATACATGACATACCTATCCATAATTGCATATTTCAGTTATCTACGTTAATTTTATTTTATTAATTCCCTTTATTTTGATACACTTCTCGAAAGGTTTGTTTAAAAAAAATTAACCACCTACTTGCAATAAAATTTCGCGCCAAATATCCGCCAGTTTTTTTGCGTTTTTTAAATACTCATATAAAGATACTTGGGTTTTTGAGACGAATCTAAAGATTCATTAATTGTCAAAATCCCTCTAGCCGTTTGTAGGATACATGGCAATAAAAAAAATTACAAACAAACATCAATATACGCGCGAAAGTTTTTACCCTTCCTTGGCAGTCGGGTAAAAAAGTAATTTTACAACAAAAGCATAAATCCACCATTTCTAGTAACTTAAAACAAAACAGCTCACACAGCCGGAAAGTTACCCGACCTGTATTAAAAGTTTATTGACAATCCTACAATCCAGCTAGCGAGTACAACTTAGTCCACCGTCGGCACGAAACTTGCGACTTCGATCTCACAATTAGCACGATTAAGTACGAACTTCATTTCAAAGTTGCTAGCCAAAAAATGCAGTCCCTAATTTCGGTGGAGGCAGAGTCGGATTTCGCCAGGGCATTATCCTTTCATGAAAAGACTATGTGCTTATTTGACACATGCTTTAACGGTGAAGGAAAAACATCATGAGGAAATCCGCGGCTGTTCTTTCCTCTGAGTTAGCTCTTAGCTTAGCTCTTTTCTGCTGACTTAGCTGAGAGGATGGTATCACTCTAACAATGTCCCAGGAACTGTAGCGTCCCGTACAGCATGAATACCAGTTGCAAACGCCGTATAAAACGTCTAGATTCAGACGGGTGCTAGGTAAACTATCGCTACAGGTTCCCACCTGCTAAGCGTGGTGAGTATGGCAACCCTCATGGAGATCCATGAGGGAGGCCTGTGTTCAATAGTGAACGTTTTACGACTGAAATGATGATAATGATGATCACAAAGAAAATAAAAAATATAATTTGAAGTACAGACAAGGAAACAAAAATGGGTACAAAAAGAATTAATAAAACATTACAATGCGCACAGAAAGAAGAGGAAGTGCACTCAGCATTGTGTAGCACCTGGCCAGGCTCTTTCGATTTCACGACCACATATGTAAGGAGAGAAGACAGGAAAGGAATAGAATAGATAAAACGGACGTCAAACTCAAGTATACAATAAAATCTCAAATAAAATAAAAACAAGAACAAAAAACATTAAAAAAATAAAGATAAGAAACAAATTACAGCATATTTACATTAAAAGAAAAATTACATTTTAACGAGTAAATCCGTCACGCTCAAAATCTGGCTGCTAAGTAGGCAACACCAGAAAATGACTATTTTTCGGCCAGCCGCGCCAACCAGACACCTGTCTAGCAGCCCAATGAGGGTAAAGACTTTTACATTAGTAAATAAAATGGCCGCCTACATGGCCAGCCAAATAACATAAGAATTTATAAATTAACTTGACACTAGCGGAATTGTGTAAAACCAAACACAAAAAGCCATAAAATAAGAAGACAAGACGTAGACGTAGTAAATGCATAAAAAAATCAATGAACAATGTCTTGAGTTACCTACAGCAGATGACGAGGTTATTCGGAGTGTGCAAGTGATGTTAAAAAGTGAAAACGAGAAACGCACAGTAAGAAGGACGAAGATACAATAGCAAAATAGTGCAGCTTCAACTGAAAAAGTTATTGTGTGAAGGAATTGAACTTTTCGTAGGGGGTTTTACACAAGCATCTTCCTAGTCTTATTTATTGATTATCTTTTTTAAACTTTCGCGATCACAACACATTATTACTATATTGGATTAACGGGTATTTATCGCGTAGCCTTTATTATTATCCCGACGTTTCGACCGGATTGCACCTGGTCGCCGGAAAGAATAATATCTTTATTATTATTATTTTATTTTTCAGCCGTCATTATCCCACTGCAGGGCAAAGGCCTCCCAAATAAATAAATAATAATAATAAATAATAATAATAAATATCTTTATTTGTCTATATATTATTTCCAGACATATTTGTATTATAAATTGATCAAACCATCACCAGCGATCATTTTTCATTAGTTATTTCGGAACTGTGCCACAATTCCGGCGCTAATTCCGTAACGTTATTTGACATTTCTCATTTCACCTATCATAGACTAGACCTATGTATTTTAGAAGGAGGTTTCAGCCAGATTTAACCACAACATTCGAAATAGAAGCTCACCAGTTTTAGAGAAATTATTTAATGTATAAATATGTCCCTTTTTCATGTGGATATTTTATACATTATCATTCTTTCACGTTGACATTTTTATTATTGTGATTGTTAGCATTATTATACTACCATTTTTCATTTTTAACCCCCGAAAAAAAGAGGGGTGTTATAAGTTTGACCGCTATGTGTGTGTCTGTCTGTGCTCTTAAACGAGTAAACCGATTTGCATGCCTTTTTTTATTTGAAAGCAGGTTTTCCGGCGGTGGTTTTTCCATATGTTTTATCAAAATCGGTTAAGAAGTTTACAAAATATGGCGGATGAAAGGGGAGATTAATAATCAAATGTTTCCAAATATAAAGAAAATGATGTGGAGAATGTCAATTGCCGAATCCAACTCGGATGGGCAGCGTTTGGGAAACTTCGCAACGTTTTTTCGTCCAATATACTTGTTATACCTCAGTGTCCAAAGACAAAATTCTTCAATCAGTGTGTGCTACTAGTGATGACATATGGAACTGAAACGTGGTCCTTCACTGCTGGCATAATAAATACGCTCAGAGTCGCTCAAAGATTTAAGGAGAGGGCTATGCTCGGGGTTTCTCTACGCGATCAAATCAGAAATGAGGAGACACGAAGAAGAACTCGTGTCATCGAGAGCCAAACGGATTAGCACATTGAAGTGGCAATGGGCAGGCCATGTTGCTCGAAGAACAGATGGCCGATGGGGCTGAAAGGTAATATAAAGGTCTATCTGCAATAAAAAAAAGCGCAGCGAAGTACGTCCAGCTACAAGCAGAGCAGAAGTTGGTAAGACCACAGTTCAACGGTGGATGCAGGCCGTTTCCAACCGCAATACTTGGAAATCCATGAGGGAGGCCTATGTCCAGCAGTGAGCGTCATCATTTCAGCCATAAAACGTCCACTGATGAACTCAGGCCTCCCTCATGGATCTCCATGAGGGGTAGTTGCCATTCTCACCACGCTTGGCAGGCGGGTTGGTGAGCGCAGTATGGGATGTTGTTACACGGATAGATGCTGCTGCCCATCTTCCGGAGGTCTCCCTTAGGAGGCTCTTACTGCATCCACGGGTAGGAGAGGAGGGGTAAAATTCTACTGCTGTGGGGTGCCCCCACGGCAAGTGAGCGTACTACAGCTGAAATGATGATGATGAAATCTTGCAAGTTAAATTTGATCTACTTCCCGGTTACCGATCGAGCTGAAGTTTAGCATGCATGTGTATATCGGATGACAATGCAAAATTATTATGATATGGAGCTGATCTGATGATGGAACATGGTAGCCATAGAGACTCGGTAGTTAAACGACACAGCTCCATCGCTTACACTCGTTTGGTCCTTTTTGACGAATACTTTGGTGCTAGTAACCAGGGTCTGATGATGGAGATTTTTAACTTTTTAGTTCGTTTTATTAACAAGTAATAAAATCTTGTTTATAAAAAAAACATTTTAAGACCTTGTTTACTATAAGCTTACGTTACTTGACACTGGCAGAATTGTGTTAAAGCAAAAATTCAAAGCCATATATGAAGAACAAAGACTCTTTGCTTTAATTGTTTCTACCCCAACAGACTTCCCTAACTCCGCCCCTGTTTAGTACATTACAAATTGAGTACTTACTCATTTTACGATAAGATTAAACTACTTGACACAAGCAGAATCTTGTTACAGTAAAAACTAAAGACCTTAAACCATATATGAAGAACAAGGACTCTAGACTTAAATTGTTCCCTCGACGGACTTCCCTAACTCCGCCCCTGTTTAGTACATAAAAAACTGGGTACCCACTCGAACCAATGGTGAAAGTTGCGACATAAGTTCGCTCGTTACCCGTATTGGCCTGATCGTGATTTCGAACGTTCAAACTTCGCTCGTATTTTAAATGTCCCTGGAATATACCCGGTTTCCCGGGAAAATTCCCGCTTCACCAATCACTAGGATAGATAGCGGGCGATGTTTTAATTAACTTGGCAAATCATTAATTTACGTTTATCTTGTTGATTGAAGTTTCGTGATTAGCGTGTGGGTATTCAGGTTCGTTTCGGAATAATGTCGTGATTTGTAGTTTTTTTATGCAGTTACGACATCATATCCGTCTGTGCATCATTATACCACCCAGACGGACAATACGTACTGATCAGAATTTTAGTTATTGTCATAATAATAGGTGCTGACCAGAGTTTTAGATATAGTATTGTCTTTGTCGCTTTGTTCATTTCCATGAGTGATGAAAATGATTCACTTCTTTTTCCAACATCGACAGAGTCAAACCATTATAATTATTAGTCGTGAATTATTGCAATTTAAGTTTAATTTTAATTAAAGTGGAATATCGTATCTCGCGTGTTTCACTTGTACCTCCTAGCAGCCTTACATAATAGGCGCAGGCGATAAAGGGACTCGCGGCCGGTTTCGCGTTGAAGATTTCCGCCTAGAAATCTGCCCGTGTGGATCTTTGGTACAGTTTATTCTGCACTTTAGCCCTGGCAACATCAACAGCTTTTATTGCGCGTTTTTTACATTCCACGTACATACATTCGCCTTTTACTTTCTTTTATTAATTCATTTTCATCCGCCACATTTTTGCAATCCTTAAAAGCGTTATTCTTTTATTTCAAAACCATTTGTACCTCTTCATTCTACCACCAAGTATCCTTATATATCTTAACTTCGCCTTTCGTTTCACCAAGAACATCCTTAGTCACGCTTATGATACATTCAGTCATTTAATACCAACATTTATTCACTCTCTTATCTTCCATGTCTTGCAGTTCTATCATTCTATCAATGTTTCTCTTTTTAAATTCAATTCCTATCATTCGCTCGTAAAGCCGATACCATTTCATTTTTTGTGACACAAATTAAGCAAAACTTGTACAAATGGAAACAGATGATTTATAGAATATTGTATAGTTTATGGGTAGGGGAGGATGTTACCTACATTCTATTGCCGTCATCCCACGGCACTACGGGAGATTTCATTTTTTTAAAAGTAACTACTTTTCATTTCGCTAACCCCCGTAGTGCCATGGGGTGCCGGCAGTAGAATGTTGCCTTTCCTCCTGTACCAGTAAGAATCTACCAAGAGACACATACATAGGCAACAGCGTGTATCACCACTCCGTAAAGCGCTCCACTGCTAGACAAAGGCTAGATAATGAGAGGTTGTTGCCATACTAGGACATAGGAGGACGAGTTCGAGCCGTTGCTAAGATCGGACGTGTACATTGTATTAAAATTAACAAATAATCATATGCTGAATCGTGACCTCGTTTCCGTGACCAACATAAACTGTGTCACAGTGGTTATAGAATGTGTTAAAGTGAATTAAGAAATGGACTATTATTAGCTATTTCTAAGTTGCAAGAGAAAATGGACAGCAGTCCCTTTAATCGGAGCGGCAGGACTTTGCGCAGTCCTCCGCCTACGCCGGCAGCGCCAACACCGCGCGCCCCGGACCCTCAACAAGTAGGCGAAGCTGAAAGTGTCTCTACATCGGAGATACAAAGCTGGATGACGACCATAGACCACATACTAAATGAAATGAGCACTATCGCAGCAGACAGTAAGATGAATTCAGACCAAAAACTACGAATTAGTGCTCTGTGCAGAAAAGTGTCAAGTGGGACGTCGCAGATGGCGATGCTCTACCAAAGCCTCAAGGTGAAAGCAGTTCGCCTCCACTCCACCATTAATGTCCTTCAAGAGCGACAAGACGTCGCGCAGCGACTACAAGACCTACAGAAAATCATTGAGACCTCAAGACCTGCCGATTCCGCTGGAACTTCTTTTGCAGATATGGTCAAGAAGGGATCCAACAGTTTCATAAGACCTAATCATTTGAGCTCCGTGGCCATTTACCCAAATGACAAAATGAAGTCTAGTGACGAAACCAAATCTCTGGTTCAAAAAATTATCTGCCCCGAAGAAATTAAATTACGTGTCAGAGGCCTACGGAAGACAAAAAATGGAGGAGTTATAATAAGCACAGAAAATCGGGACGACATAGAAAAATTGAAAAATTCAGTGCAACTTACAAATTCAGGTCTAAAGGTCGACGAAACCCAAAAACGCAAGCCCAGAGTAGTCATTGTAGGAGTGCCCACGTCAATGCAGGAAACAGAAGTGTTGTCCTGCTTATATAGGCAAAACCTAGCAGAGACTCTTCAGGACGTGACCCTTGAGGAATGTTTAAGTCAAATCAGGTTAAGCCACAAGTCGGGAAAAAGGAACGCCGATTACTGCAACTACGTACTTGAGGTTCCAGCTGTTATCCGCAAAGCCCTTATTACTAAAGAGAGAGTGTTCGTGCACTGGTCGTCATGTCCTGTTCGGGACTTTACCTTAGTTACTAGATGCTACAAGTGCCAACAATATGGACACGCGGCAAAGACCTGCAGAGAGACCAACATCAACTGCAGTCACTGTGGTGCACAAGGACACGCTGTACAGGAATGCACAAGGAAGACTGAAGACCCAAAATGTGCTACCTGCCTGCATTTCACAAAGCCGAGTAACCACAAAACTGGTTGTTCCGACTGCCCAGCTAAATTAATGGCGGAAAAAAGGTACATTAATTCAATTGATTATGAAGGCGCCTAAGAGCGCCCCATATCAGTTATTTTCTGACCTTTCATTTGGTTTTAGTTAAGATGTTAAATAATTTAATTAATGACTTAGACCACTTTTCTGTATCAGAATCCAAATGCTGTGATACTGAACAATGCAAACAATATGTATCATCTTACAAAAATCCACTAACAATATTAACACAAAACATACGAAGTGTCATTAAAAATTTTGATAACTTTAGTATTTTTCAGGAAAGGTTAAATATAAATTGTGACGTTATTATTTTAACTGAATGTTGGCTCTCTAAAAAATACAATGTACCACAAATGCCCGGATATAAGTCTTACCAAAGTAATATAAATTACAATCAAAATGATGGGATATTAGTTTTTGTGAAAAATCATCTCGATGTCTCTGTAGAAGAACCAGACATACTCGACTGCAATAGATTATTAATTAAAATCGGTGCAGAGTTTGCATTAATAGCAATATACAGACCTCCTTCTTTTAAAAATGCCAACAACTTTACTAACTCGTTAAATGATGCGTTGCAAAATGTATCTACCTTTAAAAATGTAATTTTAGTTGGTGACATTAATATAAATATCCTTTCCGGATGTAGTGACTCAGTCGGACAGGACTACCTAAATCTATGTTCCTTCCACGGCTTACTCCCGGCGCATACATTCCCTACGCACCAAACTGGTTCGTGCTTAGATCATATTATGCTTAAATCCATTTTTCCATCACTCGCTCTTGTTATAAACTCTTCAATAACCGATCACAGCGCTGCCCTATTAACCTTAAATTGCAAATTACCTAAAGTAAATAACACTCGCACTGTTACTAAATTAAATGTGAATAAACTTGAAGATGAATTATGCAACATTGACTTTGCTCCAGTTTATCATTCCGCTGACCTGAATTTTTCCATGTCATTTGTTATTAATAAACTACAACAAGCGATTCAAAAAAGTACGTACGAGGTTGTTCTAAGCAATAAATGTATCAATTTAAAACCTTGGATTACTGCAGGACTTATTCGTTGTATGAAACACAGAGACAAACTGCATATGAAAGCAAGGTCAAATCCAAATAATTTAGTCTTGCAGTTGTCATATAAACGTTATCGTAATTTTTGTAATAATTTACTGAAAAAAGTTAAAATAGATTATGATAAAAGAGAACTGGAAAAAGCGGGTACGAATAGTAAAAAGATTTGGAAGTTTATAAAAAACGTAACATATTCCAACAAGAAGCATGAGACATCTTCGTGTTTATTGCAAACAAATTCCTCACCGCTTCAATCTGCTAACATTGCAAATAATTACTTTGTTAATGTAGGTAAGTGTCTAGCAGAAAAAATGCAAAGACTCTCACAATTTCCTACGCGTCCATATATTAAAAACAATAGTACTCAAACGTCTTTTGCCTTACTGGACACCGATGAAAGCGAAGTGGAAAGCATAATAATGAGCTTAAAAACCGATTGTGCAGTTGGATGGGATAATATACCAGCCAAAATTATCAAGCAATTCAGGCACATACTAATCCCACCTCTGACTCATATTATTAATCAGTGCTTTTCTACGGGGATTTTTCCCGAGGGCCTGAAAAAAGCTATCGTTGTCCCTGTGTATAAATCGGGATCTAAAGACCAAATTATTAATTATAGACCTATTTCCATACTATCCTCGTTGTCGAAGATATTTGAAAAAATTATAAATAAAAGATTAGTCAAATACCTAGAAGATAAATTAATCTTATCAAATACACAGTTTGGCTTTAGATCTAAGTTATCTTCTTCTGACGCTGTTCATCATCTTACTAACTTTCTCGCACAAGAATTGGATAAAGGTAAGCACACCGTAGGCATTTTCCTGGATCTAGCTAAGGCTTTTGATACTGTTTCATCCCCTATCCTTTTGCGCAAGCTTGAGTCTATTGGAATTAGAGGCACCCAGTTGAATCTCTTCTCAAGTTATTTAGAAGGACGCATGCAATGCCTTAAAATTGGAAATGTTCTCAGTGATGATATGAAAAATACATCCTTTGGGGTTCCCCAAGGAAGTATTTTAGGACCTACTCTGTTTTTGATTTACATAAATGATCTCTGCAATCTTAATCTAGAACAGGGCAAAATCATATCATATGCTGATGATACTGCTCTAATTTTTTCGGCTGATTCGGAAAAAGAAGTCTACGAGTTAGCGCAAAATGGCTTTAATATTGTGACTAAATGGCTTCAGTACAACTTACTGACACTTAACGCAACAAAGACTATCCATATCAAGTTTTCTATGCGCAATCCACCGTCAACCGAAGGATATTTGAAATTATTCGCTCATTATTGCATTCCCTCTCCTGAAACTAAATGTATGTGTCCCGCTATCAACCATTCAAACAAAATAAAATATCTGGGTATCTTGCTAGATGATACTCTTTCTTTCAGACCATACATAGATGTTTTAAGCAATAGAGTTCGTAAGTTGATATTCGTATTCAAAAAGTTACGTTGTATTGCGGATCAGAAATTATTAAGACAAACTTACTTTGCCCTTTGCCAGTCCATTTTGTCATACTGCATTTCTATTTGGGGAGGAGTAGGTAAATCATTATTACTTCCAATCGAGAGAGCTCAAAGAGCCGTACTTAAGGTAGCTACTTTCCGACCTTTTATTTTTTCTACTTACCTTCTATATCAATCCTGCGAAGTGCTAACAGTTCGGCAGTTATTTATATTAAATGTGGTACTAAAACAACACACAGCTCTTCCCTACAGCACAGAGTTTACTAACAAAAGACGTAATTATATTGTTTGCCCCCGGTTAACCTCAACAAAACATGCCTTCTCAACTAAATTTTATAATTTTCTAGGTCCAATTCTCTACAATAGACTTAATATGATAGCTAACATTTTCCCATTAAATTATAATAGTTGTAAAATATCTTTAATAAAAACACTACAGAGCATGTCTTATGATGATACAGAAAAGTTATTAGCAATAACTAAGTAACTAACTGTTACTCTATTATCACTACCATGTATTCCAATAATGAAATGTTACGCAAGCGTTTTTAACGAACATAGGTGTAAAAATTTAGCTTAGTTTTAGTTTATAAAATCTATATGAAACTGTTCCATTTAAGTCTTCTAATTATAATGATTGTTATGTTATTTACCTACAATAAGTATATGTAAGTCCCACTAGTCTGAAACACAGGTTTATCCTAGTTCAGACACAGATATTTTAGTACATTTAAATAGTTTATAAATACGGCTTTTGTAATTTATTGTGAATTTATATTGATTTTTGAATAAATTATCTTATCTTATATCTTATCTTATACTTACCACGCTTGGTTTGGTGATGCAGAATATCGATGCACGGAAAGATGCTTCTGTCTCCCGGAGGTATCCCTTCGCAGATTCTTACTGCATCCACGGGCAAGAGAGGAGGGGCAACATTCTGCTGCCGGCACCCCTCGGCAGTATTCTTTATTGAAGATGAAAATGTATTCCACAGGCGCGCTCGGGTCCGGATTTTTCTCCGCATTAGATAGACGGTCACTTTGAAGGACTAAGCTTAAGCCCTAGATTTTGCGATGTGCCAATTTTACCTTGACACGTCCTATGTTATACCAATGTCAACTTTGTTAACTCTAAAATAGAGTCGCTTTTAAGTGTCAGCTGAAGATTATATGTGTTTATAAGCGGGCTGTGTTGGCTTGATTAACTATTTTTTATACGTACACTATAAACAGAAATAACTTATAGTGATAAACATAACTACAATATGCGGTCTTATAGCTAAGAGCGTTTTTAACACGCTTGCTATTTAACCTTGTCACCTGCCGTGGGGTGCCGGCAGTATAATGTTACCCCTCTTAAACCCGTGGATGCAATATGAGCCTGCTAAGGTATCATCATTTCAGCCGTTAAACGTCCACTACTGAAAACAGGACTCCCTCATGGATCTTCATGAGGGGTAGCTGCCATACTCACCACGCTTGGCAGGCGGGATGGCGAGCGCAGTTCTGGATGTTGATATATAGGAAGACGCTGCTGCCCATCTTTCGGAGGTATCCCTTAGCAGGCTCTTACTGCATCCACGGGCATGAGAGGAGGGGCAACTTTCTACTGCCGGCACCCCACGGCGGAGTAAGGTATACCTCCAGAAGATAGGCAGCGTCTTTCCGTGTATCGTCATCCCGTACTGCCCGTCTGCTGTGGTGAGTATGGAAACTAGCCCTCATGGAGATGAGGAAGGCCTGTGTTCAGTAGTGGACGTTTTACGGCTGAAATGATGATGATTATGACGTCCTATGTAAACTTTGTTAACTTTGTTAACTCTAGACAAAAGTCGCTTTTAAGTGTCAGCTGAAGATTATCTGTGTTTATAGGCGGGCTGTGTTGGCTAGATTAACTATTATTAACACGCATTTATTGATCGATTCTATCAAAAAATTTACATGATCGATTTGATTAGATTTTCAGCTACTCGATGCAGAATGTTTGTAAACAAACTGTCAAGCTTAATAAATAATTGCTTTGTAAGGGTTGGTTTTTTTACCGAGTTAATAGTAATTTGGCATTTATCATAATCAAAGAGGATTTAGCCTTAAAACGCCACGCTGGCCAGTGCGTCTTGGCGAGTTCTATATCCCATAACAGTTTCTATATTCTAAGGTTCAGGATGTCGGTGAGCGAATAATGGGGCTCAAATGGAGTTGGGCAGGACACTTGGCCAGACGAAATGACGACAGGTGGACGAAAACGCTGACTGAATGGTGGCCGAGAGAAGGGCACAGAAAAAGGGGTCGTCCACCATCCCGATGGGTTGACGATGTTCGGAAGACCGTGGGTTGCACCTGGCTAAGAATAGCTTATGACAGAGGCGAATGGCAAAATCAAAGGGAGGCCTATGCCCAGCAGTGGGTCGATAAAGGCTGATGATGATGATGATGATGAATAGTAATTTATATTTAAGGGAGTGGTCAGAAATCCCCAAAAGTTGATAAATATTTATGAAATCGGCCAAGTACGTGTCGAGTTCAACTCGCACGAATGTTTCGGTGCCATTATTTAAAATCACGTTTGTTGTAGGAAGCCACCTTAATTATTATTTTATTCTGTTTTTAGTATTTGTTTTTATAGCGGCAACAGAAATACATACAGACAGCCAGACGGACAGACAGACGGACAGCGAGTCTTAATAATAGGATCCAGTTTTTATCTCTTGGGTACGAAACCTGAAATAAAGCACAGAAAACAAGTAATTAGGAGCAGAAAAAAAGTACTTAATTTTTAGGTTAAGTTTTTAAGTTTTTTTTTGACAATTTGTCGACCAATCTTCGAACGTTGTTTGAGGGCTCTTTGAGACATTAGATTTGTTAATTTTGCAATTATGGGCATTACTTACGTAGTAGCTATTAACCGCCGTGGGGTGCCGGCAGTAGAATGTTGCCTCTACTAGCTAACCTACTAATAATAATCTGCTTAGGGATACCTCCGGAAGATGGGGAGCAGCATCTTTCCGTGCTTTAACACTCCGTACTGCGCTCGCCTACCCGCCTGCCAAGCGTGGCTAGTATGTCAACAAATCCCTCATGATCTCGGAGATGTATGAAGGAGGCCTATGCCCAGCAGTGGACGGTGGGCAGGTCCTACTGTGATGATGACGATGATATATGCGGATTACTAACGTCGTTATATACTCGTAACGTCATATTTTTGTCTTTTCCACCAGCACGCCCATCACCCCCTCGGAACTGCTCATCCAACAGGATTCTGAGGAACCAGGAGCCGTTCCTCTCAGTGCGCTGCACTGCCGGCTACGACGGCGGTCTTTCGCAGCACTTCACGCTGGACGCTGTGGGGGAAACCCTGAGGACCCTGGCAAATGTGTCTGCTCATACTGGTGAGTTGTAAGCTGTCATTCTTCCAGGATGCCGTGGGCAGTGGAATGGTACCCCTCCTCTCATGCCCGTGGATGCAGTAAGTGCCTGCTAAGGGATACCTCCGGAAGATGGGTAGCAGCGCCTTTCCGTGTATCAACATCTCGCACTGCGCTCACCAACCCGCCTGCGAAGCGTGGTGAGTATGGCAACTACCCCTCATGGAGATCCATGAGGGAGGCCTATGTTCAGTAGTGGACGTTTTGCGGCTGAAATGATGATTCTTCCAGGTTAGAACTTGTTAAGCTTTCGCGATTTGTTAACATGTTAGTTTTCAAATACAGTATTTTATCGCGTACCTTTTTACCCGACTGCCAAAGAAGGGAACTGTTTTTCGCGCGTATCTTGTCATCATCTCAGCTGTACGACGTCCATTGCTGGATATGGCCTACTTTATGGATCTCCTAGTACTGAGGGTAGTTGCGTATTTTGTATGTTTGTAAATTTCTTTATTGCTAAGTGTCTTCCAAACGGCTGAATACATTTCGACAATTAAAGTATTGTTAGATTCGTCTCAAAAATCCGTGAAGTACCTATTAAATAGGTATTTAAAAAACAACAAAATGGCGGACTTTGGCGCCAAACTGTAAGTGGTTAAAAATTTGGTTTTACTAAACCTTTCGAGTAGGTTTCCAAAATAAAGGGAATTAAAAGGAGGTTACAAAATGTACATGATATATCATGTGTTCAAATTCAATCAGTCATAAATACAACCATTATAATTCAATCATTCGAATAAATTTGTAATCAATGCATTCAGTTCTCGGATTTTGGCTTTATATCGGCCAATGTGTTGGACCTTGCAGTTGGATTTTTGGTTTCACTTTAAAATGTTTTGTAATTTTAATTTTTATGTGAAAATATATTTTCTTTCCCTACAAAACAACTTGTTTTATGGGCAGAAACCCTCCTCCCCCTTTTTGGTTTAGTACTCATGTTACTTAGTGATGACTGTGACTAATGGTAATGACTCATGGTATATAAATACATTTAGTGTCTACAGGGGTACTAAACAGGGTCTTTTGTCTACATGAGTACCTCTAGAGAGTTCTTTCTTCAGATCTGGTGGTATGGCTCAACATAAGCTGGTCTAAGGTGGAAACGGTGTCAGAAGATGAAGATCTGGCGGTCACGGCTCGGAATAGCAAGGGTGCCTCGGATCCTGTGCTGCTGAGGGATGTTACCTTCAGGGACTCTGCCAAGCGAGCTGGTAAGTGAAATATTGGTAATGATTGTGGGATTTAAAATTATAAAATAGATGCTGATTTTGTCTGCATCTCATATATTAATGTATCTGATACTAGACGCACTCCGTGGTTTCACCCGCGTAGTTCCCGTTCCCGTGGGATAGCGGGAATATAATATACCTAGCCTATGTTAGTCAAGGTGGATGTAGGATTCTTACGGTGAAAGTATTTTTCAAATCGGTCCAATAGTTTTGGTGCCTTTTTACAAAAAAACAATCAAATCTTTCCTGTTTATTATTAGTGTAGATATAGATGTTCTGATTTCGTTATTTTTATCATCATCGTCATCATTTCAGCCATAAAACGTCCACTACTGAACACAGGCCTCCCTCATGGATCTCCATGAGGGGTAGTTGCCATACTCACCACGCTTGGCAGGCGGGTTGGCGAGCGCAGTACGGGATGTTATACACGGAAAGACGCTACTGTCCATCTTCCGGAGGTATCCCTTCGCAGGCTCTTAGTGAATCTACGGGCATGAAAGGAGGGGTAACATTCTACTGCCAGTACCCCACGGCGACTGGGGACATTTTTTTTATGTGTGTCGAGAATAAACGTCTCATCTACGATATATTCTTTCATATAGAAAGCACAGCCCGTGCAGAGAGCCAGTTCCCGGCTGCTGCAGCGTTGGCAGCGCTGGCGGCCATTTTAACTGCAGCGGGGGCTGTCATAGCTCTGCTTGTGAGGAGGTAAGAATCTGTTTGATTTTCATCATTTCAGCCATAAAACGTCCACTGGTGAACACAGGCCTCCCTCATGGATCTCCATGTGGGGTAGTTGCCATACTCACCACGCTTGGCAGGCGGGTTGGTGAGCGCAGTATGGTATGTTGATACACGGATAGACGCTGCTGCCCATCTTCCGGAGGTATCCCTTAGCAAGCTCTTACTGCATCCATGGGCATGAGAGGAGGGGTATCATTCTACTGCCGGCACCCTACGGCGGAGAGGAGAGGTACCATTCTACTGCCGGCACCCCACGGCGGTTTTTAGGGGGCGAAGCTCTCTATTATGCATAGCGCTGTCTGTCTGTGTATTTGACGATTACAACCGAACGCGTTGACTGATTTACATGAAACCTTATTTGTTAGCACCGTCTTAATGAGGGAAGGTGACTGATTGATTTTGGTGACCCTAGGGTCACAGGGACCGGAGTTATTGTGACCTCAAAAGTTCACCAAAAAAATACAAGTCTTCAAATGGCCGAAAACGTCCAAAAACCCAAAAATTACATTATTGACCTTTGGTGACCTTTTGAGGCCTTCGCCCCCTTCTCTGGTACCCCCGTACCAATGCTTGTTATATATACTTTTAATATATCTGTGTTATTGTTACGGTTTTTAACAAAGTAATGAGAATAACACCTCTTATAACCCCCATGACCGAGTACTGATCATGAGGGGTTGTTGCCATACTCACCACGCTTGGCAGACCGGTTGGCGAGTGCAGTACGGGATGTTGATACACGGAAAGACGCTGCTGCCCATCATCCGGAGGTATCTCTTAGCAGGCTCTTTCTGCATCTACGGGCATGAGAGGAGGGGAACATTCTACTGCCGGCACACCACGGCAGATGAATAAATATATTATTATTAATCTTTATTTTAGGCAACAAAGAAAGCTTACAAAAAAGTAACTTATCTAGGGTGTATAAAATAAATACCTTAACATACATAATAATAGCGATAAGGCCGCCAATTGTCTTTATGTTTTCAGTGTTTCTCTTGTTATTATGTTTAGTTTTGTAATAAAGTGTTCCTATATTTTCCAAGTTTGACCTATGTAGATCTCTTTGGCTCCAGTGTTCACTCCGCTAGGCGGCGTATTAGTGATGATTTCTTTTTTAATTAAATTAACTATAGGTATATCCTATTCTGTCTTATAATAACGCTTTTTTATATTGATTTGTATTCGTAATAGGGTTCCATTAATATTTATTACTTTCTGTTTTGCTTTGATTTGTTTCACACCTTTTTGTATCTATGTTGTATCTATACGTGAAAACCTTTAATTAGCCTCCCATTTTTAACTATGTTACTTCTCATATATATAGTGCTATTGGATTTCCTTTAAAATAAATAAATAAATATATTTTCTTATTAAGTATCTAACATATTATGCGCAGACGCAGCGAAACCAGTACGTCGAGCAAGCGTCCGTCGCAGAGCGTGGTGCAGGTGGACGCGCAGGGCCGGCGGTACCTGGTCGCATACCCTGCGGACAAGCCGGAGACCAAGCCCGACATCCTCAACCCTAAGCCTGGTGAGTATGGCGAGTAATCTTATCCAAAACCTTTTGGCTTTTGAGACGTCACCTTTTGGCTCACTCGTCATATAGGGCCTTACCCACATAGTTTGTAATATTGGTTTGCTTCTTCTGTTTTGTTGTTTTATGTTGTTTGTTAAATAATTTTTTGATTTTGTTGTTTACCTGTATGTCTTGTGTGCCAATAAATGTGTTTTCTTTCTTCTTTCTTTCTAAAACCCAAACAGAATAAATCTTATATTCACTGCGACAAAGTGCCTTTTTCATAAACTTCGCAATAAGGCAAAGAGTTCTCAAGTCGTCTGTACCTTTATTACTAAGACTCCGCTGTCTGTCTGTCACCAGGCTGTAACCGTGATAGCTAGACAGTTGAAATTTTCACAGATGATTTATTTCTGTTGCAAAAAATACTAAAAACAGAATAAAAGAATAATTAAGGTTGGCTCCTCAACATCCCGTACTGCGCTCGCCAACCCGCCCGCCAAGCTTGGTGAGTATGGCAACTGCCCCTCATGGAGATCCATGAGGGAGGCCTGCGTTCTGTAGTGGACGTTTTATGGCTGAAATGATGATTTATGTTGAAAGGTACAAGGCTCCGGAGCATAATACCAGTTTGTATACTGACTCCTTCACAGTAACTGCGATCCGTCTGCGGAACTCTTTGCCAGTGGGAATTCGACTAACGGAATCTTCAAATCCAAACTGTATCTATATTTTATGTCTCTTCAGAATGGTTAACCAAATGAACCAAGTGAACAGATTCAATAATGTGCTTTATTTACGTGTTTTATTTTGTAATTTGTGACGCGTCAATAAGGTCCATGCGGCCGCACTGAATAAAGTATTTTTTGATTCTTGATTCTTGAAATTGAGCAATTTATGTTTATTTATAAGTATAACTTAATGTATGTGTAATTTGAATATATTTATTATATTATGCTGTTTTATTTATTTTATTATCTATGTATATTTATTATTTCATGTATAGTTTTTAAATTTTATTTGTAAATTACATACTCATCATCATATTTGATTTCACACCACCACAAAACTCTGCACTACACAAAGGTTAGCTGGAAGAAAATGCTTAATAGCATTAGGTTCGCCTATTGTTAGATTTTCCTTTTCCGAGGGCTTATTCAATGATAAGTCAGTATTAAGATAGCAACTTTATTACTTCAAGCCTCTTATAAGTACTAATAATATCGTCGCTGAATAGGCTAAACTACTAACGTGCCTAAGGGCTATTTTGAGAAAAATCAATTTAAAGTTTTTTTTTGTGATTAACCTGTCACAACTTTTTTTCTTTTGCGTGAAAGTAAATGCTGTAAAAGGAAACAATTATCATGGTTTTATTTTATTTACTCAATGGATATATCATATTGTTCTTATTTTAACTATTTCTAGAGTTACCTGTCGCTTTAGGATAAATATTCTAAGTCCCAAAAAAAACTCAGCAAAGGAAAATTGCTAATCTCCAAATTAAGTTCGCGGTAAGGAGTCACTAAATACTAAAGAGTTAACTATCATAACGTCCTCTTACAAAGAAAAAACTTACAAATAAAAAAAAGATATTCGTAAGCGAAATTTACTAAGAGATAAAATATTTCAAACAGACTTATGGCAAAAATAAATTCAGCTTCTCTTTTGGCAATTGTCTTTCTCAGCGTTATTCTTATTCTTCAGATTTGCCTTTTTTGTAGTTTTTTTCCCATTTTTATTATTGTCCGAATTATTTTTTGAATTTTATGATAATGCACTTATTGAATCGGTAGATCCTTGCCAAGAAGTACTTAAACTGCAGTAAAATTCTCCATTATCCGATAGGGAATCTATGTTTGTAAATTACCTATAAACTTGATTATGCAAGATTTCAATTTGTAAAAACTACTAAAGTACCACATCTTGTGGTTTTTCCTTAATCTTAATTGACTAAAAGATGTGTGATAACAAACCTGCTTTAAGCGAAAGTTGTTTAAAGGCCAACGGCTATCAAAAGTATGTTTTCCAAAATTACTAATAAAGCTTTATACAGCTAGTTGCTGCGAGTGAAATACTAAACCGACAATTATTAAAAATGTGCCAAAATAAGGGACACATTAGTAAATATTCGTAGGAATTATTCGAGATTTTCGCCTATTTTTTGATGCTAAAGCACCAAAAAAATGCTCCAATCGCCACGAGACCCGGACTAATAGATAGAGAAAAAAAATGCAGTCGAACCAATTATATAACTCATTTTGACCAAAATGGCGCTTTAGTAGTTTTGCCTATTCAGCGACGATATAATACTCAAAATATCTCGTTTACTGATTAATCGCATATCATTTAGTAATTTTCTGTTTTTTCGCTATTTTTACTATCTCTCGATCTACTCTTTTTTTAACACCCCGTACTACCCTCACTCCTTCTCTTGTCTTTTTATTTTATGGCCTTTTGTGTTTGGTTTAACACAATTCCGCCAGTGTCAAGTTAATTTATAAATTCGTAAGTTATTTGGCTAGCCATGCTGGCGGCTTTTTTTTCTCGAGTCTACCCTCACTCCGAATGCCTATTTCTTTGCATCTTCCACATTGACTCTGACATGTTTACCAGATCAACTAGACAATGACATTTCAACACAGATCTTTATCAATTTAAATAACCCAGAATATTATCGAAGTCGCTAACACTATGTACATGTTTTTGTGCAATAAATAATTTTCTTATTTTATTTTACCATTATCATTTTCCTAACAGAGAGCGAGCCACCGCGAGTGGTGCTCGAGTCGAGCGACAACAAGAGCTACACGATACGAGACCTGGAAGCACACAAGTCGCACTACAACCCGCCGCGACCGGAAGATGAGATGGTAATACTATTGTCATCATCATCATTTCAGCCGTAAAACATCCACTACTGAACACAGGCCTCCGTCATGGATCTCCGTGAGGGGTAGTTATACTCACCACGCTTGGCAGGCGGGTTGGCGAGCGCAGTACGGGATGTTAACACGTAAAGCCGCTGCTGCCCATCTTCCGGAGGTATCTCTTAGAACTGCCGTGTTAAGGCAATACACTGTATGTCAAGTTACAGTGTTTTGCCTTCACAGGGCTGAATTGTTTGAAATTTGGCACACATATACCTTGAGTATCCTAGAGGTGCACAAAGGAGGGATTTTTTGAAATTCCCTCGGGAACGGGAACTACGCGGGTGAAACTGCGGGGTGCGGCTAGTATATTATATAAAGAGTTCCTTATAATAAAACAAACTCAAGTAACATTAAAAAATTCAAAAAGTATAAGGCTAAATTTCTATGCCGATGCCGTGGGGTGCCGGCAGTAGAATGTTGCCTCCTACAGCATCCACGGGCAAGTGAGGACTCTTGCCCCGTAGTAATAATCTCCCAAGGGGTATCGCCGGAGGATGGACAACAGCGTCTTTCCGTGTATCAACATCTCATACTGCACTCGTTAACCCACCTGCCAAGCGTGGTGGCGTCTACGGCAAAAACCCCCGCATGATTCGAGTATGACCCGAGTTCTTTAAAAGGTGTAGTGGAATCCCCAGCGGGATTCCTTAGCAGTTTTCGGAGCGCGTGCGCGTTGGTCGGCGCGAGAAGGCAGTATGAGAACGTTATTGAACAAAATTTTGTATTAAATAAAATAAAAAAAAAATAAAAAAAAATATATATCTTAGAGATCCATGAGGAGGCCTATGTCCAGCAGTGGACGCCGTCCTATGGCTGAGATGATGATGATGGAGGAATTTCTATAAGCAACCATATTTTATAAACTACAATTCAAATTGAACTGTATGAATTATTGTATTATTGAATTATATGTACGCCACCGTCATGAATAAATTGAAATCTATCCTGTCCATCCAAAGGTTGCCTGGAAGAGATCGCTGTTAGCGATAAGGTCGCCCATTGTACCAATGTTTATTTTTAATAACTCTTCCTTTTCCTGTAACTCCCTTGATTTTGGTGTACAATAAAGTGATTCATTCATTCATTCATTCAAATCGAAACTCTCAAGTTAAACACGACATCTAATTCAGAGTACATTCTGTGAAATTTAATTTTAAAAACATTAAGGCACGGTAAATAAACGGATGGAATTGGAGCGGTGCCAATGCAGCGCCTTGCGTAACTCCGCCACTTTCGGCCGGATTAAGGAAAGATATAGAATACTTGGTCTCTGGTTCTTTGTTTGCTAATTTAAGTATTGCTACATCCCCCGCCTCTGCTCGTGTAATATTAGTACTTATTTGGCTTGGGTTCAGGCTTCGCGTGTAATCGTATTTCGGTAAAGTAAATCAAATCCGATGATTTAGATTTTCATTTATGATTTATTTATTTCATTTTATTCTTTATTGCACAAGAAATACAATTGATTTCAATGCAATAAGCATTTTATTTTTCATAAAAAGGTAATAACAAAAAATAATGGCGATCTAATGTGTAGTTCAAGAAAGTAAGTAATATTACAACTGATATGAATACTAAATAAAATCCTAACGGCATATAAAAAGAAAATAAATATGTAGGTACTTAAAGATAAATAAATAAATAAATAATGCTGGACAGATCACACAGCATCATCTAGCCCCAAGCTAAGCAGAGCTTGTGTTATGGGTACTAGATGATTGATGTACTTAATACATTATACTACATAAGATAGATATAAACCCAATAATAATATTACTATGAATAATATAATAGTAATTATAAATATTATATGCTATGGGTTGCCGGCTGCAGAGTGTTACCCCTCCTGTCATGCCCATGGATGCAGTAAGAGCCTGCTTAGGGATACCTGCGAAAGATGGGCAGCAGCGTCTACCGTCCGTGTATCAACGTCCTATACTGCGCTCGCCAACCCGCCTGCCAAGCGTGGTGAGTATGGCAACTACCCCTCATGGAGATCCATGAGGGAGGCCTAGAGAACATACCTTGCCGTAACACAGTTTTTTTTAACTAGCACTGGGTACGGCTTTGATAATTGGGTACTATGGACGTCCTTTTAACGTGTAATATTTCTTTTTACTAACCTGTCGTCCCACTGCTGGGCAAAGATCTCCCCTAATGTTGTTGAGGTTTATACATATGTATTAAAAAAAAGGATTGTTATTTCTCCTGCCTATTACCCACCTAGGTGGGTTCAGAACTTTACATACATACATTTTATTTTACTCGGTTACAGTAACTCGATTTAGAACTGCTTCTATTCAATCTCTATTTTTATTCAGGAAGACCATGATCAAAGAATTTATCGAAACGAAATGAGAGAAATTATGATTGTGATTCGTTTCTATAAAATACTTTAGTCTTGAATTGAAAAGAAAATAACGTTGGAAAGTTTTCCTACATAGAAATTATCAATCATATCAGTTTTTGTCCATTTCTAATTAATAATTATCCTTTTTTAGAACAGCATGCATTTTTTGTTTCAAGCTGTCCTTAGCACTCGTCAGATTTACATTCACACATCTTCTGGCCATATTATCTTTCACGCAATTCAGCACATACTTTTTTGTCTCCTTCGTCCTTGTATCTATCTTCTTTTATTCCTTTTAAATTTCATTTATATGAAATTATGTGTATAAAGGATTAAATTAAATCAGTTTAATAAACACATTTAATTTATTCAGGTAACACGATCCATAGATTACATAATTAAATGTCACACAGTTCTAGCTAGTCAAACAATCTACCCTGGATGAGATCTTCACAAAAAGTTATATTACTGTGTATATTAAAGTAATATGTTTGTTTTCTATTTCAGATGCCTCAAAGATAACAGATGGAACCAAAACAACGAAAAGTGTAAATACAATTGTAAATTCCAAAAAATGCCAACAATTACTTTTACTTTAGAAAATTATAGGCTTAAGTAAAATAATTCTCGTTTAATATTATCATTAAATTAAATTAAATATTAATTATGATAAGTTATCAAAGGTACTTAGTGTAAAATATATTATAATTTAAAATCAATTTAATAATACTTCCATATTTTGCCGTGAGATGAAATCATCAAGAAATTTAAATAAAATTTAAAAACCTTGGAGGGTTAAAATAGGCCATGTGAATTAAATTTGTCTAGAATTTATAGAAATAATAGGTACTACGTAAAATTATCTATAAAAGTATGTTAAAAAATTAAGAAGTATAGCTATATTTTTGTTTTGTAAATAGTTTGTTTTTTTCTTGATGTTTTGAAACCTATATGAATTTATGTAATATATGTAATGAATGTTGAATGATGAATAAAGCTTATTGTTTCTTTATTATAGTTTTATTTACGTACTAGCTTGTACCCGCCGCTTCGCATGCGTTGTACCCGGATAAAAAGTAGCCTATGTGTTAATTCTAGTCAACATCTATACGTTTGCAAAATTTCAGCTCGATACGTACGCTAGTTTTTGCGTGAAGAGGTAACAAACCGACATACAAGCAAACTTTCGACTTTATAATATTAGTCAGATGTTACTTAAGATGTGAGTTATAGTGATGTGAGATAAAGTGATGTGAGATGAGATGATGGTCATTATGATCATCACAGGGGCTTAGTTCAGTAACTTTAAGTCCCCTAACATTACTTAAACAACCTTTGCGGCGCAGCGGGAGAAGCCTGCGACGCAAGAGGTTGCGGGTTCGATTCCCGCGGAACAAATGTCTGTATGATCTGAAGATATTTGTTCAGGGTATTCTGGATATTTTCTATGTAGTATAATGTATTAGGTATATTAGTCATCTAGTACCCATAACACAAGCTCTGCTTAGCTTGGGATTAGATGATGCTATGTGAATTGTCCAGAATAATTTATTTATTTACTTAAACTATCAAATGATAAGTCAAGTCACAAAAGTCCAAGTCACTGTATGTTAACCACAGACGCAAAAAGCCACTACGTGCATGTGTGTATCTGCCTGTCTGTGGCAGCGCAGCTCCTAAACGGGTCAACCGATTTGGATGCGGTTTTTTTATTTGAAAGCAAGTTTTCTAGAGGTGTTCTATCACGACGACCATCTTTCAGAGTTATTAGCAGGCTCTTACTGTATCTACAAAGCCGTGTTGGCCAAGTGGTATGTACCATTACATATGTATGTAATATTAATTATGTATGTATTACACACATATATAATTATATATATATACAATACCTATGGTATTTTTTATATTTAATCTCACACCATTTTACCCCATCTCGTTACCACAATCCAATCCATCGAAAGGTTATCTGGTAGAGATCGCTTTTTAGCGATAAGACCGCCGATTGTCACTTTATGTTTAGTGGTTCTCTTTTTTTTTTGTTAATTTGTTTAGTTTAAGGTGTGCAATAAAGCATTTTCTATCTATCTATCTACCACCGACTTTCAATCTGAAGAGCGTGGGTACGATACCGGCCGCGAACAAATAGATTTTTCTTTCTTAAAAAATGTATGTGCACATTGAACACGTTCAGCCTTTGTTCAGTATTGGACGTTTTACGGCTGAAATAATGATGAATGTACGAAATGTCTAAATAATTCAAAAAGTCGCGGATGGAAACTGAATAACATTCTTTAACTACACCTACAGCTTTCGTTTAAAATTTGTATGTGTATCTCGTCGTACATAGTTTTATCTATCTATCATATACATATTTAGCTATGAGTTTCTGCAGCTCGATCGCGCGGTATCCAACCCTTACACGTTCCCACTGAATATTAATCGGGCATCGCAATCGGCGTCCGATTCATCGAGATTTCGAATAATTGATTCGTATCGCGCCTCGGATGAATAAGTGAGGAGTCGTGTGTATGTGGCTGGCTTAAAGTTTTTCTCTATATTTTGAGGCATTTATTATATTCATTTTCATTATCATTTTCAGCCGTAAAACGTCCACTACTCAACACAGGCCACCCTCATGGATCTCTATGAGGGGTCGTTGCCATACCCATTACGCTTGGCAGGCGGGTTGGTGAGCGCAGTACGGGATGTTGGTACACAGTAAGATGCTACTGCTCATCTTCCGGAGGTATCCCTTAGCAGGCTCTTACTGCATCCACAGGCATAAGAGAAGGGGTAACATTCTACTACTGCCAAAACCCCACGGCCACGATTTTCATTATTATATAATAAACCTTGCTGTGGGGTGCCGGCAGTAGAATGTTACCCCTCTCTCTGATGCATGTAGATGCACTAAGCAAGGCCTTTGCATCTATTAAAGATGATTTATACAGCATCAGCAACTGGTCATCATGCTTTACGGGACGCTGCAGTGCCTGGGACATTATTAGATGGATTAGGCTTGCCCAGCACCTATCACCCTCCCAGCTCTTAGACGTATTGACCTGTTCTTTCCTCTTAATAAAAGTAAATTAAATAACTAATTAGTTAATATCTAAATGAATAACAATTATTTAGTAAGAAATCTGCTAACCTATATTTAAACTATTTAATCCCTTATGTAAAGAGCGCTTGAAAAACACTCAAAAAGAATTCAACGCGTGTTTCACCTAACTACAAGGCAACTTCAGGAGAAATCGGCTCCCCGTTCGTCTACACCATAGGTATCCAAACTTTGAAGCCTTGGGGCCATAATATTTTTTTCGGTATGTTGCAAGGACCATAACAATTTTAATTTTTCTGCCCGCCCTAAGCAAACATACGCTGCCGTGGGGTGCCGGCAGTAGAATGTTACCCCTCCTCTCATGCCCGAGGATGCAGTAAGAGCCTGCTAAGGGATAACTCCGGAAGATGGGCAGCAGCGTCTTTCCGTGTTTCAACATCGCAAACTGCGCTTGCCAACCCGCCTGCCAAGCGTGGTGAGTATGGCAACTACCCCTCATGGAGATCCATAAGGGAGGTCTATGTTCAGTAGTAGACGTTTTATGGCTGGAATGATGATGAAGTAAACATAGGCTTTTATTGCATTCAATTACTATTGATTGTGAATTGTGACACGTAACGGGCCGGATTGATGGCAGTGGCGGGCCGTAGTTTGGAGACCTCTGGTCTACACTAATATTTAAAGCAGGAAAGATTTGATTGTTTGTTTATATGCATTGAATAGGCTTCAAAACTTCTGGACCGATTTAAAAAATTATATCAACATTAGAATCCTACATTATTTCTGATGAACATATTCTATATTATAACTCCATATTCTTACGGGAACGGGAACTGCGCGGGCGAAACTGCAGAGTGAGGCTAGTCACTAAATACACTAGAAACAACGAAGAACGCCATCGCCCCCTGGACGTGTTGCCTCCTCAACCGTCGAAAGCTTCGAACTTTCCATTTAGCTGAACCAATTCATTTCATAGCTATATCATCATCATCATCACAGCCGTAAAACATCTGCTGGACAAAGGCCTAGACTTAGAGATCTAAGTACTAATCATGAAGGGTTGTTGCGATACTCACCACGCTTGGCAGGAGGGTTGGCGAGCGCAGAACGGGATGTAGATACACGGAGAGACGCTGCTGCCCATCTTCCTGAGATATCCTTTGACATCCACGGCAAGAGAGGAAGGGTGACATTCTACTGCCGTCACCCCACGACAGCTTTATAGTTCGTTTTGAGCTAACTAGGTAATTACTAACCTTATTTCTTACTATACGATTCTGCAAGTCGCCTCAGTTCAACATTATTTGCAGTTCTAAACTTAAACTTATCTCAAACTCAAAGAGTACTTCATTCATTGCGGCCGCATGGATTTCCTCTAGGTCCTCTAGGTAATATGTTATTTTATAATAAGCTTTATTGCAAAGATTGCGTTTGTTAACGTTTTTGAATTTATTCAATGATATCTTCTAAAAATACATGTCCGAAACTCTCACTAACCGGGTGAAGTAAGGGAATATGTTCCCATATGTCAATAAACCCAATTACACATAATATGCTACTAAATGGATTCCTTCGAAGCCTTCCCACACTCTTGTCCACTAAAGTCACTACCTATACACTCTGGTATATTATATGTAGGTAGAGACCGTATTTATAAAAGTCACGTAGTCTTCTAGCACAAGCAATTTTTGCTTAAAAGAAGACTCCAAACCATATGTATATCTAATTTATAAGTTACAGAAATATATATTTAAGATCTTTTTGTTTTTTTTTTATAAAAGCGCAAGAGTGACTGACCAAACGTCAGTACTTAAGAAAGGAATGAAAGAAAAAAAACATTTATTTTGTGTCACAAATTCACAATACAATGATTACAATAAAAATAACTGGAGAATCCATGAGATGCCGTGGATGCAGTAAGAATCTGCCAAGGGCTACCTCCGGAAGATGGGCAGCAGCGTCTTTCCGTGTATCAATATTCCGTACTGCGCTCGCCATCCCAAGGCAGGCCAAGCGTGGTGAGTATGGCAACAACCCCCCTTGCACTTGGATCTCTAAGTCAATGAGGGAGGCCTATGTCCAGCAGTGGATATCTTACGGCTGTAATGATGATGATGTCCAGTAGTGGACATTCTTCGGCTGAGAATATGATGATGATTAAGTATTGTACTTTTCTTGTGTTTTAAAATATCTTAACTATCACTTCATCATCAGCCTTTATCGACCCACTGCTGGGCATAGGCCTCCCTTTGATTTTGCCATTCGCCTCTGTCATAAGCTATTCTAAGCCAGGTGCAACCCACGGTCTTCCGAACATCGTCAACCCATCGGGATGGTGGACGACCCCTTTTTCTGTGCCCTTCTCTCGGCCACCATTCAGTCAGCGTTTTCGTCCACCTGTCGTCATTTCGTCTGGCCAAGTGTCCTGCCCAACTCCATTTGAGCCCCATTATTCGCTCGCCGACATCCTGAACCTTAGTCCGCTCGCGAATTTTGACGTTGGGGACCCGGTCTATGAGTGTGTGTAACTATCACTTACTAACAAAATAATAATAATAATAATAATATTTTTTATTGAAATAACTTACGGCTAAGTAGTACATATTATTTATATCTAATTTAATCAAAGAAACCTACTGAACTTAGCGTATGCCTGAACTAGGTGATCCTGTTTTTCAGGCAAAACTAGGTCACAAGCAAATAAATTTAATCACACAAAATTTTTTATAGATCTGATATATAGCATAAAGAAAAAATAATTAAAACAACAGTGACAAGTTAAGCTTAAACTAATGTTAACATTATTTGTGCAAGTTTGTAAAAATAAAGTGTTATACCTACTTTATTATAGCTAATAACTTCTCTGTATCATCATATGACATACTTTGGAGATAGTTTCTAACAACAAGTTTACAATTACTAAAATTAAGAGAAAATATGTTGGTTAACGCATTTATTCTATTGTACAAAAATGGACCAAGGAAACTATAAAATCTATGAGCAAAGGTGTGTTTTTTGCCTGATAATATAGGGCAAACATTATTCCGTCGTGAGTTAGTAAGCTCAGTACTGTAGGGAAGTGCTGTGTGTTGTTTTAGTACTGTGTGCATTATGAATAACTGTCGAACTGTTAACACATCACACGATTTGTATAAAAGGTTGGTAGGAAATATAAAAGGGCGGAAAGTTGATACTTTAAGTATCGCTCTTTGTGCTCTTTCGACAGTTATTAACAATGTTTTACCTACTCCACCCCATGATGAAATACAGTAGGTTAGTATTGATTGACATAGAGCTAGGTAAACTTGTTTAATTAGCTTTAGATCCGCAATATAACGCAGCTTTTTAAAAACAAAGATTAACTTACGGATGCGATTACTTAAAACTTCTAGATGTTCTTTAAAAGAAAGAGTTTCATCCAAGATTATACCTAGGTATTTTGTTTTGCGTGTTCTATTAAGAAAAGGGCAAAGGCTTTGGTTGTTAATATGTTCTTTGCAATGATGTGCAATTAATTTAAAATTTGATTCCGTTGACGTTTGTTTGCGCATCGAGAACTTTATATAACTCGTCTTTTCTGCATTGAGTGTTAGTAAATTTTGCTGAAGCCACCTATTTACAATATTAAATCCAAGTTGCGCAAACTTGTACACCTCATTTTCAGAGTTGGCTGAAAAAAGCAGGGCAGTGTCATCAGCATATGAAATTATATTTCCATGATCTAGTTTGAGATTGCAAAGGTCGTTAATATAAATCAAAAATAAAGTCGGACCCAGAATACTGCCTTGGGGTACACCATAATCAGTATTTTTAGATCATCGCTGAGGACATTGCCGATCCTAACGCACTGTGTGCGGTCTTCCAGATAGCTAATGAAAAGTTTAAGTTGAGTACCTCTGATACCTAAGTTCTCAAGTTTATGTAATAGAATGGGAACGGAAACTGTATCAAAGGCTTTCGCGAGGTCCAAAAAAATTCCTATGGTGTGGTGTCCCTGATCAAGTTCTTGTTCGATATGATTAGTCACGTGATGAACAGCATCAGCTGCTGAAATCTGAGCTCTAAAACCAAACTGCATTTCTGACAGTATTGACTTATCTTCCAAATACCTGGCTAATCGGCGATTGATAAGTTTTTCTAATATTTTAGATATTGAAGGAAGTAGAGATATTGGCCTATAATTAGTTATCTGATCTTTTGAGCCACATTTGTAAATTGGTACAACGACGGATTTTTTTAAGCATTTGGGAAAAATTCCTAGGGAAAAACATTTATTGAAGATATGCGTAAGTAGCGGAACAAAAATTTGTCTGCAACGTTTTATTATTTTGGTCGATATGTTGTCCCACCCAACGGCACAATCATCTTTTAATCCCATTATAAAGCTCTCTACCTCGGCCTCATCCGTATCTAGCAAAGCAAAAGATGTTGCCATAGGGCTACACTGAGATAGAGTGGAAGCAGGATATTGTAAGTGACCATTTTCCGCCAGACATTTACCCACGTTAACAAAGTAATTATTTGCAAGGTTAGCAGATTCCCTTTGCGATGAGCTCGCATGTAATATACCTGGGGGTGACTCACGTTGCTTTGAGGTATTTGTGACATTTTTAATACAATTCCAAATTGTTTTACTATTTGATCCCGCCTTTTGCAGTGTCATTTTATCGTAGTTAATTTTTACTTTCCTTAGAATAGTATTGCAAAAATTTCGGTATCGCTTGTAAGATAATTGCAAGATCGGATTATCTGGATCGGACTTAGCTTTGATATGAAGCTTATCTCTATGCTTCATGCACCGAATTAGGCCGGGTGTAATCCACGGCTTAATGTTGAATTTTTTCCTGCTTAGTTGCACTTGATGTGTATTTTTGCAAATAGCTAATCGTACTTTTTCAATAACAAATGACATGCAAAAATGCGGATCAGCGGAATCGTAAACTGGGTCAAACTGCATGTTACGAAGGTCAACCTCAAGTGTATTTATATCTAATTTAGTACTCGTGCGATTATAATTATGTTTAGGTAAATTACAATTTAAAGATAGTAGTGTAGCATAATGATCGGTTATTGACGAGTTAATGACTAGTGAAAGCGAAGGAAAGTCTGATTTAAGCATGATATGATCCAAACATGATCCCCTTTGGTGTGTAGGCAATGTGTGTGCAGGGAGCAAGCCATTGAATGAACATATGTTGAGGTAGTCCTGAGCGTTAGAGCCGCAGAATTCCGGCAGGATATTTATATTTATATCTCCAATAATAATAACGTTTTTATGAGACGATAATTTTTGCAAGGTTTCATTCAGGGAGTTAGTGAAATGACTGGAGTTTTTAAAAGAGGGAGGTCTATATAAAGCTAAAATAGCAAAATCAGAGTTGATTTTAATCAGGAGTCTGTTGCAATCAAGTATGTCTGGTTCCTCAATTGAGACTTTAAGATGATTTTTCACATACACTATCACACCATCATTCTGATTGTAATTATATGTACTATGATACATCGTATAACCTGACATTTGAGGAATATTATAATTTTTAGCGAGCCAACATTCTGTTAGTACAATGAGATCACAAAAGATACCCAATCTTTGAAAAAATATTCCAAAGCTATCAAAGTTTTTAAATACACTACGAATGTTTTGTGTTAGAATGGTTAATGGATTACTGTAAGCGGACAAATGTTGTTTACATTGTTCTACCTCACAGAACTGATAGTCCGATATGTAGAAGTTATCTAAATCATTAATTAAATTAAGGTTATCCATAGCAAAAGAAAAAGAAAAACTCACAAAAGGTTTAGTTCAAAATTAAATTAATTAGTGGCGCTCTTAGGCGCCTTCATAATCAATAGAATTAATCAGCCTTTTTTCTGCCATTATTTTTGCGGGACAGTCAGCGGCACCGGTAGAATGCTTACTTGGCTTTTTAAAGCGCAAGCAAGTTGCACATTTGGGGTCATCGCTTTTTTTAGGGCATTCCTGTAATGTGTGTCCTTGTTCACCACAGTGGCCGCACGTGCAGCAAACCTCCCTGCATGTCTTGGCTGCATGTCCATACTGATGACATTTGTAACATCTAGTGACCAGGGTGAAGTCTTTCACCGGGCAGGACGACCAATTAACAAAGACTCTGTCTTTAGTAATTAGCGCTTTTCGTATAACTGCAGGTACTTCTATTATGTAATTACAGGTCTCGGCATTCTTCCTTCCAGACTTATGGCTTAATCTAATGCAGGTCAAAAACTTGTTCAGGTCGCAGGATTCCAACGTGTCCGATAGGTTTTGATTGTACAGACATGTAAAAACTTCCTTTTCGGACATCAATGAGGGCACTCCGATGACAACTACTCTCGGCTTCCTTTTCTGCGGCTCGTCGATGGTGAGGCCAGAGTCCATGTTTCCTACAGATTGCTTGAGCTTCTCGATATCATTCTTGGATGGAAAATAATGGACTTAACCTTCATCCTTCTTCTAATGGACCGATAAATAGACGTGCGCCTGGTTGCCTGCTTAGCAGACAGATTTTGAGGGTTTTTGCCGATTTAAATTTTTATTACTTTCTTTGTTTATAAATTTTTGTGTTCTTTGTTTTTTCTAAATTGTATGTTTTTTAATGTTTTAATTGTATGTTTTTTTTAATCTGTATACTGTTTGTTTAAGATTGTATTATTTACTGTACATCTATTCACTCTGTCCTCGCCTGTCTCCTTCTCTCCTTTGTGGTCGTGGAGACACCCGGGTGTCTCCACGACCACTGGTTTTAGTTGCTAGAATATATACTATACCATATATGTATATACTTTATATGTACCAATATATGTATACCATTTGCTAGACACGCTGGCTTAAAGCCAGCGTAGCATCTGAGCCTGGCCAGGTGCTACATAATGCTGAGTTGGGGACCCATTTACCCACGCCACATCCGCTTCTTCCTGTCCGCAATGTGTTATTTATTATATATTATTGTTACTTCTTTTTTTCTACCTACCTGTTTTTGTATATCTATCATAATTTTTATTTTTTAATGTTTTGTGATATGTGCGTGTGGTAAGTAAATGTTTTTTCTTCTTCTTCTTCTTCTTAATATATTTGTCGGATTTAATAAATAAATTTAATTTAATTGAGAGTTTTGGTAAGAGGGAAATCCCATGTCTCTGGTTTTATTTCTCGGCCTTATCGCTTAAAGCGTACCAACTTCTTTCAGACAGACCTTTAAATTGTAATTGTTATTTAATTTGACTCTATGGGCCGTAGAATAAGTCATTTAAGATCTTATTACTTTTCTATTGTTGCCTGATAATAAATATTTTACATTTCATTTATTTTAAGGTATTTGTCTGTTTTTCACTGTGAAGCTTTACAGCGCACTTATTAATAACCCGCCTGGTTTACTGATATTAGCTACAATCTAATACGCACATTCTTTCCCTATCGGCTTTTTAGGGTACTTTGGGGTTTTGTTATGGGACAAAACGGGGATAAAACATCCCCGGGAAATATATGGGGGGTGGGGATTTTCCCGTAATCTTCCTGAAACGGCTTTGTATACCATTTGAAAGCAAATAAGTATTTTGGGTAATAATTGCACAACATTTTCACCTTAAATGGGCGGTGCTTCATCATCATCATAATTTCAGTCGTAAAACGTCCACTACTGAGCTCAGGCCTTTTCTAAGCCGAATACATCTAAAGAACATCGACAATCAACAGAACATCTAAAGCAGATAAAAGCAGCTTCCGATGTTGTAAACATTAAAACCAGTTTGTTTTTAATAAACTTAAATTAAATTAAATGCTGGACAAATCATACAGCATCATCTAGCCCAAAGCTAAGCAGAGCTTGTGATATGGGCACTAGATGACTGATATTATACTTAATACTACATATATATATATATGTAAGCCGTGTTGGCCGAGTGGTATGTACCCCCGACTTTCAATCCGAAGGTCGTGGGTTCGATACCGGCAGTGCACCAATGGATTTTTCTTTCTTGAAAAATTTATGTGCACACTTAACACGTGCTTTAACGGTGAAGGAAACATCGTGAGGAAACCCGCGGCTTAGTTAGCTTTAGACGTATTGACCTGTTCTTTCCTCTGAATAATAGCTGACTAAGCTGAGAGGATGGTATAGGTGCTGGGCAAGCCTAATCCATCTAACAATGTCCCAGGCACTGCAGCGTCCCGTACAGCATGATTACCAGTTGCTGACGCTGTATAAATCATCTTAATAGATGCAAAAGGCCTTACTACATATATAGATATTTTTTATTATACATAGAAACCATCCAGAGCACCATGAACAAATTTAATATCTGCAGATCCTACAGACGTTTGTCCCGAGGCGGGAACTCTCCTGCGTCGCAGGCCGCCTGCCAAGCGTGGTAAATATGGCAGCAACCCCCTCATGATCTTAGTGGTCCATGAGGGAGGCCTATGCCCAGCAGTGGACGTGGATATGGACATTATAGTTAGTTCTGGACAATTATAAGTTATTTATTAATTAAATGCCGTAGGGTGCTAGCAGTAGAATGTTACCCCTCCTCTCATGCCCGTGGATGCAGTAAGAGCCTGCTAAGGGATACCTCCGGAAGATGGGCAGCAGCGTGTTTCCGTGTATCAACATCCCATACTGCGCTCACCAACCCGCCTGCCAAGCGTGGTGAGTATGGCAACAACAGCTCATGGATATCCCCGAGGGAGGCCTGTGTTCAGTAGTGGACGATTTACGGCTGAAATGATGAATGATGATTAATTAAATGACTTGAGTGTTTATACCTCTAAATTAGTAAGAACCTGCCGGCAATAGAATGTTACCCCTTCGCCCGCTGCGCCACAGAGGTCGTTTTACTAACATAACTAAAAAGACCGCAGAAAAGCCTAACCGACAATTTCACTGGGAGTTTAAAAAATATAATTTACTGTAAAACAAATTTATTTCTCAACGAAACCAGGTCACGAGTTTCTCGAATGGAGCCTGAATAGATGTAAGTACAGTTCTACGAGAGATCTTGTGGAGTCGAGTATAATCATTTCGATGCACCTTTAACAGAATCATGTCATTCCATAAAAGCATGTTAAATTAAAAAGAAAAATATGTTACATTTGTCTCAATGCAATTATACCTACGAGCTATGTAACTAGCGAGCGAAAATTTACATTTCTTTTCAGGTTATATGATGTCAGTTTTACATAAAAATATCATCATTTCCTTGCCCTTATCCCACATGTCGTGGGGTCGGTACAACATGTTCTGTTCTTCCATTCTTTCTTCTCCAACAAACTTCAACTTGATATTTAAAAGTAGAAGTACATTGGGCGGCCTTATCACTATTTTATTTATCGCATACTGTTTTGTCATATCAGACCACCAGGACAAACATAGTGGTCATACAGTAAAAACTTGAGAGGGAAAACGAACTAAAAAAACGCATCGTAATTTCAACACAACCAGAAGTAACCTAGATGGTAAAGGGTTATCTAGTTTTGATGATTCAACTCAAAATATGTTCCTGCCAATCGCGGTGAATGTGGTAACAATTCCTCATGATCCCTTATCGCAAATTACCCTTATTATTTTTCGACGTTTCGCCTGGATTGCACCAGGCATGCTCCCTGAAAGACAGTAGACGGACACGAAACTGTAACAAAATCAGAGTTAATGAACATTAAAAGGTTAGGCCCACAGAGGCCTCTTTTAGGACCCATATTTTTCATTATATTTCTAAATGACCTCATTAATTTTATAACTAAAGCTGTGTCAGATACAAGTGTGGTCGTATATTCTGACGACAAATATGCTCACAGCCTCAAACATAGAAGAGTTGACATTTAAAATAAATAATGTTATGGAAGCTTTTGACAAGTGGTTTTATGCTAATAATCTAAAATTGAATATAGATAAAACAAATGGATAGTCCATTACTTAGGACGACTGTTTCAAAACATTAAAAACACAATAATAATCTATTCTTTGTTAGTAATTAAACACCTCGCTGACTGTACTTTCGGCTGTCCGCTTTTAAATGTACTCAAATTACTTCTTATTCACTCATTCGTTCATTTCGTAAGATTTGATTCATTCATCATTCTGTTCATATATAAATTATAAGTTGCATTTCCGGTTCATTAATTTGATAAAATTTGAGAATTATTACAGCCACGTCCACTGTTGGACAGAAAAAAATAATTTTAAGAATATTTTATTTTTGAGCAGTGAAACGAAGCATGATTGGTCAAAAGGAATAAGGTATATACCAAAAAAAGTTCCCAGCAAAGAAACACCGAAAATAAACCTTTATTTTCCCCATTAACTTCTCAAAAATCCCCACAGAACGCTGCTAACACCGCAGGGGGTGTCGTAAAACTCTTTAAATGGCCCCACTATCTCAGACCCATAAATTGCAATAGGCCTATCGATTTATGTACTAATAACAGCTTGAGGGGACGACTCGGATTGTGGTCCGGTGGGACCCCATCCTTATAATACGTCATTGACTAGTATTATGTACTTATTGCCGACTTGAGATTCGGTATCAAATAAGGGATGACTCACGCCATGTGTCGATTTTGCCGAGCGCTCAGATTCAAATTAATTTATTACAAAAATCCTCGTTGGATATGAAAATGTGCCTGGGTATGAAAAGTTTTCCGGGTACTATACAGGACAGCCCGTAAGAATAATAATTTCATATCAAATGAAAAAATACTTTATTCAGTGCGCCAACATAATTACAAAAAAAAACACAAGTTCATATAATAAAGCACATAATTGCTTAAATGTAATTATTATTTTTTTCTTTTTATGTATAAATTACCAGCCGCACTCCGCGGATTCACCTGTGTAGTTCCCGTTCCCGTGGGAAAACAGGGATATAATATAGCCTATGTTACTCAGGGATAATGTAGCATTTTAATGGTGAAAGCATTAATTTCTAAAATCGGTCTAGTAGTTGTTATGTTTATTCGTTACAAATCATACATACAAATCTTCCTTTTTATAATATTGAGAGATTAGAGATGGGTAAATGTTAAATGTAAATGTATTTTTTGTGTTATGTATGAAATATTGTGTGCTCTTCAGTAAATAAATTAATGTCAAATGTCTATGTCCATGTCCATAACTGACTCGGTTCACTTCAGTTCGTAACTCTGACTAAGCTGAGAGGATGGTATAGGTGCTGGGCAAGCCTAATCCATCTGACAATGTCCCAGACACTGCAGCGTCCCGTACAGCATGATTACCAGTTGCTGACGCTGTATAAATCATCTATAATAGATGCAAAATTCCTAACTGTCACTTCAGATGACACGTATTTTAACAGACCTACAAGCGGAAGACGAAGTAATGCTATAAGCTGTCCCAATTTTCCTTAACTAGCTACCTGATAAACCCCAAAAAGACACAGAAATTATTCTCTGCCTTTGTTCCACTGGTACATAAACTGAGAGTCCCACAATTGGACTTAAGACAGTCCTTAAAGTCCTTTATCAGCATTATCTGTCCGCCCCTAACTCACCCGTTATCTTGGAAAATAAACTTGGAATGCTTAACAAAATATTGCTTTAGCTTCAATAAATATAACTCTGGCTCGTGAGCCAGAGTAGTAGCAGTTATTCCCGAGGGAACAACCGCATGATCTGTTTTGTTCTGAAAAATATTAAGCATAATCATCATATCCTCTACTGAACACAGGCCTCCCTCATGGATCTCCATGAGGGGTAGTTGCCATACTCACCACGCTTGGTAGGCGGGTTGGCGAGCGCAGCACGGTACGTTGATACACTTTGAGACGCTGATGCCCATTTTCCGGAGGTATTCCTTAGCAGGCTCTTACTGCATCCACGGGCATGAGAGGAGGGGTAACATTCTACTGCCGGCACCCCACGGCAAGTTACATATTATTAAGACAAATATTGTTACAATGAATAGAAGTGAAAGAGTGAGGTTTCTTGTTCCCTTCTTTCCCTCACTTGGAGAAAAGTTATCTGAAGCGAACGAATTCAATTAAAAAATTTATAAAAAGTAATAATAATATTTATGTGCTTTATTCAATTTATGTATCATGTTCTTTTATAAATTTACTATTCTATGTAGCTTTTTGCATAAACACTTATTGACTTCAAAACGCCATTTTGAATTGTCATCATGTCAGCCGACGACTGCCGCCAACATCCACTGCTGGACATAAGCCCTCATGGATTTCCAAGATCATTTCGGAGGGGTTACCATACTCACCAGTAACCACAGTTGACTGACGGGTTAACGAGCGCAGTACGGGATATTGATACACGGAAAGACGCTGCTGCCCATCTTACGGAGGTATCCCTTGGCAGATTCTTACTTCCTCCACGGGCAAGAGATGTGAGGCAACATTTTTCTACCGGCACCACACGGCTAGGCACGGCCAACCTATAACTCCTCTGCAGGGCTAGCATGGGCTGGGGATAAAACTTTTGTCCACCGGTTATTTCCACTGACAAGGGATAAAATCAATTTATATACCTGCCAAAGCACGGCAACAGGGGGAAAGAGAATTATATCACTTTTTGACATTAGACGTGGATACTCACCCTCCGCCTATAATTTCGGGGACAAGCGTTTCCCCTGGTTTGTCCACCGTGAATAGTTTATCCACCCATGTCGCCATGCTCGGAGGGTGGACAAAATTGACAGAGGGGAATAGTATTTTGTCCTCTCCCCGTGGATAAAATATCTCCGGCCATGCTAGCCCTGCTGGTTCACACTACATAGCAACATTATATATTAAGTTATTTCCAATAAAGCCACATTACGTAGGCTTATTTAGAGAACAGAGTTCAAAAGTGGTTCAGCCCTATACCTGCCAACCGGGCCTGTAATTAAAAAACTTCTATCCCACGTTCCCCTTACGGCACATCTCGAAATTCTAAGTAAAATTTCAGCCATTGGAAAGTTATAAATTATTCATTGGGGAACCCTAGAGGTGAGATACTAATGAGGTCCAGTACAGAGAGTTTGGTGCGAACGGTAAGGGTCTAAGTACTTATACTATATTGAACGTACAGTACACCCCCTGCCTTTCTTACTTCTATATTTCTCTCCAACCGCTTCGTAGCGAAACAGCGCATTGTACCAGTTTTATTACATTAAGTACTTTAATATGTTATTATTTTAAAGTGCATTAGTATTTTGTATAGTAAATATTGTGTAATACATACTATTGGTTGCCCGCCGGCCGATTAGAAAAACTAGGAAGCCAGTTAATTATAAGTATTTACCAGGGTACTATAAAGATAACTTATGGTTTCTTTTAGGTTTAGGTTTTTGTAATAGTGATGGAGGGATGTAGTGTATGTATCGGCTATAATGCTATAGCATGTGGGTAGGCATTAGGTTAATTGATTGTCGGCCATTACACAAGCTCAATGATCTGCTGTGTTTTACTTGTAGAAATAATCCCGAATACACAATAACTATACAAAATACTATTGCTAGGGATACAATTATCGATTGTTAGATTCTTACTGTATCCACGGGTAAGAAAGGGGCATCATTCTCCCACCGGCACTCCACGGCAATGTTCAATATCTTTACTCCGCATGTAAATTGTATCTCTTAACAGTCGGGTATCAGCGATCGATCGTACATTTTCGGGGATTCATTAAAGCGAACTTTTACTACTGAAAATCGGCTCTGGAGTTAAACGTTTTTTTCTGTGTCTACCATGAGTTGTCATTGTTTGATCGCCTTCCGTTACTACATTAGTACATTACTATGACATCTGTCAGATTTGTAACTCATGGTACCAAATTCTAAGCAAAGGAAGCCCAAACTACAGTCGCTGTAGTATAGTTTACTGCGTATTACAGTACCAAACTATCCTTCAGAGCCGCTGTACAAGTTTTCATAAAAAAAAATAACTACATTCGCTAGCGACTATAGATTGTGAAAACTCATGGTAGGTCTACCATGAGCTATTTTAGGCACTGTTTACGAGCAAGAATACCTAGGTATTTTTTATCAGACGAAGCTTAGAAACTTTTAAAACTTCCTAAAATAGGTCTTAATTTAATAAATTAGTAATTAATGTTTTGATATGTTTGATTATTGATAATATTTTATATTGTAACTCGCGTGTCATCTGAAGTGAACAGATTCAATTATGTGCTTTATTCTATTGATTTGTGTTGTTTTATTTTGTAATTTGTGACGCGTCAATGAGGTCCATGCGGCCGCACTGAATAAGGTATTTTTTTGATTTTGAGTTTGTTACCTTGATTGGGTAATATCGTCGCTAGGCGTGAAAGCCCTTTTTAATTTAAAAAAACCAAGGTATTTGTTATATACAATGGGTCTAGCATGGTGTATCTTCTCTTTTTATCATCGTCACAGCCACATGACTGCTTTTTTTTTGACTGCCAGCACTGGACGTAAAAAGCAGGAGGTCTATGCCTCCTTCATGGATTTTCAAGATCATGGGAGCAAAATGTCAAAAACAATGCTAGTTCATCATCACCACCATCTCATCCGTAAACCGTCCACATCTGGCCTCACTTATAGATCTCCATGAAGGGTGGTTGCCATACTCCCCACGCTTGGCATGCGGGTTGGCGAGCGCAGTACAGGATGTTGATACACGGAAAGATGCTACTGCCCATCGACCTATCCCTTGGCAGGTTTTTACTGCATCCACGGACAAGAGAGGAGGGGCAACATTCTATTCCTTCGACACGCGATTACGCCTTTCCTAAATATTATGCCGTGGGGTGCCGGCAGAAGAATTTTACCCCTCCTCTCATGCCCGTGATTACAGTAAGAGCCTGCTAAGGGATACCTCCAGAAGATGGGCAGCAGCGACTTTTCGTGTATCAACATCCCGTACTGCGATCGCCAACCCGCCTGCCAAGCGTGGTGAGTATGGTAATTACCCCCTCATGGAAATCTATGAGCGAATAGTAGACTGCGACTGAAATGAATGAATGAATGAAATATTATAATAGCCTATGTCTTGAATGTAAAGAAGGTTATGCTCAATCAATAAAATTAAACCTACATGGAATACATTTTAAAACAAATGGTTCGTTTTGATTGGATCGTCAGTCGCTCGGAACCGGGAGTCACCCGCGGTAATCAATGGAAGACGTGATAAACGGGGATTCATCCGCTACCACGTGTTTCAGGGTAATCGAGAAACACACTGCTCCTAATAAAAGGTGCATAATCATTATCATCGTAAAACGTCCATTACTGAGCACAGGCCCTCCCTCATGGATCTCCATGAGGGGTAGTTGGCATACTCACCATGCTTGGCAGGCGGGTTGGTGAGCGCAGTTCAGGATATTGATACACGGAAAGACGCTGCAGGGAGGCCTGTGTTCAGTAGTGGACGTTTTACGGCTGAAAATATGAATAATTATGATGATAGTACAATTGACGGCCTTATCGCAATGTTTAACGCGAATTAAGTATTTTCAGCATTTGTAAAAAACTTGCTTGATCTAACAGACAAACTTGTTCTGAAACTTGTTGTAGATCCTTTGTATAAATCTCATGTCAGTACTATTTCACCCCAATCTACAGTAGGTCCACGTAAAAACGAAGTTATTGTGATTTACAGAGTGCCATCGGGTCGGCCCTTTATATTTGTTTTACTCTACCAGAAGGAAAGTTGTTAAGTCCTAGAACAGAGGTCACTATATATTTCGTCGGATTACTTCAAGTTAGACCTTTATGTCTCAGTGACTTATAAACGAGTGAAAACTCTTTATGGCATGCTGTGTTCTCATCGTTTTTAGGGTTCCGAACCAAAATGGTAAAAAAGGAACCCTTATAGAATCACTCTGTCTGTCTGTCTGTCTGTCTGTCTGTCTGTCTGTCTGTCACAGATGGATATCTCGAGAACTACTGATGCTATCGGCTTGCAATTTAAAATGGTAAAAGACAACACTTTTTTACTTATATAGCATATATGAAAATGTTAAAAAATATTCTTATTTTGATTGCAGGGGGGCGGATAGGGGGGCTCAAAATTTTTAAGTAAAGTTACTAGGCCGTGTGGGGTATCATATGAAAGGTATTCATTTGCACATTAATAAACAGTTTTTATTTATTCTTTAAACCGAATCGTTTTTGAGTTATTTACAAAAATGTTGAAAAAACGACCGTTCCCCCCCCCTTATCTCCGAAGATTGCAGAGATAAACCCGTGATATTTTTAAAGCTACTAGAAGTATAAGTAAACTTTATAGGAAAATTATAGCAAACTCTCTAAATTGCATAGTTTTTTAGACAAGGGGGGTGGAAGGGGGGTTTTCAAAAAATTTGTGAAGTAAATAGGTGATGTGGGGTATCATATGAAAGGTATTCTTTTGCACATTAATAAACAGTTTTTAGTTTTTCTTTAAGTCTTATAGTTTTTGAGTTATTTACAAAAATGTTGAAAAAAATAGCGTTCCCCCCCCTTATCTCCGAAGCTTGCGGAGATAAACCTCTGAAACTTTTATTGCTATTAGAAGTATATGTAAAGATTAGAGGAAATTCATTACAATCTCTCTACATAGCATACTTTTTTAGAAATCATCGAAAGTGTAAAAAATCTACATAAGTTCCGCTATCAGACAAAAGATGGCGCTGTCAAGGTTCTCTAACAAATATAAAACCGCCTTTATCATATATTATATTGTATGATGGCACGGAACCCTCGGTGCGCGAGTCCGACTCGCTCTTGCCCGGTTTTATTTCCTCATATTATACAACAGACACACAAAATATTTAAAAGAAAGGACATGAAGGTCACTTTTAGTTCTAACAAGGGACAGTAAAATAAACCTAAAATTTCAGAAAGACTTAAGATCCTTAGTCGTTCTTAGACGTCAAAATTAGGTAAGAGTGTTGCATGGGGTCAAAATATGGACTCTGCCTCAGCATTACCGCAACCACATAGCAAGCCGAAGTGTGTCTTACATTATCCATGTAATTTTATATTCCTTTTTGTGAAAATGTTATATTTATTTATATTGTATTTCTTTTTCATTCGATTTTAATGTGTACCTAATAAATATATAATTACCTTGCTTTGCGGTAGCACCAACCACACATCATGGTTACTACGGAAGACCAGCGTTGTGGTACGACTCGTTCTACCACAGCACATGCTGAGTAGTGACCATTTTTGTCACTAGTTTTAAAACCGATTGATGATTTTTTTATTTGATTGTAAAAATGTGACAAAATAAACGTTTCTTTATCTTTATCTTAAGTGTGAACTCTGCCTCAGAATTACCGCAACCACATAGAAAAAACTGGGCGCATGAATGGCAAGCAATATTTGAAATTGTTGAAGGAAGTCATGTTACCTTCTGTGCGAATCGCGTATCCAGAGGGACAAATTTATTTTGTCCATGATAATTGTGCAGTGCATACGCGAATGGTTTCTGAATGGTTGTCACCTCAAGAGGACAATACTGTTATTCCTTGGCCATCTAAAAGTCCGGACCTAAACCTGATAGAAAATATGTGGGGTCAAATGGTTTTAAATTGGGATCCGAGTGAATTGAGGTTCAAGCATAATTTAGAGCAAGAGGTCATAAGGACCTGGGAGCTAATCATCATCATCATTTCAGCCGTAAAACGTCTACTACTGAACTAAGGCCTCCCTCATAGATCTCCATGAGGGGTAGTTGCCATACTCACCACGCTTGGCAGGCGGGTTGGTGAGCGCAGTACGGGATATTGATATACGGAAAGACGCTGCCGCTGCTGCCCATCTTCCGGAGGTGTCCCTTAGCAGGCTCTTACTGCATCCACGGGTAGGAGAGGAGGGGTAACATTATACTGCCGGCACCCCACGGCTAGCTACTGGGAGCTAATGCGAGGTAATAGAGGTAATATGGGACGGAACATAGTTACTCATATGAAATTCCTTTATTAATGTCATGTTCTAGCTTTTCTTTTGTCCTTACCCTTAATTACCAACGTCGTGTCATCCGCAAACAGAACGGCTGGGGCCAGAAAAATTGCGTTCGTTCTTTATGTGGAGCACATTTCTTGGACTCTTGTAAACCACTATTCAAAAGGTATCGTATACTGCCCTTACATTAAACAAGCGGCGGAGGTCGTTAAACAACACCCAGAACTTTTAAAAAAAAATGTGACGTTCAAACAAGAATAAAAAGAGAAGTTGTCAACAACAGATTGCACAAACCAATTTACAAACTAGTGATGACACAGAAACAATCATACTATATGACACGTAGAATATTCAACAATTTACCAGAGATAAATAAAATTAATACCACAAATAATTTTTTTAATCACAGGGACATAGAGGATTTTGAATATTTTTATTGACATTGTTTTTATTATTATAATCTATAAATTCGTTTATTTTTTTGTATGAAATCTGTAAAATTTCTTTATCTTATGTGCAGTGTTACTCATAAACCAAAATATTTACATGCCTAGATAAGGTAGAATATAATGGACATTTTCATTTTAAGACTAGCTTTTGCCCGCGACTTCGTCCGCGTGGAAGTCTTAAAACGTAAAATCCCTTTCTTAACGCAGAGCCACTTTGATTCGAAAATATAAATCCCATTTCTTCCCTATCCCGCAGGAATTTCGAAAAATCCCTTCTTAGTGCACCTCTAGGATTCAAGGACTCAAGGTATCATCATCATCATCATCATGTCAGCCGTAAAACATCCACTACTGAACTCAGGCCTCCCTCATAGATCTCCATGAGGGTAGTTGCCATACTCACCACGCTTGGCAGGTGGGTTGGCGAGCGCAGTATGAGATGTTGATACACTGAAAGACGCTGCTGCCCATCTTCCGGAGGCATCTCTTAGCAGGCTCTTACTGCATCCACGAGCATGAGAGGAAGGGTAACATTCTTCTGCCGGCACCCCACGGCTAATCACTCAAGGTATATGTGTGCCAAATTTAAAGTCTTTAGGTCCAGTGGCTTAGGCTGTGCGTTGATATATCAGTCAGTCAGTCAGTCAGGACTTTGAATTTTATATATATAGATTAACTCTGTAACCTATATTCGTGCAAATAATCTTTTAATTATTTTAATCTTTAAGAGCCAGAGGTAGTTGTTCACTAACGAACAACACGACCGCTCCGATGACGTGGCTACACGTCATCTTCGACTGCCGAAAAGAAAGTAACTTGTATCGAAAACTCATGATAGGGTACTCAAGGGGATACTTTTTGGAGCATAAACCGCAAGTACGTGACTTGTACCGGTTTGTTTTCTTCAGCAACTTTCCAAGATGGAGGTTAAAATTGTATTTATTTGAGAAAACTTTACAAACGGAGGTTTATGAAATTATTATCTAAACGACTTGCGTAGCTCAGTTGATCAGAAGGGACGCAAGAGGTTGCGGGTCGAATTCCGACCGCTGGTCAAAAAGAACTGCAGATTTGTGTCCTTGGTCTGGGTGTTCTTTTTAAAACCTGTTTCCAAATAATAAAAAACAGCATCATTTAGGAGCTATGCTCCACAGACACACTCGTGGTCAAACTTGGGGCATTCCTCTTTTTGCGGCGGGAGTTCATAATATTTATACGCTTTTATTAGTTTTACTGCCGTGGGGTGCCGGCAGTAGAATGTTACCACTCCTCTCATGCCCGTGGATGCAGTAAGAGCCTGCTAAGGGATACCTCCGGAGCAGCGTCTTTCCGTGTATCAACATCTCGTACTGCGCTCGCCAACCCAGGCGGGTTCGCAGGCGCCAAGCGTGGTGAGTATGGCAACTACCCCACATGGAGATCCATGAGGGAGGCCTGTGTTCAGTAGTGGACGTTTTACGGCTGAAATGATGATGATTAGCTTCACCTGTATCTATCTGCGCTAGCCAACCCGTTTCAGCGTGTTTCTAAGAAGAAGGAGCAGTGGAAATCGATACGGAAGGACGCTGCTGCCCATCTTCCGCAGGTATGCTTTGGCTGATTCTTACTGCATCTACAAGAAAGAAGGGGCAACATTCTACTGCCTACCGGCACCTCACAGCTTCATCATAACAGTAGTAGGTTGAAAACATGAAAGCACCTATTCCCATAATAGTTTCCTCCTGTTTTGTTTTAGTAGTAATCCTTTTAGTGTATAAATAATATTATTTTCTCGTTAGCTGTATTATCTGGAGGATAATTAGATTTACCGCATCCGTGTTGTTTCAGCTGTGCTCTATTAGGATTATGCCGCTCTGTTGTTAATAAAACATTATGAACTTGATTAGGCCGGGTTTATATGTGATGGCTCTTGTATACTTGTATATTTGAAACTAGCTATACTCCGCGGTTTTACCAACTTAGTTTCGTTTTCGTGGGAATATAATATAGCCATTGTTAGTCAGGGATAGTGTAGCATTCTAATGGTGAAAGAATTTTGAAAATCGGTCCAGTAGTTTTTGTGATGATTCGTTACAAACATACAAATACAACACACAAAATACAAATCTTTCCTCTTTATAATATGAGTATAGTTAGTAGTAGTTTACTGTACTGTATTGTACTGTACTGTAAATTTTGTATTTAATGAAAGTAAATGTTTGTTAAGTAAACAGTCATCATTTTCTGGAAAAAAACGTGGTATTTTATTTTATCATTATGTCATATTTAGTTGCTATCGTAATCTATTCTTTTCTGCATATTACTTTTACAAAATAATGTCGATGTTTCACATCTGCCAGGCGTCCCGTGAATAAAAGGGCTTGCTGAGAGGTACTCGAAAAATTATATGACATCACTCTAAATCCAACATGGCGGGCATGAGATGAACAGACAAGAAACCAACTATCCAGTGATAACTAAAAAGTTAAAAATAAATTAGTAATAAAAAAACTTTTTAACAAACAAGCTTTTATTTAAACGTAACTAAAAATACATATAGTGCTGCAATTGCATGGTCTTTAGTTCTGAGAACTGAAAGAGAAGAGTGCCTGCACATTTTGTTCTAGCATACAAACATTTGTGCCGCACACTGGTGTAATTGTACCTTTACAATGGATTTCCGCAAAGTCAAGCCTGAATCATTTCATTTTAAATGACAATCACAAACAAAACCTTACTTCCCGGAATACCTTTATCGTTCCCGAATCCCTGGCTTCCTAATTAACCTTAAAAACGATAAAAACCCTTGGAATCTATAACCATTTGCTGAAGGGCTTAATTGAATGGCTGCATTATGGGATTTTACGCCATACGACATGTTGGATACAGTTTAGGAAGATACTAGAGCCGCGGGGTACCGGCAGTCATACTTCTCTTCTCTAGCTTGTGAAGGCAGTAAGAATCTAAAGGATATTAACATTCCGTCTCTCCGCGTATCAACATCCCGTTATGCTCGCCAACACGCCTGCGCCACGCTTGTGGTGAGTATGGTATCCACCCCTCATGAGGCCTATGTCCTCCAGCTGAGATGAATACTAGGGCCTATGCCGTGGGGTACCGGGAGTAGAATGTTGGTTCTCCTCTCGTGTCCGTGGGTGCAGTGAGAATCTGCTAAGGCATACCTCCAGAACATGGACGGCACCGTCTTTCCGTGTATCGACATCCCGTCTTGCGCTCGCCAATACGCTTGCCAAGCGTGGTGAGTATAGCAACATCCCCTCATGATCTTTAGATTCATGAGGGAGGCCTATGTCCAGTAGTGGACCGTACTACGACTGAGATGATGGTGAAGAATTGTACCCAACTTGTAGGCTGGTGTATCGGCCCCTTTAAGCAAGTACTTATAATCCTCATTCTCATTTAGTTAGCACAAAATTGCTAATGAGAATATCTGTGCGATTGTTACCGTAAAATGCTGCATACAGGGTTTAAGGTGCCAGATATTGGGAAGGTTATTTTGACAGGACTTGTTAAACTTGCGCTTTAAATTTCAAGATTAATTAGTTTTAAAATACAGAATTTATAGCGACATTTTTATGAGTTCCTAGAAAATACAGTCCTCTTGCTAAAACGGTAAAAAATTAAAAAGGTACCGATAAAATCTTGTATTGAAAAACGAAGAGTTCTTACTGCATTTTGATATAATTTTGCCGTGCCAGCGGTAAAATATCTCTTCTCTTGCCCGTAGATGCAGTAAGAATCCGTAAGATGGGCAGCAGCGTCTTACATGTATCCAATTCCCGTGCTGTGCTCGCCAACCTGCCTGCCAAGCATGGTGAGTACAACACCATCATGATCAATACCTGGCCATGAGAGCTTTGTCCAGCAGTGGTAGCACTGCTGGCCGTAGGGCTGAGATGATGATGATGATTGATTCCATTTCTTGAATAACTTCAGCAGCATTTTACCGCCCTCTGTAGAACCCATATCGGACAAAGCGGCCTCATTGTGCGGTCTCAGATCTTATTATAGATCCTCCTTGATCGATTCAGATAATACCTGCAAGAAACACTATGGGTAACGAGGTGCCACTACGCTTAATTAATCTAGGACATTGATATAAACCAATGAAAATTCTTAATTGAACACCAAATTCCGACAAAATTATAAGATAGAAAATAATACAATTGAAGCGGTCATATCTCTTCTAATTGTAGTTACCTATAGCTTTTGTAATTTATTTATTACGTTGTAATAAAAATGGTTTTGCACCAATTACATGAACAAAGCACGACTTACTAAAAAAATAAAATTACAAGGCTAACAAAAATACTACCATAATCCTTAAAATACTTCAAAACAATAATACCTTCGTCCACTCGTTCACAAATAAGTCACATTCCGGATTGGTGACCAGGATAGAATTTAGCAAAGGTTGTATCTGTAGGAACTTCACTACCCCTTTTTAAAAAGCACGATTTATAAAAAAACTACAATTACAAAAATAAGGCCATTGCATCTATTATAGATGATTATACCTACAGCGACGATTTACACAGCGTCAGCAACTGGTAATCATGCTGTACAGTACGCTGTAGTGCCTGGGACATTGTTAGATTATTTATTTATTTATGTATAAAAGACTCTTAAATAACATAATATAAACGTCTAAAAAACCGTATTTAGTTTGTCTTAGACGCTAATGAAGAACATTCCTCAAATTATAAGTATAACATAAGTTAACAAAATTATAAATGTACGTAGCACAATAACAGTAGTAGCACAGATGTAGTAGTTCGAAGACATTGTTTGAGCGCACTCACATTCCAACGTCCTTATCTGCGATGACCTTCAATTGATGGATTAGGCTTGCCCAGCACCTACACCATTCTCGCAGCTTAGCTATTCTTAGTCAGCTATTATTAGTCAGAGGAAAGAACAACAAAAACAAGGCTAACAAAAATGCTACCATACGTCATCCTCAAAATACCTCAAACCGATAATACCTTCGTCCGCTCGTCCACAAACAAGACACATTCCGGATTGGTGGCCAGGACAGGATTTGGCGATGGTTGTATATGTACGAACTTCGCTAAGCTTCCTAGTCGGCTTACAGATTTAAAATGTTTTATCTGACTTTCAGCAAATATATTGTTGCAACTGGTAGGCCTTGTGGCCTATAGGATAGGGAAGGATAGGAAATATCTATATATAAAAAAATCGGCTCTGAAAAAAATTCCGTACCATTATTCAATTAAAATCACGTTGGTTGTATAGGAGCCCCCTTAAATATTAATTTTATTCTGTTTTTAGTATTTGTAGGTAGTTATAGCAACAGAAATACATCATAAGCGAGATTGGTCTGTAATTCTTAAACAAGGTGTGACCTTTCTTGAAGAACAGAACCACTACACCCTCGTTCCATGCTTTTGGCGTCGTACCTTCAAGCAAGGCAGAATTAAAGAGCTTCTGAAGAAGTACCGGTGATTCACCCGCTTTCAGAAGCTCTGAAGTGATTCCGTCCTCACCCGGCGCCTTGTCGTTCTTAAGCTGTTTTAAGGCCATACTGACCTCGAACAGGCTGATGTCCGGGTTATCTTAGGTATAATAACGGGTCAGTTTGGCACTTGGACCGAAGAAATACGTCATCTGTGAACATTTTAACTGTCTAGCTATCACGGTTCATGAGATACAGCCTGGTGACAGACAGACAAAGAGACGGTCAACGAAGTCTTAGTAGTAGGGTCCCGTTTTTACCTTTTGGTTACGGAACCTTAAAAAGTCTCGATTACATTATTAAAATTGCATCAACTTTCTTAGTAGGCAGCGCCATACTCGTCCTTTGTGCCACCTGGCCATTATGCGCAGATGCTAGCCTTTATGCACTTCCTCACTCATTGAATGAGCTCGCGAACTGCCCCGCTAGCAGAACCACTTCGCTGAGCTTGAACTGACCTGTTCAAATCTTATAACGGGATGAAAATAGCATGCATGCAAATCATCATTTCATTATGTCGGCCGTAAAACGTCCATTACTGAACACAGGCCTCATGGATCTCCATGAGTAGTTGCCATACTCACCACGCTTGGCAGGCGGGTTGGCGAGCGCAGTTCGGGATGTTGATACATGGAAAGACGCTGCTTCCCGTGAATGCAAATCAATTTATCTTATTATACACCATTTTTTAGGACCACATGGGCTAGGCATGCGAAACGAACGCGGAGAACGGTTAATTCAGTTTGCATTCGGTCAAAGTCTTTCTATTGCTAATACATTTTTCTACAAAAAAGCTATCCGAAGATGGACATGGACCGCACCGGATCCTAGAATTAAAAATGAAATAGATTTTGCACTTACTTCAGATCGAACCGTGATAAATAACGTAAACGTAATAAATAACTTTAAATTCAACTCGGATCATAGACCTGTCAGAGTCACTCTTTCATTTAAGATAAAACTACACCGCTTCAAAACATTTAAAAACAATACAATTAGGCAACTAGATAAACAATCATTAATAAATAATAAAGAAATTTTTAATTTAGAACTTAAAAACAGCTTTCAAATGTTAAACATAGAATGCACAAATGTTCAAGAACAATATAATAGAATACAGAATAGCATGAAAAATGCTAGCTTTAAAATAAAACATGAGCCCCGCAATAAGCGTAAGTTATCAGATAAAACAAAACAATTAATAGACGAAAGATTAGCACTTAATACAGATAGAGATAGCTTAAATTTTAAAATTAAAGATAAAGAAGTAAAAAGGAATATCAGAAAAGACCTAAGAAATTACAATTTAGGTTTAATAGAAAATGCCCTGAGTAATAACCGCTCCCTTAAGATAGCCAAACAGGGAATTGTAGCAGGAAAGTCTTGGATTACAAGTTTACAAGATGAAAGGGGAATAAAACATCAGAGCAGGGAAAAAGTACTGGAAATTTGCACCGACTTTTATAAAACATTATATTCCAGGCCACCTTCTCTCGAAGCTCATGCTCCATTCGAACACCAGCCACATGAGGCCATGTATTCATGTCCGGAATTCATACCCTCAATCACAGGCTCTGAAGTTCATTCTGTTCTCAAGAGCATGAAATATAATCGCGTACCAGGAGAAGATGGCATTAGTACGGAGGCACTCAAACTGGGTGAACAGACTTTATTACCTCACGTGACTAACCTGTTCAACACGATTCTTAAAACAGGCACCTTCCCCAACCTATTTTGCCACTCTAACATTATTCTCCTGCATAAAAAGGGTGATAAGTCTGACGTCAACAATTACAGACCAATTAGTCTTGTTTCCCATCTGTACAAGGCCTTTATAAAAGTAATTGAATATCGAATCGGAGGGTTACTTGACCTGCAACAGCCACCTGAGCAGGCCGGATTTCGAAGAGGCCTCTCTACCACTGACCACCTGCACGCCATAAATCAGGTGATAGAAAAACACACAGAATTTAAAATCCCGCTTTACCTCGCCTTTATAGATTATGCGAAGGCGTTTGATTCAATAGCCCACAGTGCCATATTCACCGCCCTACTAAACCAAAAAATAGACCCAGTTTACATTAATCTGATTCGAATTATTTACCAAAATAGCACAGCTTCCATTAAACTGCAACAAACCCAAGGCCCAACATTTACCATAGAAAAGGGCGTTAAACAAGGCGATCCGCTGTCACCAAAACTTTTCAACAGCACACTTGAGGAAGTCTTCAGGAAGCTAGCAACTGGGTGGAAGGAGAAGGGCATATGCATCGGTGAAGCGAGGCTATCTAACCTCCGTTTTGCCGATGACATTGTTCTTTTCTCTTCATCTGCTCATGAGTTACAAAGTATGCTCGAAGATCTGAGCATAGCAAGCCTTGAGATTGGACTAAAAATGAACATGACAAAAACCAAAATCATGACGAACACCACCAAGCGCAAAATTCGCGTCCATGGGGAGGATATGCAATATGTCAGCGAGTACCTTTACTTGGGCCAAATAGTCTCCTTCCAGTGCAGACAAGATCAAGAAATTGCCAGACGCACGGATAATGCCTGGAGGAGCTATTGGTCCATGAAAGATCTTATGAAGGGTACTCTTCCAATGTCCTTGAAAAAGAAGCTTATGGACATGTGTATCCTCCCCATACTCACTTACGGCGCGCAGACCTGGTCACTCACCAACACACAAAGGTCCAAACTCGAGGTTTGCCAACGGGCAATGGAGCGCAGTATACTCGGAGTAAAACGCATAGACCGGATTCGTAATACAGCACTGCGCTCCAAAACTAAAATTATCGACGTAACTCAAAAAGTTGCAAAACTTAAATGGAGCTGGGCTGGTCATGTTTGCCGAATGCCCGAAGACCTGTGGGCAAAGATCACCACTCAGTGGAGCCCCAACATGGTGAGGCGCCGCGGCAGACCGAAGAAGCGATGGCGTGACGAGTTAGACCGGCATAACAGCGCATGGGTCGAATTGACGGCGGATCGGGATGCATGGAGAGTTGGAGGGGAGGCCTTTGCCCAGCAGTGGGACATTTATGGCTAATTGTAATTGTAATACACCATTGAGTATAATTTTACATAGATAAACTGGTTGTTCGCCGCGGACTTAGAACGAGCGAAATTAACTTTTTCAATGAAGTCCCATTGCATTAAAATTTAAACTTTTTTACGTATAAAAAAATATTTGACTTGATTTGACGTAGCGATTTAAACTGAATTGCTGAAATTATCTAAATACTTCTTATTGGACTCCTAACTTGTAATTTTCTATAAAAATAGAATCGTTAGTTCAAAAGTTACCCTTGAACAAAAAAGTTGATTAAAACCCCATATTTATAAATATGATCCTTTGGAATTTTTGGTAAGTGGTATAATTACGTATCAACAACCCGAAGTGTATCAATTGAATTGATGTTATCCACTTAACTATTAAATAATTAACAAAATCAGATGTCAACTCAAGAGTTATCCCCGGTTAGAATTTGTTTACAAATCGATTTCGATCGATTATATAAATCGATTTGTAAACAAATTCAAAAGTCAACGATGATCGAACCTATGTAAACAAAACAATTGACATGGCCGAAGTTAAGGTTATTTAACTGTCAATTAACCACTTGACAGATACTGTCAATTGTCAACTTAACCTAGGTAAACAAAACAATTGACATGGCCAAAGTAAAGGTTATTTAACTGTCAATTATCCACTTGACAGATACTGTCTGTTGTCAACATAACCTAGGTAAACAAAACAACTGACATGGCCGAAGTTAAGGTTATTTGACTGTCAATTGTCCACTTGATAGATACTGTCAGTTGTCAACTTGACAGATAAATCAGGTCGTTCCAACAGACGCAAATTCGTGAATATTTAAGTATTTTTAACAAAATAAAAACGGGCGTAAATTATATCCTATGTATGATACAATTAACAAAATGTCTGTTAGTTAAACTGTTATTTTTATCCCAAAAAAATTTTTCTTCGTGTATTTTATGTTGCCTTGCAATAAGATTATGAATTACGGTAGAATATGGCACCGTAATGACATAGGTACGGTAGGTGGTAGATTGATAGGAATTACGGTAGGTCTACCGTAATTACGGTGTTAGGATCCGGAGGCGAGTATGAGAACATTGACCTGACCAGAAAGTGATCAGAGCTACCCAAGGGAGGTAACACTAACACTTTTATTCCCAAAAGCCAAAAATGTTCATCCACGAAATACGAGAGGAGGTGAACGGCTAGTCTATAACTTTATACCTAGAACTAGCCTGTTACAGAAAAATTGTTATGCTATGTGTATAAAAATCTTTAATAAACTGCCTCCTACTATTAAAGAATTGCCGACGACTCAAATGAGGAAAAAACTAAGACTATGGCTGCTTGAAAAGTGTTTTTATAATTTAAGTGAATGGTTGACATAATGTTTTTTATTATTTTAATTCAATTTTAAATGCCTCCTTTAAATAACAACTACCTACTTAACTTTCACATGCCTTAGAAAAGGCTAAATAGAAGAGCTAAAACTTATGTATTTTTATAAGACCTAATTGTACTCTATTTTTTGTGAATAAATTATTTCATTTCATTTATTTCATTTCATTTCACTGAATTTTGGTCTGGATCATTAGTTAGTAGAAGGTCCAAGCAGTTGGCTGTGTGGCTCTCGATGTCAGGGACCCTGGTTGCCTCGTTCACCAGCTGGGTGAGGTTGAGTGATCATTTTTTTCATCATTTCAGCCGTAAAACGTCCACTACTGAACTAAGGCCTCACTCATGGATCTCCATGAGGGGTAGTTGCCATACTCACTACGCTTGGCAGGCGGGTTGGTGAGCGCAGTACGGGATGTTGATATACAGAAAGACGCTGCTGCTCATCTTCCGGAGGTGTCCCTTAGCAGGCTCTTACTGCATCCACGGGTAGGAGAGGAGGGGTAACATTCTACTGCCGGCACCCCACGGCAGATGAACCTCACGACTAGCATGATCGGTGGTCTGGTACAAGAAAAGCAAATCCTATCCGTGTATAAACATCTCGTACCGCGCACGCCAACCCGCCTGCCAAGCCTGGTAGGTAAAAACCCTTCATGATCAGTACTTGGAGATCCATGATGCATCTGTCCAGCAGTGGACGCCTTCGGCTGATATGATGATGATGATAAAAAATCTAACTCCTGGAGATTGTTTGGGACCACTTACCTAAAGTCACTTCAAAGTGTTGCCACTCAGTGTGCCCACACAAGTACATACTTTTCCCACTTTCAAGTTTCAACTTTGCGATTCTCCCCAAATACAGGGTGAGTTTACTTTGTACTAACAACATAGACTAGAAGTGGCTTCGTTCGTGTCAGCTGTAATACGTCCATAACTAAACATCCCTCATGGATCTCCATGAGGGGTAGTTGCCATACTCACCACGCTTGGCAGGCGGGTTGGCGAGCGTGATGAAGATGAATGATAAAAGTAAAAAGTATTTAAACTATGAAGACCTTCAAAATTTCAAGTATTAGTCGTGCAGTAGTTGAAATCTTAACGATGATCAAATATTATTCTATCTTAACTAGTATTTTGATTAATAAAATTAATTAAATTGTTAAGAACAACAAAATGATAATTATAACTTTGGAATTAAAAGGTTGTCATATTTATCTACATATACAAATATTTTAAGAGGAAAAATTTGTATGTTTGTAACGAATAAACTCACAAAAATCGGCCAAGTGCGAGTCAGACGCGCTCGGAGGGTTCCGTAGCGTATGGCAAAACTACTTAAAATGAAAAAAACACGATTGTTGTGTGCGAGCGCCCCTCAAATAATTATTTTATTTTAATTTAACTATTTATTTTTAAAGTGGATATAAAACGAAATATGCTCTGTATATTTCAAGCGTCTTTCTGTTGCCGTTATTAATATCGAGCAAAAAACGGCAAAAAATCACGTTTGTTGTGTGGGAGCCCCCCCCCCCCCCCCCCTTTGTGATTTTATTATAATTTGTATTTGTTGTTATAGAGACAACAGAAATACATCTTCTGTGAAAAATTTCAACTGTCTAGCTATTACGGTTCCTGAGATACAGCCTGGTGACAGACATACAGAGTTTTTACCCTTTGGTTACGGAACCCTTAAAATTACTGGACCGATTTTCAAAATCCTTTCATTATTAGAATGCTACATTATCCCTGAGTAACTTATGCAGTAATTTAATCCCGTATTCCTTATACGGGAATGGGAACTACGCAGGTGAAACCGCGGAGTGCAGCTAGTGTACGATATTTTAATGGTTCGAGTTTACAACTGCGTCGGAATGTTGGAAAACTGAAATAGGTTAAAATCATAGGGTTTGATTTCCACCGTGGGACAGATGTTTAGTATTTTCTTGTTAATATTTGTTTCGGGCCAACTTTCTATAAATAATATAATAGATAATAAATAAATGAATGAATTAATTGGTGGATAAGTAATTTTATATAATAGAAAATATACAAAATTAACACATTGCGTTATATTCTATACGTGAAAACCTTTTATTTGGCTCCTATTTTGAACTATGTTACTTCTCGTATATTGCGCTGTTGGTTTTCCTATAAAATAAATAAATTTATTAAATAAATATGAGTAGGTAAGCTTTTACACAAAGTTTAATTATGTATTTACAGAAAAATATATCACAAGCTCTGTTTTATCATTTCAGCCATAAAACGTCCACTGATGAACACAGGCCTCCCTCATGGATCTCCATGAGGGGTAATTGCCATTCTCACCACGCTTGGCAGGCGGGTTGGCGAGTGCAGTATGAGATGTTGATACACGGAAAAACGCTGCTGCCCATCTTCCGGAGGTATCTCTTAGCAGGCTCTTACTGCATACACGAGCATGAGAGGAGGGGTAACATTCTTCTGCCGGCACCCCAAGGCTAAGCTCTGTTTACCTAGGGGTTAAATGGTGGTGTGTGAAATTCTCCAGCAAGCGGTGGAGTGCCGGCAGTAAAACGTTGCCACTTCTCCATTACCCGTGAATGCACTATGAAACTTCCAAGGGACACCTGCGGACGTCAGCAGCGTCATTTCCGTGTATCAACATCCCGTGCAGCGCTCGTCAACCCGCCTGCCAAGCAAACATCCCCATGACGAAGGCCTATGTCCAGCTGAAGACGTCCCTTGTCAGATTCCTACTGCATTCATTGGAAAGAGAGAAGAGGAAACATTTTACGGCTTGCTGGACAATTTCACACAACAATATCCCCTAGGTAAATAGACCTTAGGATATATTTTTCTGTAAATACATAGGTGATTAAACTATGTGGTGCGCAGAGGCAACCTTCTACTGCCGGCACCCCACGGCTATTGGCGTTGTCATATTAATAGAATCACCCTGTGCGAGGGCGGGGGTGGGAGCAGGGTAAAAACTGGGCTAAATTGTAGTGGAGAGTATGAAGTTCAAAATGTCGTGAAATATCATATTATTTATTTAGGGCAGCTTGGGAAACTTTGTTAGATTAGGGTTGCCACGGAGAGACGGAATTTAATAAATTGTATATATAACTAGCCGCATCCCGCAGTTTCACCCGCGTAGTGCCTGTTCCCATGGGAATATGGAGATAAAATATAGCCTGGGTTACTCAGGGAAAATAAAGCGTTCTAATGGTAAAAGAATTTTGAAAATCGGTCAATTAGTTTTTGAGTTAATTCGTTACAAACATACAAAATACAAATATTTCCTCTTTATCTATATATATAAAACTAGTGAGTGGGTGGTGCGCGAGCTGCTGCGCAGCTCGCGAAGTTTTGCCTCAAAAAACAAAAAAAATAAAAAAATTAAGGGGCTGGAAAAGAGGTAGTTTCAGATTTTTCTCGTACTCACCCCCCGACCCTCTACACAACCCCGTTTACAGATTCCCGAAATTCCATCTGGAAGTGGGAGAACAATGATGTCAGTCAGTCAGTGGTAGTCTAGTTATTCTATATATATAAAATTCAAAGTCCTGACTGACTCACTGACTGACTGACTGATATATCAACGCACAATACATAAATATAAAATTCAAAGTCCTGACTGACTCACTGACTGACTGACTGACTGATATATCAACGCACAGCCTAAACCACTGGACCTAAATACTTGAAACTGGCACACATATATATACCTTGAGTATCCTAGAGGTGCACTAAGAAGGAATGTTTCGAAATTCCCACGGGATAGGGAATAAATGGGATTTATATTTTCGAATCAAAGTGGCTCTGCGTGAAAAAGGGGATTTTACGTTTTATGACTTCCACGTGAACGAAGTCGCGGGCAAAAGCTAGTAATTAGTATAGAAGTATAGATATAGATTGAGATGCACATTAGTATCGATTAAAAAAAGCTGCGTTTCCCAAGTGGTATGTACCCTCGACTTTCAATCCAAAGGGCGTGGGTTCGATACCGGCTGTGATCCAATGGATATTCTTTCTTGAAAAATGTGTGTTAACATTTAACACCTGCTTTAGCGGAATCATCGTGAGGAAACCCGCAGCTTAGTTAGCTTCAGACGAATTGACCTGTTATTTCCTCTGACTAATAGCCGACTAAAGCCGTGGGGTGCCGGCAATAGAATGTTGCCGCTCCTCTTATGCCCGTGGATGTAGTAAGAGCCTGCTATGATACCTCCGGAAGATGGGTAGCAGCGTTTTTCCGTGTATCAACACTGCGCTCGCCAACCCGCCTGCCAAGCGAGGCGAGTATGGCAACAAACCCCTCTTGATCTGAACTTGGAGATTCACGAAGGGGGAAGCATTGAACGTCTTCTGCTGCTATGATGATGATAATATTGTTTTAGTGCGTGACCATAATAATTAAATTATATTGACGACTTTGTGGAAGTAAAATGTTCACTAAAAGTGACATTACGTCTTACAATACTGTAAGGTTGATTGTAGATAATTATACCCATCTTTGAAACTTTCATGGTTCCGCATTGTCATTTTCACGCAATGAACATTCATCATCATCATCATCGATGCCGCAGACCTCCGCTGCTGGACAAAGGCCTGCCTCGTTAATCTCAAACCTTCTTTTAAAATTTAAATAAAATTTAATTGACTTATAAGGGTTGGTTTTTTGATCGAGTTATATGTCACAAATAATGAAGGGAGTGGTCACAAATCCCCAATAATTAAGATATATTATATAAAAACCATCAGAAGAAGTTATTTATGGGTTGCGTATTGCCGTGGAGTGCCGGCAGTAGAGTGTTGACGCTCCATTTTCTGGCCCGTGGACGCAGTAAGAATCTGCCAAGGTATACCTCCGGAAGGTAGGCAGCAGCGTCTTTCCGTGTATTAACAACCCGCACTGCGCTCGCCGACCCGCCTGCCAAACGTGGTGAGCATGGCAACTACCTGTGTTCAGTAGTGGACGTTTTACGGCTGAAATGATACTTCAGCGAAATTCCATGGAGTTTTTTAATAAACATTACGTCGTCACACGTGAATGAGTATCTCACTATATCACTGATATCATAAAGCGGAAAGTTTGTATTAATGTATGGATATTAGACCATATCATTGCTTATGGTCCAACTAGTCGCGGAGGCAAAGTCGTCAGTGGGCGCGGCCTAAATGTATGCTATCTCACCTGACATAGAGTGTGTACCCGCGCGCTAGAATGAAATGCACAATGATTCATTCCTAAACCGACCGCGCAAAAATATGTGAATAGACACAAGGGTTATTATAGAAAAACTTGAGTGTAATCTTTTCAAAATAACATTTATTTCAACTTTTGAATAATTAAACTATGTCGGAACGGCATTTATTTTTGAGTTTTCTTTCTTCTTATATTATTTAGTTTCGTCCAAAGTTGGGCTAAAATCAGTGTTGAAATACGAAAGTTTAGAAGATTGTGTTTGGGAAATAAATACTTTTTTTACGGTTTGGGGTTTATACAAACATAGATTATGACGAGATAAATTGATATAATCCTTAGTGTTGGATGGTTAACGTCAAACAGTCGAGTAGTTACCCTTCCACGTTTGTATGGAAAGATGGGCGACTCATTCTTCCTTAACATCAGGCAAGATGTGGCCAAACGCAAGACAATATGAAATAAAAAAAAAATTGTTTACTCTTCGCGCAAAAACTACCATACGGATTGAGCTGAAACTTTGCACATTTAAAGATTACGAGGATTGACACATAGGCTATTTATCCGAGTACAATACATGCGAAGCATTGGGCAGTAGCTAGTTATTAAATATTTAACAAATGTTCGTGGCAACCCTAAAGTTGTAGTCAATTTCGCCGGGAACTCTGGAAGGTTTTTAAAAGCATTTCTGTTGTTCCCTTAACCCTTATCATGCCAATCTTGGCGTCTTACAGCGGAACATAGATATAAGCATTTAATGTTTAACTTTGGTTGAAAATATAACAAAGTAAAGGTGAATAATTCAGGTTTACCTACGTTATTATGATCTTACTAGCCGCACCCCCCAGTTTCACCCGCGTAGTTCCCGTTCCCGTGGGAATTTCGAAAAATCCCTTCTTAGTGCACCTCTAGGATACTCAAGGTATATTGTGCCAAATTTCAAGTCTCTAGGTCCAGTGGTTTAGGCTGTGCGTTGTCTGTCAGTCACTCAGTCAGTAACGGAAGAGTTATATTTATATTGATTTTGACAAACTCTGTAGCGCAGTAGACGAAGGTCCGCCTGCGACGCAAGAGGTTGCGTTTCGATTCCCGCCAGAGACAAATTTCTGTACGATCTGCAGATATTTGTTTAGGGTGTTCTGGATGTTTTTCTATTTCTAATAAAAAAATGTCTGGTTGACGAGCGCAATACGGAATGTTGGTACACGGAAGCTGCAGCTGCAAAATACCGCGGTGATCACATTTACTAAGCACGTGACCAACGCTGCATGGTATTGAGCCCGACACCCTTCGGCCTATCTCGTCTTTAGTCGTGTAAAAAATCCTGAGACAGTGTTGTAAAGTCTCATGTGCCCGAAATTCAAGCTCTCTACTTAATTATTATTGGCATTTTACGGGTGCAGAAGAATGTTGACCCTCCTCTGGCAGCAGTTAGAATCTGCCAAGGAATACCTCCGGAAGATAGGCAGTAGCGTCCGTGTATCAAAATTCACTCTCAAAATGCACTCGGCAACCCACCTGCCAAGCGTGGTAAGTATGACAACCCCTCATGGAAATCCATGTAAGAGGCCTGTGTTCAATAGTGGATGTTTTACGGCTGAAATGACGATGATAACTACATACCAGGAGACTTTAACGCGATGTTTTCCCGCACCGAAATCCCATTACAAATTAGAACCTTTCAAAACACCCTACGTGAAGTATAAAGAGAAAATCTAATTAGAAATATTGCTAACATCCGTATGAAATATCATTCCCACCGAAATCCATTATCCAAGCAACAAAAGTGGAAAATTAAATTGGAAAATATAATTGGGAACAGGAATTAGGAGTGCCTAACTCAATTGTTCCAAGCCGTTTGATGAACGAGTTTCATGCTGGTACGAGTTTCAAACTGGTACGAGTTTCATGCTAGGCGTAGTCCGTACATATTTGCTTTCATATTATTTTAAACCTGCTGCTCAAACGGTAGCCTAAAATAATTTCAACTCGGCCCGTCAGGGTTCCGAAGGTGGAATTGCGAACCGGACGCGTTGTTCCCATAATCTTAAATGGAACATGACATTATCAGACAGAATACGATATATTTTGTTATTTTGTACCATGGAACAAGCTAAACTTCTATTTCTTAAGTTATTCAATTATTTCAGCCGAAAAACGTCTACTACTGAACACAGGCCTCCCTCATGGATCTCCGTGAGAGGTAGTTGCCATACTCACCACGCTTGTCAGGCGGGTTGGCGAGCGCAGTACGATATGTTGATATACGGAAAGACGCTGCTGCCCATCTTCCGGAGGTATCCCTTAGCAGGCTCTTACTGCATCCACGGGCATGAGAGGAGGGGTAACATTCTACTGCCGGCACCCCACGGCATATTTATTATGTATAGTATGAAATAAATATACTTACTCTGTTTTTTTTTTAAAAGAGGTGCTTAAAAAAGACTAAAAATTCAAATAACATGAAAGAAAATGTTTTTAGCTATAAAAGTAAATATCTAGAATATCTCCTGTAAGTAAGATGATTTTAAGCCATTTTGCCTCGTCCCGAGACAGCATCTTCCTCAGTTAGCCTCACAGCGAGGCAACCATCTTCCTCAGTTAGCCTCACAGCGAGGCAACTTTAACTTTAACAGCTTTAACCGTGTACAAATTGACGAGCCCGGCGCCGACCATAGCTCTCGTGGAAATTGGCCAACGGGCTTTTATCCATAAACAATAGTGAGGGAGACAGTGGCTATTTAGATTTTTGATGTAAAAATATCTTTTGCGGAGGGTACAACCGATCGGACGAGAGGTGACGCGTGACACGAGGATGTGTGAGTTGTACTAGGGCGACTGCCCTAATGACTAGTTACTATAATATATATATATATATATATAGTAACTAGTCGGAATACTAGTTAATTTGACTTCTATGAACGCAGTCGCGCCATTGACTTAGCGTAGTACAGACTATGCGCTACGCAAGCGCCGCCATGCGGCGCTCGACGGAGTCTACGCAATCGTGTCGGCCCGGACTGAGTGGCAGTCTTCGTTGAACCGCCGCACTGAACAGTCGTAGAAACTGTCTCGCGTTCCGTGTAGTCTTAAAAGTGATCGACTGTAAAATTAGTGCCAAGCAACATTGTTATTTTGAATATCGAGTCTTCAATTGAATCGACACTACCACCCACATGATAGAAGCCTACCATGGCTAACAAGGACAATACTGATGTACCATTTCCGTTAGGACATTACTGATGTACCTTCTCCGACATATATATATATAAATAAATATAATAACTATATTACTTTAATATATATTATAGGGCGACTGTCGTTCGTTCATTGTGCCCATCGACTGTGGCTATTGTGGCGACTGTAGCGTTTGTGGTGACTATGGAAATTGTGGTGAAAATGTTTTACATCTGCCAAGCGTCCCGTGAGGCTAATTTTTATTTGTTTTAAGCTCCATCAGTTTAATCACGTTTTTTTCTGTGTGCATTAGTAATGTGTTATTACGGCGAAGGAAAACGTCGTGAGGAAAGCCGCGGGTTGGCTTCAGACGCTTTGACATGTTCCTTCCTTACAGCAAAGAGGATGGCATAGGTACTAGTCAAGTTCAATCCATCTTAGAACGTCCCGAGGCACTTGGCAGGCGGGTTGGCGAGCGCAGTACAGTATGTTGATGCACGAAAAGACGCTGCTGTCAATCTTCCGGAGGTATCCCTTGGATGATTCTTACTGGATCCTCAGGCAAAAGGCGAGGGGCAACATTCTACAGGCACACCACAGCAACAGCTTTAACCTGTGCATAAATTGATAAGCCCCGCGCCGAACAGAGCTCTCGTGGAAATTTACTAACTGGATATTACGAAAATAGTAATGCAGTGGTTTTACATATTTAGATTTGTTTATTTGTTCAAACTATGTATGATGAGTTTTAGATAGATTATGAGTTTTAGAGATTAGATACATATGTATTAGATAAACGTACCTAGTTCTCTTTTAATAAACATTTTTCGTAGATTGATTACGTCTCGCGACATAACCGTTTACTGCGATAGCACGTAAGTGATGTTGGATGACTAGCCGTAAGCTCCTTCACTATTTTGTAATAACATTATTTTTTAGGAAGCCACATTTTGTCGTGATGCTGTTATTTTAAAAGTAGTCGTCTTTTTTAATATCTACGGATCTGCATAATATATCATCCAGCAATTTATTGACCATGGTATAACTAAAGGTCTTTGCATAATTTGTAGATGATTTATACAGCTTCAGCAACTGGTAATCATGCTGTACGGGACGCTGCAGTGCCTGGGACATTGTTGGATGGATTAGGCTTGCCCAGCACCTATATCATCCTCTCAGCTTAGTCAGCTGTTAGTCAGAGGAAAGAACAAGTCAATACGTCTGAAGCTAACATCGTGAGGAAACCCGCGGCTTAGATAGCTTCAGACGTATTGACTTGTTTTTTCCTCTGACTAATAGCTGACTAAGCTGTTCAATGGATTAGGCTTACCTAGGCTGCAGTCAGCGTCTCGTACATTAATACCAATTGTTGACGTTGTTTACAAATCATCTACATATAATAGATATCTGCTGGACATACGCCTTCCTCATGATCTCCGAGTACCTACTGATCAAGAGGGAGCTGTCGCCACAGACACCACGCTTGGCACGCTGCTGCCCAACTTCCTTCCTTGGCAGATTCTCACTGCATCCACGGGCTAGAGAGGAGGGGCAACATTCCAGTATTCACCATCAATAGCTAAACAAAAAAAAAGACATTTCAAATTCGAACATTATACATAAAATATCCGAAATATCCGAAAAATACTAAAATAACTAACAAATTCAAAGTTTGAAAATGGAACAAAAGTCCGAAATCGGCGGAGCGTGTAGTCACAATAAAATGCATAGAGCTTAGCGCAAATTCTGCTAAATGCTATGTCGCTGTGTTGGCGTTACTGTAACTGGCGATTGTAGTGAGGAAACATACATGCGGATAATTTGGGCGGGAGTTAGCAATCTCCTACAGTTATCTCACATTACGTGTGTCACATAGGAGGCCTGAAGGCCGATTCCCGTAAATCGTGATTTTATGTGGTACTCTCACTTCTTAGTGTCGACTATCACGGCGTATCATGATGATAGTAGACTTTTAGAGTGATGTGACAAGTTCGTAGACTACACTAAGAAGTGAGATGAGACGAAGTATAGAGAATCGAGATGATAGAATCATCTCGATATCCGCCCTTTACCAGTCACCTTTAACACGATCGGTTTGCAACAGACATTTTTTTACGGTGATATCACGAGAATGCAGAAAGTTCCTTTCAATAGCGATTTTGATGGTTTCTTTTTTTTATAGAAATTGCGGCTTTTTCTCTTCCAAAACTACTTTTTTTCACGAGCTGAAACTCCCCCTTTCGGTTAAGTACACATATTATAATCATCATCATCATATCAGCTATAAAACGTCCACTACTGAACACAGGCCTCCCTCATGGATCTCCATGAGGGGTAGTTGCCATACTCACCACGCTTGGCAGGCGGGTTGGCGAGCGCAGTACGGGGTGTTGATACACGAAAAGACGCTGCTGCCAATCCTCTGGTGGTATCCCTTCGCAGGCTCTTACTGGATCCACGGGCATGAAAGGAGGGGTAACATTCTACTGCCGGCACCCCACGGTATATTATAATACAACCTGTATTAGTGTCTATTATTTTTGTTTTATCTAACTGACGTACTGAATATAAATTTGATTGTCATACGCGTTTCGTGCCTATTACAGCGTGACCCGGTCCTAATTTCCTCCCGTATGTTTCAACACAATAACCGCTTTAAGAAGATTTCGCTATATGACCCTACAACTAGGTGTCTGCCGCCCGATGTTCAGCTTAAGGTTGAAAACTTGGAACAATTTGTTCCCATTCAGTTTGGAATAAAGGTTTTGCTATTTACGTGGTAGCTGCTTTTGTTGGGTGAGTAAAGAGTAAGGAAAACAGAGGTGCGGTGGGCAATGGTTCCAACAGGCCATGTTGGAACCATTTGCCCTCCGCACCTCCGGTGTTACAACACAGATAATACAGCGTCAGCAACTGGTATTCATGCTGTATTGTATATTTAACCTATGTTGCCCCACTGCTGGGCAAAGGTCTCCCCTAAAGTCTTCCAACCATCCCGATCCTTTGCAGACTCCCACCATCCTCTGTCAAAGGTAACAAGCTCATCCCGCCAACGCTTCCTCGGTTGACCCCGACACCGTGTTCCCTCATCAGGGAGCCAAGGTGTTACACTCTGAGCCCATTTCTCTGCTGGCATTCGGCTCACGTGGCCCGCCCAGTCCCACTTCAGCGTTGCAGCCTTCTTACCGAGTGACGAGCTCTGTGGCGCAGCGGGCGAAGGTCCGCCTGCGACGCAAGGGGTTGCGGGTTCGATTCCCGCCTCCCTCGGGACAAATGTCTGTACGATCTGCAGATATTTGTTCAGGGTGTTCTGGGTGTTTTTCTATAAATAATAAAAATATGTATCTATGTAGTATAATGTATTAAGTATATCAGTCATCTAGTACCCATAATACAAGCTCTGCTTAGTTTGGGGCTATATGATGCTGTGTGATTTGTCCAGCATTATTTATTTATTTACCGACATCTGTGATGCAAGATAAGGGAACGAATGCATGAAATAATATTTATTTCAGATAGTAGGCATGAAGACAAATTCTATTTAGTCCGTAAGTTAGTGGCCGAGTGGTATGTGTATGAAGGTCGTGGGTTCGATACCGGCCGTGCACCAATGGATTTTTCTTTCTTGATAAATTGATGTGCACACTTATGACGTGCTTTGACGGTGAAGGAAACATCGTGAGGAAACCCGCGGTTTAGTTAAATTCAGACGTATTGACCTGTGCTTTCCTCTAATAGGTGACTAAGCTGAGAGGATGGTATAGGTGCTGGGCAAGCCTAATCTATCTAACAATGTCCCAGGCACTGCAGCCTCCCGAACATCATGATTACCAGTTGCTGACGCTGTATAAATCATCTATAATAGATACAAAGGCCTTACTTTTTTGCTAGATAATTGAAAAATAAAAGACGTATGTTTTTGTTTTCAAATTAATTAAACAGTTAGATAAAGAGAGTTGATGTTTCGTAGTAGGGGCTCGTGACGTCATCATTCTGTACCGAGGCGCGTAACAATGATGACAACCCTTCTTTTTTTCGTTGGTTAACAAATTAATTATCTCATTTGATGCAGTGGGTAAAGTCATGCGCGTCCATAGGTACATTCCGGCGATTCATCATTATCGTTTCAGCCGTAAAACGTCCACTACTGAACACAGGCCTCCCTCATGGATCTCCATGAGGGGTAGTTGCCATACTCACCACGCTTGGCAAGCGGGTTGGCAAGCGCAGTACAGGTTGTTTATACACAGAAAGACGCTGCCGCCCATCTTCCGGAGGGATCCCTCAGCAGGCTCTTACTGTATCCACGGGCATGACAGGAGGGGTAACATTCTGCAGCCGGCACCCCACGGCAAATTGACATAATATATGTATACTCGCAATTGTTATTGGTGTAGAAATGTGTGTAAATTATAACGTGTAATATTCTTACGAAATAAATGATTTATGATTTACCATTTACTGTGCCTTTAAAGCCGTGGGGGGCCGGCAGTAGAATGTTGCCCCTCCTCTCTTGCCCGTGGATGCAGTAAGAGCCTGCTAAGAGCTACCTCCGGAAGATGGGCAGCAGCGTCATTCCGGGTATCAACATCCCGTACTGCGCTCGCCAACCCGCCTGCCAAGCGTGGTGAGTATGGCAACTGGCCCTTATTGAGGGAGGCCTGTTTCAGTAGTGGACGTTTTACGGCTGAAATGATGATGATGATGATTTACCTTTCAGCCGTATATTGCAGAAACTTTCGTAAAAAAATAACAGACACCACGTTCGGCTGACACTGTGATTAGAGACCGTACAAATGAGTTAGCTATCTCAGTTCGTGAGGAAACAAAACGACGCGTTCTCATCACGGAAAGGGCGTATGCTAACGATTTAACACTGGCTGTTCCTTGAAAATAATGCCAGGATAAGCTACTTACCATCTCGGTAGAGTCCACTTCAGCATTAACCAGTGGCACACGGCTCCAAGTTGTCAAATGAGCGAGAGGCTAACGAGAAAAGTTTCCTGATCAACTCCTGATAGGGTAATCATAACTTCGCTGCGGATATGTGAGCACTTTTAAAACTCTAGGCGCTTGATTAAGGCTTGGGTTCGTGCGGTCAGTATCGGGATTTAAGTTGTCTGTAAGATTGAGAAGTAACAAGAAGCTGAAGTAGAACACAGTCTGGTTGGAATACAATTTAATAGTTACATCATATCATTTTAGTGACAGTACGTTAGGAAAAACAGTATATAAACTACTATCGGACCATCGGACCTCAGGTCTGCCTGAAAATCAGCGCCGCAATCAATAGCTTTATGGTGGCGGTAATACTGAGGCAGTGTCCATTTTTTGCCCCATGCAACACGCTTATCTACTTATTTGTGTCGTCCTTAGTTGTAAGTCTATCTGAAATGTATTCCCTTCCATGCTATTTTGTATGTATTGTGTGTGTGTCAAAAATAAATTTATTTTCTTTCTCTCTTTCTTTACATTTCAATTTGGATTTTTTTGGTTAGCTACAGCTCCGCCAATACACTTCGGGGAACTATCAAATCTTTGTCAAGTCAAGTAAGGTCTTTGCATCTATTAAAGATGATTTATACAGCGTCAGCAACTTGTAATCATGCTGTACGGGACGCTGCAGTGCCTGGGACATTGTTAGATGGATTAGGCTTACCCAGCACCTATACCATCCTCTCAGCTTAGTCAGCTGTTAGTCAGAGGAAAGAACATGTCAATACGTCTGAAGCTAACTAAGCCGCGGGTTTCCTCACAATGTTTCCTTCACCGTTATTAAGCACGTGATAAATGTAAACATACACTTTTCAAGAATCTTTGTGGGTGACTGATTATCGATGTAGACACACAAAAAACTAAAAAAATATTCTGTCAGAGCTATGGTAAAAATTATACTGGCTCTTTCAAAACATCCCTTTCATGCCCACCTTCCCCTACTGACTTCCGCAGACATACCCTCTCCGTAGAGTCCACTGCAGCATTAACCAGCGGCACATGGCTCCAAGTTGTCAAATGAGCGAGAGGCTAACGAGAAAAGTTTCCTGATCAACTCCTGATAGGGTAATCATCCTTCACTGCGGATATGTGAGCATTTTTAAAACTCTAGGCGCTTGATTAAGGCTTGTGTTCCTGCGATCAGTAAATACTGGATTTTAAGTTGTCTGTAAGATTGATGAGAATTGGGAAGTGATAGGTTGGTTTCATAACCGGTATCGCTGTGGGGTGCGGGCAGTAGTGTTGCCCGTTCTCTCCTGCCCGTGGATGCAGTAAGAATCTGCGAAGGGATATCTCCGGAAGATAGGCAGCTGTGTCTTTTAGTGTATCAACATCCCATACGCGCTCGTCAACCCGCCTGCCAAGCTTGGTGAGTATGGAATCCCTCTAACCACCTTGGAAATAGATTAATAGATTAGATTATGCTGGACAATTCACACAGCATCACCTAGCCCCAAGCTAAGCATAGCTTGTGTTATGGGTACTAGATGACTGATATACTTAATACATTATACTACATAGATATTTTTATTGTACATAGAAAAACATCCAGAACACCCTGAACAAATATCTGCAGATCGTACAGACATTTGTTCCGAGGCGGGATTCGAACCCGCAACCTCTTGCGTAGCAGGCGGACCTTTGCCCGCTGCGCCACAGAGGTCGTCAAAAAAAAAATCTATGAAGGAGACCTATATCCAGCAGAATAAGTGGACAGCAGTCCTACGGGTGAGAAGAGACGTTGGTGTGACCTCTCATAGCTATTATTGTCTCATTGTCTCAGCCGTAGAAAGTCCACTGCTGGACATGGTTATGGACAGGTTATGGATTTCCAAGATTTCTTTGATGTGTATGCGAAATTTATTAGTGGAAACTTAATTGGATTAAGGTATATGTTAAGTTTTATCTATAAGTTATATTGTTCTGTATGTTTTTACCAAATAAAGTAAATATATAAAATAAATCATTGGGGGGTAGTTGCCATAATCACCAAGCTGCGGGATGGCAAGCGCCGAGCGGGATATTGATACACGGCAAGACGTTGCTGCCCATCTTCTGCAGGTATTCCATGGCAGATGCCCACTGTATCCACAAGCGAGAGCCCACTCTAGCTCGTAATAAGCAACCTTCTACGTAAGCTCTGCTTACCTTGGGGCTAGATGATGCTGTGTGATTTGTCCAGCATTATTTATTATTTATTATTATTATTATTCTACTGCCGGCACCCCACGGCAGATGATTTAATAAGCGTAAGCAATTGCAAATTTATGCTTTACGAAATGTTGCAGTTATGGCTGGTATATTGATTATACCTGGTAAGACGCTGCTGCCCATCTTCCAGTCGTAGACCTTGGCAGATTCTTACTGCATCCGCGGGCAAGAGATTAGAGGCAACATTCTACTGCCGACACCCCACAGCTGATAAAATTGCGCAACACTAAGATATCGACAAAACGCGCACAAAACACATTTGAAAACAAAAAACACCCCATTTAACAAGCATCTGGCATACACAAACACAAATTTTATAACCAAATTAATTGGCAGCCATGAAATTTTATTCGTACTCATATGAGTGATTTTAGCGATGCGAATACGGGACGGCCATGTCGTTTATTATTCATATAGAGACCATGCATTGTAGAAAAATACTACTCTTATTTAGAGTATCTAGTCGTCGAACGAGTCCGCTTAAGCCTGTATTACATTACACGATATTCAGGGACCCTTACCCTAACTAAGAGTGGTGTAATAAGAGTTAGAGCGACCGGTCGGACCCGGCAAGCCTTGCTTGGTAGTTAGGGCGATTAGGGCGCCCTAACTGCCGGGCCCTGAATATCGTGTAGTGTAATACAGCTTTTAGTCAGCTTCAGACGTATTGAGCGTGACGTGGGGCAAGCCTAATCCATCTTAAAATATTCCAGACACTGATACTCGTAGGTCCTAACTTTTCAAAACTCCATTCTGATCCCACATGAGGAATTGAATAATTGTAATTGTCTACTGGAGTCAAGGAAATGTTACTCGAAGCAGTAGCGGCGTTAGGGTAGGGCGCGGTTGGGCGACCGCCCAGGGCGTCGGATATTAAGAAATGTTACTCGAAGCAGTAGCGGCGTTAGGGTAGGGCGCGGTTGGGCGACCGCCCAGGGCGTCGGATATTAAGAAATGTTACTCGAAGCAGTAGCGGCGTTAGGGTAGGGCGCGGTTGGGCGACCGCCCAGGGCGTCGGATATTAAGAAATGTTACTCGAAGCAGTAGCGGCGTTAGGGTAGGGCGCGGTTGGGCGACCGCCCAGGGCGTCGGATATTAAGAAATGTTACTCGAAGCAGTAGCGGCGTTAGGGTAGGGCGCGGTTGGGCGACCGCCCAGGGCGTCGGATATTAAGAAATGTTACTCGAAGCAGTAGCGGCGTTAGGGTAGGGCGCGGTTGGGCGACCGCCCAGGGCGTCGGATATTAAGAAATGTTACTCGAAGCAGTAGCGGCGTTAGGGTAGGGCGCGGTTGGGCGACCGCCCAGGGCGTCGGATATTAAGAAATGTTACTCGAAGCAGTAGCGGCGTTAGGGTAGGGCGCGGTTGGGCGACCGCCCAGGGCGTCGGATATTAAGAAATGTTACTCGAAGCAGTAGCGGCGTTAGGGTAGGGCGCGGTTGGGCGACCGCCCAGGGCGTCGGATATTAAGAAATGTTACTCGAAGCAGTAGCGGCGTTAGGGTAGGGCGCGGTTGGGCGACCGCCCAGGGCGTCGGATATTAAGAAATGTTACTCGAAGCAGTAGCGGCGTTAGGGTAGGGCGCGGTTGGGCGACCGCCCAGGGCGTCGGATATTAAGAAATGTTACTCGAAGCAGTAGCGGCGTTAGGGTAGGGCGCGGTTGGGCGACCGCCCAGGGCGTCGGATATTAAGAAATGTTACTCGAAGCAGTAGCGGCGTTAGGGTAGGGCGCGGTTGGGCGACCGCCCAGGGCGTCGGATATTAAGAAATGTTACTCGAAGCAGTAGCGGCGTTAGGGTAGGGCGCGGTTGGGCGACCGCCCAGGGCGTCGGATATTAAGAAATGTTACTCGAAGCAGTAGCGGCGTTAGGGTAGGGCGCGGTTGGGCGACCGCCCAGGGCGTCGGATATTAAGAAATGTTACTCGAAGCAGTAGCGGCGTTAGGGTAGGGCGCGGTTGGGCGACCGCCCAGGGCGTCGGATATTAAGAAATGTTACTCGAAGCAGTAGCGGCGTTAGGGTAGGGCGCGGTTGGGCGACCGCCCAGGGCGTCGGATATTAAGAAATGTTACTCGAAGCAGTAGCGGCGTTAGGGTAGGGCGCGGTTGGGCGACCGCCCAGGGCGTCGGATATTAAGAAATGTTACTCGAAGCAGTAGCGGCGTTAGGGTAGGGCGCGGTTGGGCGACCGCCCAGGGCGTCGGATATTAAGAAATGTTACTCGAAGCAGTAGCGGCGTTAGGGTAGGGCGCGGTTGGGCGACCGCCCAGGGCGTCGGATATTAAGGGGCGCCTGCGGCGCCCCTTTATTTCCTCTCGCTCATTGAGCGAGGCCTACTTACTCGTAAATTCCCCAGTGTTCAAATCGAAGCACTGCATGCATTTAATTTTACCGGGAATCCCCGACCATCGAGAAAAACATTATATATCTCTTTTTTACGTTTAAATTAGAGAGAGTTGATGTTATTTGAGCCACGACAAGAATTCGATATGTTAAGCGTCAAGCTGGTGAAACTGCCCGCGATGAACCTATAGCTTCTCTGGAAAAAAAAATTGAGTTTGAATTTTTCAACTGCCTTTTGGACACTACATTAATCTCAGTCAATGAAATATTTGAACAGTTAAATGAGTACTCGGAATATTGGACTTTTTTGTACAATATAAAACAGATTCCGGAAAAACTCTGTGGTGATCTCCAATTGAAATTAACTGTAGACTCTAAATCAGATATAGATGGGTGTATGTTGTGTGATGAACTCATAAGTCTGAAATCTTTTTTGCCTGATCAGAATGTAAGGGGTAGCCCCAGTTTTTGTTTTAAATTTTATCAAAGATCGCAACTTACAAGAACTGTATCCAAATGTATGGATAGCAATGCGCATATTATTAACTATACCTGTAACGGTTGCTAGTGGGGAGAGGAGTTTTTCTAAGCTTAAGCTGATAAAAACCTATCTGCGATCGACAATATCGCAATCCCGATTGACAAACTTGGCAACTTTGTCAATCGAGAATGAAATTGCTGAAAACATTGATTTCGATAAAATAATAAAAGAGTTCGCCGACAGAAAGGCTAGAAAAGTAAAATTTTATTAGTTTTTTTTTTAATTAATGGTTATTTCTTTTAATAAATGGTAATTTCATTACTTATATCTTTTTCCTTTTTTCATTTGGGTTTGAATTGCAGTTAGGAGGCGCCGTATAAATCTCGCCCAGGGCGCTGCTAGTGCTAAAACCGGCACTGACTCGAAGATACCCTAAATTTGATCTTGCGATATGGTTTTTTGTTTCTTTACCTAATATTTTGATATGAAACATCTATAGCCGCACGTAAAACTGATTTTTGGCGTGGCGACGCATGCCGTGGCGACGCGACGCCACGCTATATGATGGTATGTATATATACATGAGTCTTTATTTTGTAGAACTGTACTGTACTGTGTACTTATTTAGCATTAGTAGTATTTATGTAACACCAGTATCTAAGTAACAACTAAGGAATCTTCGAACGTTTTTAAACCCACTTTAAGTCATCAAATTAAACTTTGCATTCTTATCAAGGACCGACAACAAGACGATAATTCGATAAGTTTATTCAAATATTCAACATAGGTACTGTTTGGTTCTGTGGTTATACTCAAACAAGTGAAGTTTACACCGCGCGTTACTAGATGGCAGCACAGGTAAAATTAAGACGCGCTACCGTCGCGTTGCACAGAGGTCCTGTACTGCACATGAATTTATTTGGCTTCACCTCTTCTCTTCATACAAGTTGCACTGAACGTGGTGTCTGGCTATCTGTGTGTACTCTTAGGTAAGGTCACACTGCATCTGCAGTGATAATTTTCTGAATAGGCAGTGATCATAAAAGTTCAATGGATTATCCGTACTAACTTTTTCCAGCAACTTTGCGTGCAGTTAGTATCAAAAGTAGCTTTTAAAGTTAATAGGCTCCGTCATATTCTCGTACTGCGTCCGAAATTTTCTCGTGTCGTATCCATCTATGGAAAGTATTACGTTTTCGGAGACAACTATCACCTTCCTAGGTATATGCTGAGTGGCAGTATTTCAAACACTAGGTATTTTTTTTTCAAATTGAATCTGTCTATGGGCAAACGAGCTACACGAGGATAGCGAAGATGCTCGAACGTCATCTATAATAATCGTCTTCGACATTTTCTCGTGCCGTTCTTGTCTATGGACACACACTTACATAAGTCTTCCGCACGCCACGTCACTATAGCTACATTAATAAAACATGCAACTTCTCTTCGCTACTTTTTCATGCATATTTTACGCATCTTCTGGGAAAACTAGCTATATGACATTCTTCTTAAAACTAATTATAATTAAAAATCTATATCTTAAAAATAAATGGATTATAGGCTTATCTCATCAGGCAGGCCACAGTTACGATCAGGCGTAGCTGGGACCTGTCTAGATACATGCATGCTCAATAATCCTGCATGCATGTGATGGGAAATTAAAGCCGACTTGCGACAATATCGTCTCCGATATTTTCCTGACATGTAATTACAGCACGCTAATTCACAATTACATTTTGAAATCGCTAAGAGCTACCTCCAGAACTTACATATGCAGCAGTGTCTTTCCGCGTATGAACATCCTGTACCTACTGCGATCGCCTGTCAAGTGGGAAGTATAGCAACAAGCCCCTCTTGATATTGGAGATCCATGAGGGAGGCCTATGTCCAACAGTGGACGTGGACACCAGTTCTACTGCTGATGTTTTTGTTGTACATTTTCAAATGCCCCGCCACGGACGTCTTCGGTTGAAAATGTAGAGATGATAGGGTACGAGAAAGTTCTCGTACCACCCCTGTCTATGGATAACAACCTCATACTAGTGACACAGTCTTGCGTCGGATCGTGCCACTAACACTACATTAAAGCGGTTAACACACTGCCACGCACCACGCTGCATGTTGCGTGAATGCGTCTTCTAATGTTGCTTGTAAGCATCTCCGTTTGTATAGAAAACACGCACAGTCCAACACACAGAAAATGCATCCACGCGCGTTCATTCAGATCACGCACTCAAGCGCGGAGAAACAGGCACCCTAGCGAGTATAGTTTGTGAAAATTCACGGTAGTCCTACAGAACCACACCAATGGCAATCGCTGCCAATATCGTTTTAAGCACTTTCTCGTATCGTGTTCGTCTATGGAGACTCCATTACTTGTTACGTGACACAGTCTCGCGCTCTGCTACTAACACTACGTTAAATTAAACATGCTACTGGCAAAGTGGAAATGTGGTGGGATTTAGTTGTTTCTACAACGTCCGATACGATATCGGATGGCGTTTAGATACGATACAAAAATAATTAAAATTTATAAAACTGCTTCTGTTTCTTTTTACATTTCGTTAGCTATTTTTTTTTTGATAAATTTTAGCTAACGTTTAAAATTTTATTCTTTATTCTTTATTGTACACAATAATATAATAATACACAATGAAAAGTCATGTACAAAGGCGAGCTTAACCCTAAAGAGAGTTCTCTTACAGCAAACCTATGTTAGTGAGAAATGATATTAAGGGTAGGGGGTATTTTACCATATTTAAAATATCTATAAGTGAGTCTTTTCAATACATTGAAATTTCGCGGGCAAGAAATTTATTTTAAAATAAAAAACAAACTGATCCTGAAACCGGATGTGTTCAAACCAATTAAGGTATTAGAAAATTTGTGGAGAAAGGATCAATTAAATTCCAAAAGTTCCAAAAAGTCAAACATCTACAGAATTTGTATTTTGTAATTTTTATAGTGTTAAACCACACTTAGATAGAACATTTTAAGGAAATGAAAAGCTTATCAATCGTTAATTTTTGATAATTTCCTTGGAATCAACAGAACAGGTTAAAAGCTCTACAAGAAGCCTGAGGCAGCATTCGTCTATCAATAAAAGAAAAACCATCCCGCAGTTTGGTTTTTGTTACACTTATTAATAAAATGTGTTTCAAAGTTTGTTGAAAATTCATTATTTTTCTTCAAAGTTTAGACATGATATAATTGAATCCTCATCATCATCACATCAGCCGTTTGACAACGACTTCTGGGCTTATGCCTCCACTTTAACACGCCAACTTAAACGGTTCTGCGCTAGCCTCATCTATAATCCAATGCAGAGTCAGCAGAAGGTTACCGTAAAAATGATGCACTTTATTTTTTCAACAGAAATAATTACAAAATGCAAATTAAATATATAGTTTTAATTCCGCTTATGCTGAGATGCATGAGCACCGCCCTCCCGCCCGCTTATTATGCACATGTAGTGAGAACTAAGTTGTGAGTGCAACATGCATACTCAAACCTATATGACGACACGTGTTTCGCCTCTCCACGAGGCGTCATCAGGTGAGACGCTGAAGTGTTGACTGGTCGGCGGCTGGAGCGAAAGTGGATTGGATTGTCATGGATTTTCGCAAAGTAACGCCTGATTCCATTAATTATAGAAATAATTATGATATTAAAAAAAGATTAAGAATAAATAAAATAAAATTTCTATTCAAAATTTTGAATTTTATTCCAATGTTATTGCACGATACCTGCCATTTGCCGCGTGTAAGTTAGTTTCTGTAATCTGTGGTGTAAGTTCTAACCTGCCTACAACCTTATGGTTCTTATTTCACTTTATAATGTTTACTTGTGGCAACCAGTTATATGATGATGGAATCCATGTTTAATCGAGAGATATGTATACTCAAAATAATACTCAAATGTGTAATAGGCGTGCATATAGCGGTTTGGGTGTTTCCAGCAACAAGTCAAGAATTTTATCATAAAATTGCTTTTTCTATCAATTAAATTACGAAAATGTAATCTTCACAATATAGCTTATTATAAAATATCTGATTATCTTGAATATCTCTTAAACAGCTTGAAATTAAATTTACTCCAACTCCGAAACAACTAAAAAATTTAACTATTAAAAAGAACTGTGTTTTCTAATCGCTTCTTATCACAGTGCTTTAAAACAGGGAAGCGAACATATTCATTCATGTGCCTTAATTCCTGTTAGCATAAGATTAAATATGTTTTTTTTTTTATTGTAAGTTGACGTGTCTATGTTTTGTAATTGCAAACTATGGAAATAGATGAATGAATTTCTGATTTTCCATCATTTTAAGTCGGTTTTTTATGATTAAATAAAGAATTATTCGTTGGAATATTCCAGCTATTGTTAAATATGCCGGTATCAACGGTATAACTGCAGCAATATTTAATATTATTGTGTACAGCGCTGTTATTTATCTGCGATATTAGTAGGTCGTTTGTATTTCGATCGCATCCGATGTTTATAAGCACTTCGTAACGATCCATTCGAAGTTACGATGTTGAAAATGTATCATTAATAAGATCATGATCTTATACAAGGAAGTTTGTAACCATTATCATCATCTCAGTCGTAGGACGTCCACTGCTGACAAAGGCTTCCTCATGGATTTCCTTATTAAGATTAACATTATGCTGAGGTAGACCCTTTTGGTCCACAAACTTGCCTTTCTTAGGGTTACGTACCTCAAAAGGAAAAAAAGGGAAACATATTTGACGAGCTCTGTGGCGCAGCGGGCGAAGTTCCGCCTGCGACGCAAGGGGTTGCGGTTTCGATTCCCGCCTCGGGACAAATGTCTGTACGCTCTGCAGATATTTGTTCAGGGTGTTCTGGGTGTTTTTCTATATATAATAAAAATATCTATCTATGCAGTATATTGTATTAAGTATATCAGTGATCTAGTACCCATAACACAAGCTCTGCTTAGCTTGGGGCTAGATGATGCTGTGTGATTTGTCCAGCATTATTTATTTATTTATTTATTAGGATCAATTTGTTGTCCATCTGTCTGTCGGTCGGTCAAGACCGTTTATCTCGAGAACGTGTAAATGTATCAAGTTGTTATGAAAACCATACCTATACTTCAATCTACGGCCTCTTTAAGCTGTGAAAAAATCAATATACTAAGTAAACTAAAGATAAAACCGTTTATGCCGCAAAAAACGCAATTTTCGAAATTCTCAAAGGAATCAAAATTCATAGGGTACTTCCCGTAGACCTATAATTATGAAAGGCAAGGTATATCGTCTTATACTGTAGATACAGGGAAAAATCCAAAAACTATACATTTGAATCATAAAAAAATCGTCTTTAAAAAAGTACGAAATCAATCATCGAGGTTAAGCAACCCTACGCGCGGTCATAAACTGGATGGGTGACCGAATCTTTTTGTGAATTTTTTAAAACTATTTCTTATATGTATTATGTTCCTACATACCTACGGAACCCTCATTTTCTTTTCTTTTCTTTCATGGATCACTACGTACTGATCACGAGAGCTTGTTGCTATGCTCGGCGGGCAGGTTGGCGAGCGCAGTACGGTTTGTTTGCACGGAAAGACGCTGCCCATATTTCGGAGGTATCCCTTGGCAGATTCTTACTCCATCTTCGGGCAAGAAAGGGGGGCTACTTTCTACTGCCGGCAACCCACGGCAAGTTTGTAATATAAAATAAAAAATGAATAAAAATTACGTGGGTACAAATAATAAATCTTAATAATACCATCTAGCTCTATAGTGCACGCTTGCCAGGCGAGATTTACCTACGGGATGTTGATAGAGGTAGATAGATAGATAACTCTTTATTGTACACCACATTGAACATATACAAACAAATAAAGAACCTTATACAAAACCACACAGGAGTACAAAGGGCGGCCTTATCGCTATGAGCGATCTCTTCCAGGCAACCTCTGATGACTAACGAGCTCTGTGGCGCAGCGGGCGAAGATCCGCCTGCGACGCAAGGGGTTGCGGGTTCGATTTCCGCCTCGGGACAAATGTCTGTACGATCTGCAGATATTTGTTCAGGGTGTTCTGGGTGTTTTTCTATATATAATAAAAATATCTATCTATGTAGTATAATGTATTAAGTATATCAGTCATCTAGTACCCATGACACAAGCTCTGCTTAGCTTGGGGCTAGATGATGCTGTGTGATTTGTCCAGCATTATTTATTTATTTATTAAACCTTGGGATGGACAGGTAATATAAAATGATATAGACAGTGGCGTAAATATAAAAGAATAGGGATATCAAATAATAAATAAATAAATAATGGTGGACAGATCACACAGCATCATCTAGCCCCAAGCTAAGCAGAGCTTGTCTTATGGGTACTAGATGACTGATATACTTAATACATTATACTACATAGATAGATATTTTTATTATATATAGAAAAACACCCAGAACACCCTGAACAAATATCTGCAGATCGTACAGACATTTGTCCCGAGGCGGGCATCGAACCCGCAACCCCTTGCGTCGCAGGCGGACCTTCGCCCGCTGCGCCACAGAGCTCGTCAATAAATATAAATATAGTCATAAATCACATACATTCTATATTAAGGAAATAAACATACATACATAAAACTAAAACCAAAATAGACTTACGTACATACAAATACATAATAGTTAATTACAGTGATAGATAATATTGATGAAGCAGTTTTTTAAAGATGGCGAGTGATTTAGCTTTTCTGATGTACAGGGGACTTCCATTTGTCTGTGAAATGGCTTGCACTGTAAAATACACGATACACGAAAAGACGCGGCTGCCCATCTTCCTGGGGTATCACTTGACTTATTGCATCCAAATTGCAAGAGAGGAGAGGCAGCATTCCACTGCCGGCACCCGTTTGGAATACGATTATGTTATTTCCTTCTGATACCGAGGATTATGACATTATGTATCATAAAAGTCATGAACAACGCTCTAGTTCGTATTGTTATAACAATACCATGATATAACAATATTACTGTATTTCCTCCTCTGTAATGAACTAATCTAACAATAAAGACATATAACACCTTCATTTCCTTTTAATTACTTCGCTAACAGTACGGAACTCATCACGTATATCTATGCTTATTGCGATGGATTTAAGCCTATATTCGCTTGGCAAAAGTAGGCCTACTTGTATCTTTTTAACTACTTGTATTATTTTCGTTTATGCAATTGGTAAAGACAAAGCTTAATCATAATGGATCCTCATGATTATGAGTGGGTTGTTGCCATACTCGCCACGCTTGGCAGGCGGGTTGGCGAGTGTGGCTTGTTGATACATGGAAAGACTGCTGCCCATCTTCCGGAGGTATCCTTTGATAGGTTCTTACTGCTTCTACGGGCAAGAGAGGTAAGACAATGTTCTACTGCCGGCATCCTACGGTAATAAAAACTGAATAAAGTCAATCAATAATTACCTAATTCTTCAATTTTTCAGCAAAATGAGGACCGACTCAGGACGTCGCTTCGCGGCTTTTTTTTTACTTATGAACCAAAATCCACAGCTCTTAATTAAATACAGTTCAAAACTTACACAAAACATACAGCACTAAATTACAGCTAATAAAGGACTTACATTTTTTGAGTAATAATAATAACTAAAAACCGATATCCGCAAAGCAAATAAATACGTTCCAAACATAACAAATTAAACAAAAGAATTTACAAATATAATGAAAACTAATTAAAAACAAAATTAAACATGTAACAATAGAATATTCTAAATATGTCACACCAAGAAAATAATTTTCGCGCCGCGCCGATTACGCACCTCATTTGGATTGCGTTTTGGCGCGAAATACGGCGTGCGCTCTGCGTCGGCGCTAAGTGGATATCACTCAGAAGGCAGCAAAACTAACAAAAAGTCGATAAACACTATAGTTTACCAATAATAATTGTTTTAGTGGAACGCTAAATCACTGGTATCTCTAGCTACCAAAACCAAACAACGGCTAAAAAATCTTGGTATCTTTAGATACTAAAACCAAACAAGCTGATACGTAAGATAATATACATATACCAGGTAATATACATACGTACAAGAAAAACCTAGTCACCCTCACTCTCCACACCCAAAACCTTAAGAACTTCTTGCTTCAAGAATCTCATACTACTAAAAAAAAAAATAATGTGATTTTATGATATGATTTTTTGCCGTTTTTTGCTCGAAATAAAAATATCGGCAACAGGTAGGACGCTTGAAATATTCACAGAATTTAGTATTCACCTTAAAACTAAATAATTAAATTAAAATAATACAAATATAAGGGGGGCTCCCATACGACAAACATGATTTTAACAAGTTGTTTAGCCAAATAATGGTACAGAACCCGCGCCTGCGATTTCGACTCGCACTTGACTGATTTTATTTTTTTATTTCTTTATAATTAGAAGAAGAAGAAGAAAATTAAATTAAAATAAAATAATAATTAATAATTAATAATAATTCTTTATAATTTAATTAAAATTACAATAGTTTTTAAACTAAAATACGATCAAAAACCCTCAATACGTTACAAAAAAATTTAGGTAACCTCCGAGACTGGGTAAATGGTCGGGGATTACTTCAAATTTTTGATTGTATTTCTGACCGCCACATTATAAACATATTAATATAGTCCATTAAAAAAAATACAATTCCCAATCACGCTAAAACTATATAGCATTGAGGCTGCTCCACAGTTTTTAACTTTTGCGGTCTCACCGTTCCTCATGTAACTCACAATTATGTACTTTACGCTAAATAAATGATTATTTTATCGTTAATATATTTCATAAAATGTGTTCTTCTTTTTTAGATGTAAATTGTATTTGTTTTTTTGTTTTGTGTACTAAGTAGTTGTAGTGTTTTGTCAATGTCAGTAGTTGGTCGGGATGTCAGAAAGGTTCCGTCAGAATACCAGCGCTACACTACGCGCTTCTACGCGGGTAGTGTAGCATAAAGCTGAGACGGAACCTTTTGACTCATACTGCTACAGTGAGCATAGGTTACATTATTTTTTATTTATTTTTTTTATTTAGTGGATTAGGTACTCTTAAATATGTATCTTCTATTTGTCTGTATTGTTAACCTTTTTGTGCTGTATCTTTATGTGGTCAATAAATACTTCATTCATTCATTCATTATGATTTAAAAAAATTATACTTCTTTATATTTTTTGTTTTTGATGTAAAACAACTTTTGCGTTCAAGTTAGTTCTAAGGCGACCGCCCTATTAGTTAGTTACTAGGCGGCTGCGCTTCGTCCACTGTGACTACCTGTAGCAACGGTGGCGACTATGGCGACTGCGGTGAAAATGTTGTACATCTGCCAGGCGTCCCGTGACAGCTCAATTTTTTATGCCAATTTTGAGAAAAAAGAGTAATGTTTATTTATTTTCATTTTTCACACTATAATCTGCCTGATCATAACAAAATTGATCTCTAGCACGGCTCATTCTACATTCACACCGTGAGCCAACCTTGCCGCGTGCCTAGCATACGAACAGACGGACGGACACAAAGACTGCGCCAGCGCACTGTACGGAACAGGGCAAGCACCTCGTGACGCGGTACCGGAAATGATGATACACTAATAATATTAATAATAAAGTCCGTTATTCCATATTAAGATTAACATATGATTAAAAAAATATTAACTTAAATATAATATAACACGGATGAACGAGTCGCCCATCTTTCCATACAACGTGGAAGGGTAACTACTCCACTATTTGACGCTGACCATCCAACACTAAGGGTTATATCAATTTATCTCGTCATAATCTATGTTTGTGTACACCCCAAACCGTAATAAAAGTATTTATATCAAAAATACAAGCTTCTAAACTTTCGTATTCAACACTGAATTTAGCCCAACTTTGACGTTAGTGCCGCAAAAACAAACTTACATAAGAAAACGACTCGTATGAGTAGTTTTTTTACATACATTTTAAATGTAACTTTTAGTACGTAAGTACAACTCTCACTTGCCCGGTTTATTCGATTCTCAATCAACTATTCAGTACATTGAATGCTATAGTAACAAGGACGCACTAGTTGCGTGGGCGCACTGAACTGCGTCGGTTTTATTACCAGTGCAGTGCTATTACGTAGTTTAATGCAATTTGTTCACATATGTGTAAGTTATAAAATAAGAATAGATAATATCTATCACCGTGCTTGGAAGCGTATAATTTTCAGTTGTATGTTGTGTCGTCCAAAAATAATTAAATAATAATGTATAGACCAAGTTTCATAAGGGAAACAAGATGGTTATGTGAATATCAATAATAGCCCTTTAAAAGGTAGGCAATGCCGTGGGGTGCCGACAGTAGAATGTTACCTTTCCTCTCTTGCCCATGGATGCAGTAAGAATCTGCTAAGGCTACCTGTGTATCAACATTCCGTACTGCGCTCGCCAACCCGCCTGCCAAGCGTGGTGAGTATGATAGCCACCCTTCATGATCAGTATTTGGAGATCCATGAGGGAGGTTTTTTTTGTACCTCAATGACCCTGTCAAAAATCCTCCCTGGTATAGGTTATATTTCTTTTAATCACCTGTTGGTCTTTTCTTTAATTAATATCACCGAATCCTGGAAAGTCTTAATAATAAAGCTGTTCCTTGATGTGGTCAGAATAACTTCATACATACTTCAGCCATAAAACGTCCACTGATGAACACAGGCCTCCCTCATGGATCTCCATGAGGGGTAGTTGCCATTCTCACCACGCTTGGCAGGCGGGTTGGTGAGCGCAGTATGGGATGTTGATACACGGATAGACGCTGCTGCCCATCTTCCGGAGGTGTCCCTTAGCAGGCTCTTACTGCATCCACGGGTAGGAGAGGAGGGGTAACATTCTACTGCCGGCACCCCACGGCAATAATGGCAGAATAACTTACTTTCGGGTTATTACACATATTATAATACACTCTGTATATTCTGTACTCTCTCTTCTGTACTCTGTACATTACATCCTAATTAAACTAATCCTTAATTAAATCTTGGTGTGAATATCAAAAATAGTCCATTATTTGCCATTTAAACCTGTATTACCTTTACCTTTTTTACTTTTTTAATTACCTTTTTTAATTATTTTCCCGACCTTTCGAGTGTGTCGTAATATGAACCGGGACGTTTCTAATTCTGAAGATGAATTGAGGGTAGGCGTGGATCCTACCATCAATTCGCGGCGGTAGCTCCCAGAAACTTCCTCCGAAAAGTCCTCCCGCGACCATGCCAGGTGCAATCCGGTCGAAACGTCGGGAAAATAATTAAAAAAGGTACGCGATAAAATCCTGTATTTTAAAAACAAATAATATATTAACGACTTAATCGCCCAAACGCATTTGAAGTATGTAATTAAGGCATTTGCATCTATTGTAGTTGATTTACACAGCGTCAGCAACTAGCATTAGATAGATAGATAAACTCTTTATGTAAATCATACATAAAATAAAACAAAAATAACTAAAATGAACTGCAAAAACAACAGAAATACACATTAATGCTGCACTATATACATATACTCAATATAATGTGGCTTGCCTAGCGCGTCTTAGCTAATAATCAGAGGAAAGGGCAGGTCAAAAGCATTAAAGGATCTAAAGGATTCAAAGACATCGAACGTGTTACCCTTCGTCTGGGGCACAAGCTTTAAGAACTCATGGTCAAAAAGGCCTATGGTATGCACTTCTGCAGCTAAGGATGTGTTTTGTACTAGGGCAAACAAAGAACGGTCCCCTCGCCACATGCAACGTATCACAATAAAGACGTGAGTCCACTACTAATGTAACTCGAGTCGAGTTTGATTCCTTTTCCTGGTCATTGACTAACGTTAGTACTAGGTAACGCCAATTGAAATAAATGTATAGGCATAGTCCGTGGGATGCCGGGAATATTGCCCCTCGTCTCTTGCCCGTGGATGCAGAAAGAATCTGCCAAAAAAAGAAGAAATTAAAATAAAGTAAATATTTAAGGGTGCTTCCATACAGCAAACGTGATTTTATTCGTTCGTTTCAGCCGTAAAACGTCCACTACTGAACACAGGCCTCGCTCATGGATCTCCATGAGGGGTAGTTTCCATACTCACCACGCTTGGCAGGCGGGTTGGCGAGCGCAGTACTGTATGTTGATAAGTACATGGAAAGTCGCTGCTGCCCATCTTCCGGAGGTATCCCTTAGCAGGCTCTTACTGCATCCATAAGTATGAGAGGAGGGGTAACATTCTACTGCCGGCTCCCCACGGCGATTTTAATGCCGTTTGAATATTATACCTAGGTAGCCGTATGAAAGTAAGTAGGTAGATCTGAAAATCACAACTAAAAGTGCTACCTCAAAAACAAGTTGTCTTTCCAAACAATGGTAGGTACGGAACCCTTCGTGCCCGGCTCGCACTTGGTCGATTTTTGTTTTGCTTCCTGATCCTCTTTTGACCGCAACCGCTAAGTCTCTGTTTGCGGCAAGCTTTATGCACTCAAACACAGAGACACCACACAGGCATACTTAGACAATAGGTACGTGTTAGTAATACTAAATAGCTTACGTTTTCCTGGGCAGTGCTAGCGTAGCCAACACCAGTATCGGGAGGGCCTGCGGACAAGCAGCTCCAATATCGGTCACAGAGCCTAACTGTTCATCGTTTAAGCCTCCTTTGTTATTGTTGAAAAGAGTTTGGAATCGCAGTGATCGCAGTGCGAGTAAGTAGGTTATAACTTTTGCTGTTTATTTTCGTAATTGGAATCTTTTGAAATTGGAAGAGATTTGAATTCAGTGATAAAAGTAACGTACCTAATTATTTTTGCTTATATTTTCTGTAGGTAGTTAGCCTAGGTTTAGATGTGTTACCTGTGTGCAATACCTATTTATTATGTTTGTTCCTAAAAAAATAGATCTGTCACCTAAATTGATAACAAACTCCTCATCAAAAACTAGGCTAGGTTCTGGTTGTATTGCAACGACAACGGACGAGCCGAGCGAGAATAGCGTGCGTGCCGCGGCAGCGGCCGTTGTCAGAACCAAATTCTACTTGGCGATTCAATTTCGATGACAGATCTACATACTTAATAATTAAGCATAGAAAAATATATTCATTAGATAATTGGTAAAATCACATCCTTATTTTTTATATTACTTTTTAAAATAACACCTGGCTTTGTTATTATTGATAGCAGTGCAGTGATTTTTTTTTGAAGGACTGTCGCTGAGCGACCACATCGTCCTATAAAATAGAGCAGTGATTATTGATAGTTTTTATTTGACACTGAGTTGGGTAGATTATAGATTATACGAGTAATAAAATAAATAAAACACATTTAATCACCGTACTGTAGAAGGGTTATTAAAATAAGTATATAAGTTGTGAGTTAGTGAATCAAAATTTAATTTTAATTGAAAACACAATGTACAACAAAATAAAGATAGAGACAAAATAAACATTATCCGAGAATTGAGAATGCGACTGTAAATTCTCGACTTCTAAATTCAAAACTAATAAAACGAAATGTTGCAATCATCCGTGTTCCATCGATTCGAAATTCAAATCGAGTTAGCGATGCAAGTGCAGTTGAGATTTAAAATTGGAACTACATTTTATTGTCTTACCGTTACTCCTACACCGTTATTCGTCCCTTTGAATTTCAAGCCTCTATTACTATTGCTTAAAAAATCAAGGGGTTTTGAACTGTATGTGTATAGAGATAAAGAAGTGCAGTTTTTAATTATGTTTGCGTTGAATAGTCCTTTTGCAGCCAATTTTTTGCTGACAATTTTGAGCTTTAGAACACCGAGATACGGAACAAAATGCAGTGGCAAAATTGTACGCGTAAAGATTGTTGATAAACAATGTTGACCTCGGAAGCACGTTTTTGTATGCCGTAATAATTAACTAGATTTTACGAAGCTGGGTGAATTTCATAAATTTTTCTAAAGAGTTGGTTTTTTTTTCGCTTTGTTTTTCGCTCCTTTAGCCGCAACCTCGTTTATAAATACTTTTGTTGATTCTTGTTATTAAATTTACAACTCTGAAAATTTGTTAGGTGAGGGTTTTAACATTAAAGTGGCCATTACAATATCAACCTTCTTATTTTTTCAATGAAAATGGAAGAAAAGGAGGCATTTGCTCTACAGAGAGACTGTAAAGCCTCGTAAAAAAATAATTATGTATGACCCAATATGTGAGAGATTAATGAATAATGTATTATTTTTAACTCGGTAGCTAAAAAATTATTCTTCTTCTTCTCAGCCCGGAATCATCCTAAATCAATCTAATGAAAATATTTTAAAGTAAGCTCGTTATCTCCCTGCATAAAAAGGCATTATATTTATTTGATTTCAATTTAAAATCACATAAAAAGAAAACAATATTAAATTATTTTTACGACTCGGATAAAGTAATGAAGGAAATATTCGAGAACCAGCATCCTATCTTTATAAATTCTCGTTATTTGCAATTATTTGCATATTTAAAATGCGGTACCGTTTTGAATTACAAAACAAGGCACTGAAGGCATTGACCCGCCTCGAAGGAATTTTACAACTTATTCCGATGATATAATGGAAAGATGGCTTCTGGGTGCCGGCAGTTGAATGTCCTGACATGCCCGTGGATGCAGTAAGAGCCTGCTAAGGTATACCTCCGGATGGACAGCAGCGTCTTTCCGTGGATTAACATCCTGAACTGCGCTCGCCAACCCGCCTGTCAAGCTTGCTGAGTATGACAACTATGGAGTCCCTCCATGAGGGGCAAGGGGATCCGCCAGGGAGGCCTGTGTTCAGTTGTAGTGGACGTTAACGGCTGAAATGATGATGATTATGAATAGGAAGATAAAGCTGTCTTGGCCGAGTCGTATGTAGGTACCTTCGACTTAAGATCCGAAGATCGTGGATTCGTACCGGCCTTTAATCAATGGATTTTTCTTTCTTGAAATATGTATGTGCGCGTTTAACACGTGCTTTAACGGTGAAGGAAAACATCGCGAGGAAACCCACGGCTTAGTCAGCTTCAGACATCGAGCACATATCCAGTAGAGGGAAAATAAGGTCTTAAGAATTCCGAAACACATTAGTGCTTTGCACTAATGCAATGACAATTGTCTCTCCCTCTGACAGTACAGCGCCAACAACCGACCTGTGTACTTTTCCGTACAATTATGAAATACTAGCTTGTGCCCGCCGCTTCGCATGCGTTGTACCCGGATAAAAAGTAGCATATGTTTTAATCCTAGTCAACATCTATACGTTTGCAAATTTTCAGCTCGATACGTACGCTAGTTTTTGCGTGAAGTAGTAACAAACCTCCATACAAACAAAATTTCGGCTTTATAATATTGGTGAGATTTTTGGCGGAATTGTTGTTTAGACAAAATAAATGACATTTCCTCTCTATGACTTAGCTGGGTGGATGGTACATGTAACTTGATCTAATTGATATTTTTTTTTTTCAAACAATGTAAATACGAGTACTTGCTTAAAACTCGCGACAAGCTTTTTTATCACATAAATTGTGTAAAGACGTTTTAAGTTGACATTAAACTTATATGGAAAATGTTTATTTTATTATTTTAAGTACGTTTAAATAAAAGCTTGTTTGTTAAAACGTTTTTTAACTTATAATTTATTTTTTACTTATTAGTAATCACTGGATAGGTGGTTTCTTGACTGTTCATCTCATGCCCGCCATGTTGGATTTAGAGTGATGTCATAAACTTTTCGGGTAACTCTCAGCAAGACCTTTTATTTGATATCCATATTGTAAAGGTGCATTAATAAAATAACTAGTCCACCATCTTGGGTATTGTGATCGCGAAAGCTTACGAAAAAGATGCAGACATTCGTCCTGAGACGGTAACCGAACCCTCTTGCGTCGCAGGCGGCGCTTCGCCCGCTGCGCCACATAGTTCTAGAATAACTAAATTGGTATTTAATTGGATTCACTTACAGTGTCACGACGCCATCAATAAACAAAGTAAATGGCGGAGCGATAGGATAGGTTTGCCCTTTTCAACCAATTCATAGGGTCACGTACACTAAAAGCACGATTTAGCATATTATTTTCATGTTATCTGAGGAATCGTCATCATCTCAGCAGTAGGACTGCTGTTCACGTCATAGACATAGACATCCCTTTATTCGCTGCTGCAGTACAAAGCATACAAAATTTTAACTTAAAAAAAATTACAAATTTAAACTTAACATACAAATACTAACTAATAAAAACTTAATGAGAAAAGGTCTGTGTTACAGCAGCAAAAAGGTCTCGGCTCAGCATAAATGCCTTACCACTCAAGAGTAGATAGGCGCTGATATTCTGCCGAAACCATGTGATCACAAGACGCTATGAAGCAATACATTGCGATTAGTGTAATATGTGTTACTAGTTCCCTCATGGATCTCAAAGATTATAAAATGGGCAAGCACCGTACGGGATGTTGATACACGGAAAGACCCTGCTGCCCATCCTCCGAAGGTAACCCTAAGCAGGCCCTTACTGCATCCACGGGCATGACAGAAGAGGTAACATTTTACTGGACATAGGCCTCCCTCAGACCTCCAAGATCACGAAATGTGACTGGCCATGCTTGGCAGGTGGATTGGCGAGCGCAGTACGGGATGTTGGTACATGGAAAGACGCTGCAGCCCATCTTCCAAAGGTATCCCTTCGTAGATTCTTACTGCATCCACGGGTAAGAGAGGAGAGGTAACATTCTACACCCGGCACCCCACGGCATGCAACCTGTTATATTCATCATTTCATCATTTCAGCCGTACAACGTCCACTGCTGAACACAGGCCTCCCTCATGGATCTCCATGAGGGGTAGTTGCCATACTCACCACGCTTGGCAGGCGGGTTGGCGAGCGCAGTAAGGGATGTTGATACACGGAAAGACGCTGCTGCCCATCTTCCGGAGGCATCCCTTAGCAGGCTCTTACTTCATCCACGGGCATGAGAGGAGAGGTAACATTCTACTGCCGGCACCCCACGGCATACATCACATATTTGTAAATTCATTCCTTTTTTTAGCCTTTTTTTATACAGAGTGTATGTTTACTAATGTGTACTAAGCCGAAAGGGGAGATTCTGACCATCCCAAGAAACAACTTTAGATTTACATACATACATTCAGGATTCGATGATTTTCATTCAAAAAATACCTCTATTAACTTCAACAGCTGATTATACGATAATGACTACCTAGACGTCTGCTGATTCTATACAGGTTATTGACCCCCGAAAACCGTTGCCATTCAGGTACAAATAAAAATATCTTAAAACACATTTTTTTTAATAAGATAATTTAAATAATGAATTCATTAACATTTTCTTATCACTGCAATTAGTAAAAACTACAAAAATAAACGAATCATAGATTTGTCCCTCTTCAAAACTAACTACATGTTTTTATTTTAATAATGCTGGACAATCCACACAGCATCATCTAGCCCAAAGCCAAGCAGAGCTTGTGTTATGGGTACTAGATGACTGATATACTTAATACATTATACTACATAGATATTTTGCATAAGTTTTCGGGTTAATCTATCTAAACAAATAAAATTCAAAGTCCTGACTGACTGACTGATATATCAACGCATAGGCTTAACCACTGGACCTAAAGACTTGAAATTTAGCACACATGTACCTTGAGTATCCTAGAGGTGCACTAAGAAGGGATTTTTCGAAATTCCCACGGGATAGGGAATAAATGGGATTTATATTTTCGAATCAAAGTAGCTGCGCGAAATAGGGAATTTCCACGCGGACAAATTCGCGGGCAAAAGCTAGTACACATATACAAGGTGTCCCGTAACTGGTGTATGAAGCCAGGAACTGCAAATTACCCCCCACCAAAGGAATGCAAAGGCGAAGAAAGATTTCAGAAAAACGTATTTTCAGGTTTCCATACAAAATTAAAGTTTTCCAAGTCGCTGTCAACCCTAATGTATAACAGACGTGTGTCCGTAATACATACCTACGCGCCTACGCACACCACGCACCTATACCCACACTCAATATACGCACAAGCGCGTTGCGGGCGCGTCGCGGGAATCCCCGGCGGTCAATAGGTCATTGCCCGTAACAGCTGAGAGCAGGGTTGTCACTCTTATGAAATTGGTATAAACTTTGAATGTTATCTTATCACTGAAAAACTTGAAAATCAAGAAAGTCGTAGAACAAACGTTGTTTGCCAGGGGGGGTAGAAAACCCCCCTTTCGGCTTAGTACCCCAATTACGGGACACGCTGTATACCCTGTATTAGTTCGTTTTTATAGCAATCCGTCTATTTCATAGTGGACCTGTTCTCATTTACAATACAATTAGATCGTTATTTTTCCTTCAAAGTGTGCATAGACAAGATAATTGCATCTTAATTAGACAAAAACTTGTATTATTTACTCTATGCCGTGTAATTATTACAGGACAGTATCATAGACGGCAATTTTATTGTATTTTTAATAGGTAACACCTCATTGAGGCCACGTGTATGTAGATCCGTACCAATAAATAAATAATGCTGGACAATTCACACAGCATCATCTAGCTAAGCAGAGCTTGTGTTATGGGTACTAGATGACTGATATGTCTAATACATTATACTACTTTGATAGATATTATCATAGGTATGTAGAAAAATATCCAGAACACCCTTAACAAATATCTGCAGCAGTGCAACGCGAGCGCGTGAGAGGGAAGGAGACGGTACCGCGTAAAAAAGCTCAAGTCCCTGACGAAAGTTCCCCTGGGAAGAACTGAACACGTTGGATACCTATTTTCAACGAATATTTAACGTGAGTAGAATACCCGTTTAACATAACAATGAATAGTAATAATGTGACGAGTCATTTGAAAGTGAAAAATATCTGCAGATCGTACAGACATTTGTCCCGAGGCGGGAATCGAACAGCAACCTCTTGCGTCGCAGGCGGACCTTCGCCCGCTGCACCACAGAGGTCGTCAAACTGATATAAAAACGAAAGTGTGTATGTTTGTGTCTATGAACTCTTTTCACGTCGAACGGCTGATCAGAATTTGATGAATTTTAGCATCAGATATATGTACATAGATAAGATCTTGTAGATGTATGAGGGAGGCCTATGTCCAGCAGTGGACGTGGACGGCAGTCCTAGGGCTGATGACGCTGATGATATATAAGACCTTGGAGACGGACTTAGTATACTTTTTAGTCGACTTCAATAAAATGAGGAGGTTATCAAGTCGTCTGTATTTTTATTTCTTTATCTTTGTTACCTCAGAACTCCGATGTATATGAACCGATTTGGATCTTTTGAGCTCAGTTAAATACACCTTGATTTAGGTCACGTTTTCTCAAAACTCTGTTCTGATGATGGGATCCCTGAGGTATCGTGGGAACTTCTCAAATGTTGTAGGTAGACATATAGCGATTTCGGCATAGTTAGCTCAAGGTTTGCATATTAGGTCTAAAGATGCCTAAGATAATATATATATATGTATATACTTTTATAAGCAATGTTTTTTTTATTTAAAGTGTAAACCCACACTAAGGTATCATTATAGAAATGAAAAATGCAATCAAAATTTTGTCTCCGACGGGACTCGAACCCGTAACGTTCAGACGAACACCTTCAACGCAGGCTGCCTTTAACCGTTTCGGCTACGGAGCAATTAACCGCCGGGTCGAAAATCTTGACTGCCTTTATCGGTTTCAAACCGAGTGGCGACATCTAGCTGAAATTCTTAGAATTATTCTAGCCCACTGTCCGACAACCAGTAGTCAGTAGCAGTGAAGAGATGTCGCTTTAGTTAATTTTATAAGCAATGTTTTTAAAGCATGTTTTTGCTAGAATAATTCTAGGAATTTCAGCTAGATGTCGCCACTCGGTTTGAAACCGATAAAGGCAGTCAAGATTTTCGACCCGGCGGTTAATTGCTCCGTAGCCGAAACGGTTAAAGGCAGCCTGCGTTGAAGGTGTTCGTCTGAACGTTACGGGTTCGAGTCCCGTCGGAGACAAAATTTTGATTGCATTTTTCATTTCTATAATGATACCTTAGTGTGGGTTTACACTTTAAATAAAAAAAACATTGCTTATAAAATTAACTAAAGCGACATCTCTTCACTGCTACTGACTACTGGTTGTCGGACAGTGGGCTAGAATAATTCTAAGAATTTCAGCTAGATGTCGCCACTCGGTTTGAAACCGATAAAGGCAGTCAAGATTTTCGACCCGGCGGTTAATTGCTCCGTAGCCGAAACGGTTAAAGGCAGCCTGCGTTGAAGGTGTTCGTCTGAACGTTACGGGTTCGAGTCCCGTCGGAGACAAAATTTTGATTGCATTTTTCATTTCTATAATGATACCTTAGTGTGGGTTTACACTTTAAATAAAAAAAAACATTGCTTATAAAATTAACTAAAGCGACATCTCTTCACTGCTACTGACTACTGGTTGTCGGACAGTGGGCTAGAATAATTCTAAGAATTTCAGCTAGATGTCGCCACTCGGTTTGAAACCGATAAAGGCAGTCAAGATTTTCGACCCGGCGGTTAATTGCTCCGTAGCCGAAACGGTTAAAGGCAGCCTGCGTTGAAGGTGTTCGTCTGAACGTTACGGGTTCGAGTCCCGTCGGAGACAAAATTTTGATTGCATTTTTCATTTCTATAATGTATATACTTTCTTACGCATCATTATCATCGGCAGAATCAGGGCCATTGGAATGAAAAATGGGATGAAATTACATAACAGTGTGTACTGGAGTCCTTCAAGGTAAATGTTATGACATAAATTAAACTTTCGATTAGGTTTTTGGTTTCACTTAATGTTTGCTTGCTTAAAAACCCAGTTCTGATAACGGCATCCATGATAAATGAAGGGAAATATTCAAATGTAATAACCTCTTATGACTCGATTACGTTGAAGAAAAGAGTTAATAGGCATTTTCTAGGGAAGCTCGCTCCATCGTCGATCTCATTCTTGCGATAGCAAGGATGAAATCAAGAGCTAACCTATCTAACATAAAAAAAAAAACAAATTAAGGGATAGCCCGAAAAAGTGCGCGTGCGCAACTCGTGCTTGACTGGTTTTATATAGTGATTATAAACTCGAATATAAATAAGCCCATAATTATTCAATCAAATCAATTAAATAGAGAACAGAGAGAAATGTAACAAAGTCATAGTCGATAAGTGTTTATTCACAAAAGAAGAACAAGACACATTTAAATTAAAAAAAGTACATACATACATACACAATATTTCTCTATAGTACATAATTGAATTCAACAAATGTAATAAGCTTTACTCAAGGCGGTTTTTTTCGAACTGACTTTTAATGTTATTGACCGCAGATGACCATGACAATGTTACCGGAATACTCGGTTTACAGCAACATTTTAAATTTGATCAATAAGTCCGTTTTTCTTTAAAAATTTATGAATTAGACGCGTAATTTGTCACCGAAACAATCGATCTTAAGACCTTACCTTCTCCTTGGTAGACCTGTTTAGCTCAGGTCGACGACCAATCAGGGCCGGCCATTGTATGCTAAATCATAACCTCGATCCATCCATACCCAAACTAATCTCATGACATAGCGCAACACGTGACCAGCTGGATCATCGTCAAAGTCATAATAAGGCCAATAAAAAAAATATATTGATATTGAATGACTTTAGTAATAACTGTCGTCATCATCATCATTTCAGCCGTAAAACGTCCACTATTGAACACAGGCCTCCATCATGGATCTCCAGTTGCCATACTCACCACGCTTGGCAGGCGGGTTGGCGAGCGCAGTATGGGATGTTGATACACGGAATGACGCTGCTGCCCATCTTCCGGAAATAGCTCTTAGCATGCTCTTACTGCATCCACGGGCAAGAGAGGAGGGGAAACATTCTACTGCCGGCATCCCACGGCAAAACTGTATTCCACTAATATAATAAATAAATTTATTTACACAACACATCGTTACATCATGATTTCAGCTGTAAAACGTCCACTACTGAACACAGGCCTCACTCATGAATCTCCATGAGGGTTAGTTGCAAAACCAATATAATTATTAAATGCTCCACTAGATTTCTGCACAAAAAAAGGTGCCGATTGCTCCAAGGCCCATCCCTAGCTGAATTCCCTAAAATTGACTCATCAGGGCATCATCATTTGCCTCGGGACAAATGTCTGTACGATCTGTAGACATTTGTTCAGGGTGATCTGGGTGTTTTTCTATATATAATAAAAATATCTATCTATGTTGTATAGTGTATTAAGTATATCAGTCATCTAGTACCCATAACACAAAATTCAAAATTCAAAAAATACTTTATTCAGTGCGGCCGCAAGGACCTTATTGACGCGTCACAACTTACAAAATAAAACAACACAAATAAATAGAATAAAGCACATAATTGAATCTGTTCATTTCACAAGCACAAGCTCTACTTAGCTTGGGGCTAGATGATGCTGTGTGATTTGTCCAGCATTATTTATTTATTATTTATTTAATTTTATCATCATCATCTTTCAGCCGTAATATCGCCTCTATTGTACCCAGACCCAGGCCTCCCTCATATACTGTGTGATCCAGTTGCATACAAATTAGCTGTGACAGTCGTTGATGACAAATCAGACAAGCGATAGGCTTTTGTGTGTCACATTTCCTTATTATTGTTTTGGATGCATTGTGAGAGAGTCATCGCGATTCGGAAGGCGCCCGACTTGACAAAGAAAGTTATAGGATCTTCTCGGAGGTAACTTTCGCTTTATAATGAATATATTAGATATGAATTTCTAAATTAGACATTTGAATGAGTGTTATAAAGTAGTATAGTAGTTGACTTGAATCTGGCTTTTTATAAAGTAGCCGCACTCCGCGGTTTCACCCTCGTGGTTCCCGTTCTCGTGGGAGTAACATAGGCTAAGCTTTTCCCCCGTATGGAAAAGCTTAGCCTATGTTACTCAGGGAATGTAGCTTTCTAATGGTGAAAGAATTACCAAAATCGAAAAATCCAAATGAAAATCAGGCCAGTAGTTTTTGAGTTTATTCGTTACAAACATACAAATTTTTCCTCTTTATAATATTAGTACACGTCTACTTCTTATATCGTCTATTCTATTTTTTTAAATAATAAAAAAATATAAAGAAAGAAATTAAATTTATAAATATAAACGTATATGTAGGTATAAGTTTGTGGACCAAATGGATGATAATAATAATAACGTTTATTGAACAAAATCAACTAATTACACATAATTACAGCAGTGGCCCCCAAACTAGGAATTCCTGTATCTTGGGGACCTCCTTCCTTATGAACGAATAAGTTTGATACATAGACAATAATTTAAACGTTAAACAAAAGATAAATATTATGTTAAAAGTTAGAAAATCAAAGAAAGAAAAAAGAAAAGGCTATAAAGTGCTAAATTAAAATTAAAGTTTTTTTAAAATTGACTTGTGTTTAAATATAATATTTATTTATTTATTTGGGCTACCAACAAGAGATACACAATAATGAGGTTTAATTATAACAATAGGTACTTAGGGCTAGTGTTCCCTCAATTAGAGGCGGCCACAACGTGCGCACAAATAAAAAACAACTCAGCTAACAAGGCTAGAATATCTAAAATTAATAATTTGAAGTATAAACCAAAAATAAACTAGCTAATATGAAATCTACAAAATAAAACATTTTTTAAATAAGTATCTTAGAGAAGGCATGTTCTTTGCTTAATAAGAATGTAGGTTATACAGTCTAAAATAGTTCCAGAGTATTATAGGTAATTATTTATAACAATATAAAAAAGTTCCAAAGTGTGTAGGTACACGAGTTTACTAAAATGGAGTGAATGAAAAATACACATAGCTACTTTTTTAAAGTTTTCTTAACAAAACTATTTAACAGTAAGCACATCAGAAAGTAAGACTATTATGTAAATAAGCGATGCGAACAGAATAACATTTTAGCAATTAATAATTGTTAACAAGCAATATGGATTTTAGTGTTTTGTCAAATTTATTTATAAGGTCGCTGATGTCCAAAGAATTGTCTTTTGATACAGCATTATAACTATGACAGAGTCTTGGGATAACGGCGTTCTTGCCCTGCTTAGTTCTATAGTAAGGAAGTGAAAAAGGATTGTATGCTTTTGATCTTGGCAGTCTGAAAGGAGCATTTACCTGTAATTTATTATTGAGCTCTATGCAGTCTAGTTTGCCATTAAACATTTTGTGTAAGAAGTGGAGATCGGCTTATAAATATATATTATTAGCTTTTCATATTATACATACGTGTGTGTTTGTGTGTAGTATATATATATATAAATATATATATTGTTATGCGTGTGTGTGTGTGTGTATGTGTTTGTGTGTGTTATAGCGCATGTGTGTGGGTGTTTGTTTGAAAACCAAAACTATGCAACAAAAGTTAGTGAGTAAGTGATGCCACAGCATAATGTTAATCCTTAAAAATAAAGATGAATGCTGGTTTTCAGGTAAGACTTTTCATGCTTTACGGGACGCTGCAGTGGCCATTGTAACTGCCTGGGACATTGTAAGATTTATTAAGCTTACCTAGCACCTATACCATTCTCTCAGCAAAGTCAGCTATCAGAGGAAAGAACAGGTCAATTACATCTGTAGTTAACTAAGCCACTTCCTTACGATGTTTTCCTTCACCGTTAAAGCGCGTGTTAAATGCGCCCATAGATTAATCAAGAAAAAAATCCAGTTGTGCACGGCCAGAACCCACGACCTTCGGATTGAAAGTCGGGGTATATACCACCCTGCCAACACGGCTACTGGTAGGTATATCAAAGAATGAGAAATGCCCTTCTTTCAAGTGGGTACTTCTTAGCCCTTTGAAGTAACAAGTACCCTTCATTAACGTTATTTTAATCCTGGCCTTGCTTTTATCAGCCCTACCTTGGGCTCTACCTTGGACTCTACCTTGGGCTAAAAATCAGTACCTTCATTGTCTTCACGTCCACTGCTGGAGAAAGGTCCCTTATTGATCACTAAGGACTGACCATGCAGGTTTGTTGCCACACTCACCGCGCTTGGCAGGCGGGTTGGTGAGCGCAGTACAAATGAGAGGCTGCTGCCTGTCTTACTGAGGTATCCCTTGGCAGATTCTGCATCCATGGGCAAGGGAGGAGGGGCAAAATTCTACTGCCTTTTAACCATCGCAGCCGTAAGACGACTATTGGACAAAGGCCTCCCTCCATCTCTTAGTTCTGATAATAAGAGGTTGATGCCATACTCACCACGCTCGGCAGGCGGTTTGGCGAGCGCAGTACGAGCTGTTGATAACACGGACAGATGCTGCTGCCCATCTTCCGCCTGCTATGCGAGTATGGCAACCACGAAATGATGAATTGTCTTAATAAACAACAAATATGTTGTAACAAATTCGCTAACCTATCTAAATGAATGTTTGATATATTGGATGATATAGATTAGCGGATTTGCGAAATACTTGTTGTTCATTTAGATATACTAGCTTCTGCCCGCCGCTTCGAATGCGTTTCACTCTAAAAAGGTCAATCCTACTTAACATATGTACGTGTGCAAAGTTTCAGCTCAATCCGTAGGGCAGTTTTTGCGTGAAGTGGTAATAAACATCTATACAAACTTTCGGCTTTATAATATTTATTGGATAGGTAATAGATTTCCGCAGTCTCGCCTGAATCAGTTAATTATTTGATGATAATGAAACTAAAGATCATTTATTAGGTTGATTGTACATACAACTACAGTCGCTGTTCTTCGCAATACATTTGAATCATAATTATTTATTTTATTTATTTTTTTATTTTTCAGCCGTTATTATCCCACTGCAGGGCAAAGGCCTCCCTTCCCTTCTTCCACTCCTCGCGATTTAACGCTGCTACAGGCCAAGATCTTAAATGGGCGTCTAGTTCATCGCGCCATCTTCTTCTAGGTCTTCCACGTCTTCGGCTTGCGTTAGGTGGAATCCACTCCGTAGTGAATCATAATTATGTTTTTTTTATTTATTTGAAGGACTTTGTCGCTGGGCGACCACCACATCGTCCTATAATTATGTTATCGTGGGAATTCTTCCGATCAGTCTGTCACAGATTATCGAACGACTCGCAGTTTTATATTTATGCGGGCGAAATGAGATTTAATTAGTCGTGAGCTAAATTCTGTAACATTTGTAGCTAGATATTGTAGGTGTGTCTTCGTTCAGTGAGTATTTTGTATGTATTCATTATTCATTTTATTTCAGATAATTAAATAATCCATATTACACACACAAATTTAATAAAATATATTTTGAGAGCGTTATTGCAATGAAGTTAAAACCGTGCCAGGGGTACCGGCAGTAGAATGTTACCCCTCCTCTCATGCCCGTGGATGCAGTAAGAGCCTGCTAAGGTATCCCTATGGTACCCCTCTGGAAGATGGGTATCAGTGTCTTTCCGTGTATCAACATCAAAAAATCATCAAACTGCGCTCGCCAACCCGCCTTGGAGATCCATGAAGGAGGCCTGTGGTCGGTAGTGGGCGTTTTACGGCTGAAATGATGATTAAAACACACAGACAGATAAACAAACAGATATTAACTAGTGTGCCACGAGCGTCCGATGTTTACAGTAACGCCGACAGAAATGATTTATAAAAATACTAGAAACTCTTAACACTTCAAAAAGAAGCCTTTGTGATGTGCAAGACGAGATTAGGAGACTTATCTAAAATATTGTGATTTTATTTTAATATTTTGTAGCATCAAAATTTCGATACGCAATGCATCAGTTATCCAGATGCAGATAATAATAATAATCGAGCCAAATAAGAATTTTTTTTTATTCTCTATAAACTTTTCTGTTATCTTTTGGTCCTTAAGTAAAAAAAAGTAAGGCCTTTGCATCTATTATAGATGATTTATACAGCGTCAGCAACTGGTAATCATGCTGTACGGGACGCTGCAGTGCCTGGGACATTGTTAGATGGATTAGGCTTGCCCAGCACCTATACCATCCTCTCAGGTTAGTCAACTATTATTCAGAGGAAAGAACAGGTCAATACGACTGAAGCTAACTAAGCCGCGGGTTTCCTCACGATGTTTCCTTCACCGTTAAAGCACGTGTTAAGTGTGCACATACATTTTTCAAGAAAGAAAAATCCATTGGTGCACTGCCGGTATCGAACCCACAACCTTCGGATTGAAAGTCGGGGGTACAACATACCACTCGGCCAACACGGCCTATTTTTTTCCTCCTTTTTGGTCCTTAGTCATCAACAAATTCCACTAACAATAGATAATGCGCATAACAAACACTTTAAACCTTGAAATGGGTCGGTCAAGGTGATGTTTTTAACAACAAATTCCACTAACAACAACGCATTATCTAATGCGCATATACATAACAAGCACTTAAAAGCCTTAGTCCCTTAGTCACGGGCCATCACGGGCCACGCCTCTGAGGAGCAGTTAACAACATCACCTTGACAGACCCACTGACCGGGATTAAATCTGTGCTAACGATTATTATTACCTATCTCAAAATCATTCCGTACATGCGGGCTCTTAGCGGTTGTCCTACTATACTAAACATATATAAAGATACCACAAAGGCGATTCACCAGTCTCGATTCGGCACTCATGTGAGACCCAGTGTCGTTAAACTTTCGCATTTCTTTCTAGAACCGGTTACGATGCTGTTTATTGTCGCTGCCTGCATCTTGGCGGCGGTGGACGCCGCCCCGCCCGGGAAACCGAACCTCGGATGGGGAGAACGTACGTTCTCTATCGTGGAAGTCAACCAAGCAGCCACCGCCTACAACCAACTCGTCACCAAGCGCGACGCCGCCGATGTCTCCGTCACATGGCAAACTTGGTCTGGAGACCCAGCGGACAAATCCAGGGTGCTGCTGAACGGGAAACAATTCTGGTCCGGATCCGGTTCTGCGACGTCTGCAGCGTTCAAGATCAAGAAAGGAGGCAGGTACCAGATGGTGATAGAGCTTTGCAATAAAGATGGCTGCTCTTCCAGTGATGCGACAGAAATCGTGGTAGCTGATACTGATGGAAGCCACCTACCGCCTCTACAATGGTCCATCGATGAGAAGAACAAAGTCTTCAAGCAGACTTCTGGAAAGGTTGTCGGAGGTTACTTCGTGGAATGGGGTGTGTATCCTAGAAAATTCCCGGTAAACCGTGTCCCTGTACCTAATTTGACGCATCTGTTATACGGTTTCATACCGATTTGTGGAGGAGACGGTATCAACGACAGTTTGAAGGAGATCGAAGGCAGTTTTCAAGCACTCCAGCGCTCCTGTTCCGGCCGTGAGGACTTCAAAGTATCCATCCATGACCCCTGGGCTGCACTGCAGAAACCACAGAAAGGTCTGTCATCCTGGAACGAACCCTACAAAGGCAATTTCGGCCAGCTCATGATGTTGAAACAAGCTAAGCCTGATGTCAAGATCCTTCCTTCAGTCGGTGGATGGACACTAGCCGATCCGTTCTTCTTCTTCACCGACAAGACCAAGAGAGACAGGTTCGTTGCTTCAGTGAAAGATTTCTTACAAACTTGGAAGTTCTTTGACGGTGTTGATATCGATTGGGAATTCCCTGGAGGCAAAGGTGCCAACCCCAATCTTGGAGGTCCTGAAGACGGCAAAGTCTACGTAGACTTAATGCGAGAGCTTCGCGAGATGCTCAACGAATTGTCTGCTGAAACTGGTAAGACATACGAGTTGACATCCGCTATTAGCGCCGGTTGGGACAAGATCCAAGTAGTTGACTACAGCGAAGCCCAGAAGTACATGGATCACATTTTCCTGATGTCATACGACTTCAAGGGAGCTTGGTCAAATGACACCCTCGGTCATCAGACCCCTCTCTACGCTCCATCATGGAAGCCGAAGGAAACTTACACCACCGATTTCGGAGTTAAATACCTATTGGCGCAAGGAGTAAACCCTAAAAAAGTTGTCGTTGGTGTAGCAATGTACGGCCGAGGCTGGACTGGAGTCCACAACTACGTAGACAGCAATCCCTTCACTGGTAACGCTACAGGGCCCGTCAAAGGCACCTGGCAAGACGGTGTGGTTGACTACAGGCAGATTGCGAACGAGATTGCTCAAGGCAAATGGGAGTACAAATACGACAGCGTCGCGGAAGCTCCCTATGTCTTCAGGAAAGCTACAGGGGATTTGATCACGTACGATGACGCGAGGTCGACTATCGCCAAAGGAAAATATGTGAGAAATAATAAACTAGGCGGTCTATTCGCATGGGAAATTGATGCGGACAACGGTGACATCTTAAACGCCATGAATCTAGGCTTGGGGAACAGATATGCGTGATAAGACTTTGTCAATGTCCCATGACCCAATTGCAAGGGCCCCGTAAATATTTTGATTTTGATTTCGATATTTTGGCTATGTATTTTGGCTTTCAAAATGTCGGATAATCAAAAAGTAACAATTCATTTACGCTATTTATTTAGATTTTAAATGATGAAACAGAATTTGATTTGTTCTCGGAAAAAAGTGTAATTATTCATAAGTTCTCATAGGTTATGTGTGCGACTGATTGTTTTAGTAATTAAAATAAAAAAACAAATGTTTGTTTAACTTAGCACCTTCGCCAATATCCAATAATATTAGCTAAGGGACGGTTTTTCAAGCCATAGACACGCGGTCAGATAGCATTTATTCAAAAGATTTCCTGATTCGAAATTCTAGATTTTTTTATAAACAGCTGGACAAATTTGTCGAATCTGATTACCTAACTTTATTCTATTGATACTCATCCATATAACTTCCATTGACAGTTATGTATCTTTTGACCTATCAGAGGATGGAAAAATCGGCCCTTAATCTACAAAAAATCGGCCAAGTGCGAGTCGGACTCGCACACGCAGGGTTCCGTACCATTAAACTATAAAAATTTTAAGCTTCAGTTATTAAGATCGAACAAAAAACGTCAATAAATCACGTTTGTTGTATGGGAGCACCCTTCAATATTTATTTTGTTCTGTTGTATTGTTATAGCGGCAACAGAAATATATCATCTGTGAAAATTTCAACGATCTATCTATCACGGCTTATGAGCTACAGCCTAGAGACAGACAGATAGACGGACAGCGAAGTCTTAGTAATACCTAGGGTCCGTTTTACCCTTTGGGTACGAAACCCTAAAAATAAATTTAAAATTTCCACCTTCTAGTGCTAGTTTAATATAATCAAGGTAAAAAATCGCTGCCTCGGTACGTAATAATAAATAAATAATAATAATAAATAAATAATAAATAATGCTGGACAATTCACACAGCATCACCTAGCCCCAAGCTAAGCAGAGCTTGTGTTATGGGTACTAGATGACTGATATACTTAATACAATATACTACATAGATAGATATTTTTTATTATAGTATATAGAAAACATCCAGAACACCCTGAACAAATATCTGCAGGTCATACAGACATTTGTTCCGAGGCGGGATTCGAACCCGCAACCTCTTGCGTAGCAGGCGGACCTTCGCCCGCTGCGCCACAGAGGTCGTCGTAATATTGATAATGTAGCAATCTTAAGTAAGTCAGCCGGAAAATTTGCAAAGAAACCTTAGTTTCATCCAAGTTATCTCCGGAACTTTTCTATTTATTTTATAGAGGAAGAATGAAAATCTACATTGTTATAAAATGAGTGTCCAAGCTAAATTTCACAGAGAACTGAACAAAGTAGAATATTTTAAGACTTGTAATAAAGCTGTGAAGATATCAAAGAGAAATAGAAAATTATACTACAGAGACAGATGTGCGTAAAGTTTGCGTGTTGAAAGTCTTAGTTAGGTATAACCGATTCTATAAAAATATTGGTGAATGATGTTCGCCAAATTCGGAAGAAACATTCTCAAAATTAAAGTCTAAGTTTTAAAGTTATTTTTAGTAATGTTATTGATCACTAAAAACTACTTCATCATTTCGGCCGTAAGGTAATACGTCCACTACTGAACACAGGCCTCCCTCATGGATCTCCATGAGGGGTAGTTGCCATACTCACCACGCTTGGCAGGCGGGTTGGCGAGCGCAGCACAGGATGTTGATAGGTACACGGAAAGACGCTGCTGCCCATTTTCCGGAGGTATCGCAAGGTTAGGAAGGACTTAACTGCCGTGGGGTGCCGGCGGTAGAATGCTACCCCTCATACCCGTGGCAGTTAAGTCCTTCCTAACCTTCCACAAAAAGTTTCTTGATAGACAAGCGGATAGACGTACACGTGTAATTCTATAAGGGTTCCATTTTATACTCTTTAGGTTCGGAACCCTAAAACCTTATCAAAATTTCCGATTCCAGTAGTCGGGTCTCCACAAGAAATGTATATTTATTTATTTATTTATTTGAGCTACCAACAGAAGATACACAAGGATAAAATTACAAAGGTAAAAGCAATAAAAATCATGAGCTAGTGTTCTCCCAATTACAGGCAGCTACATCTTACAAATTAAGTTATCATAGCAAAAGTTAATATATTATGAATTAGAATTTTTAAACATAGGTAACAATTATATTAAATTCTTAAATATTCTTAAATATTTAAGAATGTTTAAACAAAACAAATATCTACGTTCTACATAAGGTTGAATAAAATAAAAAGAAACTAGTGAAAGTAAACTAGTAAAGAAACTATGACTTAGTGTCAGAAGACTATGCACAGAGAGATGCAATATATATTGTATAGTTTTTCATTTCCCTTGAAATGTTCCAACTAAACTTCAGCTAATGTTGTGAATGTTTGTAGACAAACCGTCAATAGTAAACCTAATTATAACTCTATTTTGTTGGTGTTTATGGTTCCGTATCCAAAGGGTAAATACGAGACCCTATTACTAAGACTCCGCTGTCTATCCGTCTGTCTGTCTGTCACCAGGCTGTATTTCATAAACCGTGATGATTAGACAGTTGAAATTTTCACAGCTTATATATTTCTGTTGCCGCTATAACAACAAATAAGTACTAAAAACACATTAAAACATTTAGTAAAATATTTGAGGGGGCTCCCATACAACAAACATGAATTTTTTGGCGTTTTTTGCTCGATATTAGCAACGTTTGAAATATTCACAGAACATTTAAGCTGTTTTGTTAAATAACGGTACGGAACACTTCGTACGCGATCCCGACTCTTACTTGGCCAATTTTTATAATTTCCCGCTTTAATTGGGAATTTGTGAACACTTCCTTCAATATACATTACTATTAACTCAGCTAGATAAAGATACTGATATATTTATTCACACACAAACGTTAACAATTTACATAGTATTTATAACATGTCTTTGAAAATAATCTGTCACAATACCGTGACCGTGGGGTGCCGGCAGTAGAATGTTACCCCTCCTCCCATACCAGCGGATGCAGTAAGAGCCTGCTAAGGGATACCGGATACCGACAGAAAATGGGCAGCAGCGTCTATCCGTGTATAAACATCCCGTTCTGCGCTCGCGACCCGCCGCCAAGCGTGGTTTAAGATGAAGAAAGAATGAAGGATCTGTATGTTGTATGTTTGTGTGGTGTGCAGCGAATAAACACAAAATTGATTTTCAAAATCATTCTACCATTAAGAATGCTACATTATCCCTGAGTGTCATAGGCTATATTTTATTTTCGTATACCCACGGGAACGGGAACTACGCGGATGAAACCGCGGAGTGCAGCTAGTTATATACCTCCTATTTTTACATAAACTTGTATGAGACATCAGTGAAAGTAAATAAAGAAAAGAAAGTAATTTACATAATCGAAAGGCGTCCCATTATGAATAACATAATTTTAAGCTAGTTTAAATTACTTTTGAATATAATTATGCTAAGTTGCCGTGGGGTGCCGGCAGTAGAATATTGCCCTTCCTCTCATGCCCGTGGATGTAGTGCCTACTATAGCCTGTATTACACTATATGGTATTCAGGGCCCGGTAGTTAGGGCGCCCTAATCGCCCTAACTACCAAGCAAGGCTTGCCGGGTCCGACCGGTCGCCCTAGTTAGGGTCCCTTACGCTCTAACTCTAATAACACCACTCTTAGTAAGGGTAAGGGTCCCTGAATATCGTGTAATGTAATACAGGCTTAAGGGATACCTCCGGAAGATGGGCAGCAGCGTCTTTCCGTGTATTAACGTCCCGTACTGCGCGCACAAACCCGCCTGCCAAGCGTGTCGAGTATGGCATCAATCCCCTTATGTTCTTGGAGATCCATGAGGATGGCCTATGTTCATCAGAGGACATCGACAGCAGTCCTACGGCTTAGATGATGAAGTTCTGAAGATGGAATGGAATCACTTTACACACCTTTACACTTTGCAGTAACAGCAGAGACCAGAGTTCTATTTGTCTCTACCTATGTTGCAAAATATATGTATATATAACTGGGTAGGTACTCCTAGACTAAAATTTGAAATAAGTCAGTGTTTTTACTATAGTTATTTTTAAGTTTACTGTGTGTGTCCAATAAATGTATTTCTTCTTCTTCTTCAGAGTTGATCTCCCGTCTCGTACGTCAGTATGCGTTGCTAAGTGTGTTGTTTTTGTATCGTAAAATTATATTACTAACTTAGTGCGACAGAAGTGATAATCTTGTGGCTGACTGTGCGTAACCTTTCTGGTCCAACAAGTTTTCACATACATGGCGGTAACATGGCGGGCATGAGATGCACAGACAAGAAACCAACTGTCCAGTGATAACTAAAAAGTAAAAAATAAATTAAAAGTAAACTTTTTAATATTTTTTAACAAACAAGCTTTTATTTAATCGCATTAAAAATAATAAAATTAACATTTTCCATTAAAGTTTAATGTCAACTTAAAACGTCCTTACACAATTTATGTGATAAAAAAGCTTGTCGCGAGATTTAAGCAGGTACTCGTATTTAAATTGTTTGAAAAAAAAAATTAAATCAGTTAGATCAAGTTACAGGTACACAGAAAGTTGCCCCTCCTCTCTTACCCGTGGATGCAGTAAGACTCTTCCAAGGGATACCTACGGAAGATGGGCTACGCTCGCCAAGCATGGTGAGTGTGGCAACGACCCCCTCATGATAAGAACTAAGATTTTGTGTCCAGCAGTGGACCTCCTAGGGCTGAGATGATGTATACCTGGGATATACATTCCAATAAGGTCGAAAAAACTTTGAGAAAAGGCAGCGCGCTTGGGAAATTTCGCAACGTCTTCTCGTCCAATATACCACAGTACCTTCTTCAATCATCAACATCGTGTGTTACCAGTGATGACTTTCATATGAGCTCAAACTCGAGGGGATTTTATTAATAATAGAATAATTACAGTACTTCACATCCTGGCTTCATCACCAGTATCTTCTGTTGGTGGTGGTCTCAAATAAATAAATAAATCATATCTTCGTAACTTAGTGTATTTGAAAGGATTCTTCAAAACAAGCCATTTGAACCCAAAGACTAGCGGCATACAGCGAGTTTCAGATCCGCGAGATGACGAATAAGTCACTGTCTGACGTTATGGAGTTCCACTCATAATTTCCTGACTCCACCATGAGATCAACTCATTGACAACTTGTTTTATTGCACTACATTTCTAGAGACGTAAAATACGGGTAGCTAACGAGTTTTCACTTGATAATTTAATAAAAGGAGATTATAAGTTATAGTTAGTTGCCCTAAAGAGCGTGTTTTCAAAGTGATTTTCTGAAGAAACCCCAGGATCGATCACAACGGGGTCTTGAGATGAAATTAATCATTTGATCCAAGGAATCCATCGCAAGTACTCTGGGCAGCATTTGGACCGAACCCTGGCAATATCCTTTGTCTACTATAATGTAATAATGTTATTTATTAGTCCGCATTTGTATGATATATACCCTTTGTGGAATAAATAAAATTATTTTAATTTGAGTTTGGTTACAGATACTTACGGTGCTACGCTGATATTGAAAAAGTCAAACCAAATAACCTTTCGGCAGGCCGACCTTAATCCGAGACTTAGCGGTTTAACAAAAAAGTAAGGCATTTTACGTGTATACCTAGATGATTAGTGTTCGCTGTTTTGTTTACATGTACCTATGTTGTCTTGTTAATATTTTTAGTTTGTTTGTGGCATTATTGCTTACCTACCTACCCTAATTTAGTAAGTGCTATTAGTATAATGTAGACTCGATTTGGTTTATGAATAGTACATATTTTACAGTGATAAAAAACAATAATGTTACTGCGAGTTTTAGATAATAAATAAAATAACAATAAAATAAATAAAAATTAGACCGTCTGGGCAGAGTCAAATGGAGAGAGATAGGCGCTCTCTACATTGACTCTGCCCAGACTCTCTGGCCTTTGCCCAGCAGTGGACAGCATAGGGCAAAAAATTAAAAAATAGAGCGTCAGCAACTTGTATTCCTTTCGGACGGAACGCTATAGTGCCTGGGACATTTTTTGATGTATTAGGCTTGCCCAGCACCTACACCATCCTCCAAGTACAGTCAGCCATGAGCAAGAGTCCGTCATATTCATTACATGTATTGTAAGCGCAATATGCACTCGGTAGGAATCACCATCATTTCGGCCGTAAAACGGATGTTGCTACACGGAAAGACACTGCCCATCTTCCAGAGATATCCCTTAGCTCTGACTGAATCCACGGGCATGTTACATTCTTACAGTAGGTATAATGTATATTTTATGCACAATGAAAGTTACTTGCGAGTACCGTTGTTCCGATCTTGTCGGGTGACATCGAACGGTATTATGCACGTGGCCACGGAGTAAGCGATTTAGACCTCGCTACGAAACTGTACCTACATTAAACATATGTTTATAACGATATAACCATAGATAATCTACAACAAATAATTGTTATAACGTGAAACGGTACGTTGAATCTGTTTTACCGACATCCTATACGTATTTAACTAAATGGGCCTGCTCTCGTCTTTGTGCAAGAAAGCTCTAATTATTTTTAAGATAAACAATGATAAGCATTAAATAAATAAATAAAATAAATATATAAATAATGCTGGACAATTCACACAGCATTATCTAGCCCCAAGCTAAGCAGAGCTTGTGTTATGGGTACTAGATGACTGACATACTTAATACATTATACTACAAAATAAATAGTAATAAACTTAAATTTTAGAAGCTATTTAAATCAATTCTCGCGCAAGTGGCCCTCAGACATATGTCCACGACTAGCTGAAACAACATTTCAGCAAAGGTCTTACCTTACCGGCCTTTTTATAATCTTAAAATTATTTAATATGCTATGTTACTCAAAATTCAAACAAACTGAGAGTTTTATGTTTGAACGAGATTCTACCTCTATAAAACACTTCGTTTGTAGAATACACTAATGTCAAAATAAAGAGATAGGGAGTGTGACCTTGCTACGCATCTATTTCGTCATCTTGCTGTGCAGCCGCCGCGCCTCGGTAAAAGTCTGTTTTTAGGGTTCCGTATCACTTTGTCTGTCTGTCTGTCACAAAAGAATATCACGAGAACTACTTATGATATCGACTTGAAATTTGAAATGGTGAAAGATAACACTTGTTTACTAATATATCATATATGAAAATGTGTTAAAATAATCTTATTATGATTGTAGGGGGCAATGGGATCTCAATTTTTTTAAGTGAATAACTTCACTAGGTCGTGTGAGGTATCATATGAAAGGTATTAATTTGCACATTAATAAACAGTTTTCAGTTTTCCTTTAAGCCATATCGTTTTTGAGTTACATATTTACAAAAATGTTGAAAAAACGACCGTTCCCCCCCCTTATCTCCGAAGTTTGCAGAGATAAATCCGTGATACTTTTATAGCTAATATAAGTATACGTAACCTTTATAGGAAAATTATAGCGAACTCTCTAATTTGCATAGTTTTTTAGAGAAAGGGGGTGGAAAGGGCGTTTTTAAAATTTTTGGAAAGTTACTAGGTGATGTGGGGTATCATATGAAAGGTATTAATTTTCACATCAATAATCAAAAGTCATATAGTTTTTGAGTTATTTATAAAAATGTTAAAAAAAATAGCGTTCCCCCCCCTTATCTCCGACGTTTGCGGAGATAAACCTCTGAAACTTTTATTGCTATTAGATGTGTATGTAAAGATTAGAGGAAAATTATTATAATCTCTCTACATAGCATACTTTTTTAGAAATCATCGAAAGTGTAAGAAATCTACATAAGTTCCGCTATCAGACAAGAGATGGCGCTGTCAAGGTTCTCCAACAAATCTAAAACCGCCTTTGTCATATATTATATTGTATGATGGCACGGAACCCTCGGTGCGCGAGTCCGACTCGCTCTTGCCCGGTTTTTATTTCTGTATACGATAACTTATATAGTTAGAAGATTATTTACTGCACACCTTAAATAAGTGTTATTGTAATTTGCATGGAAATGCTTGTTAATACAAACAAATAAATTATCCATCTATCTTTCATCAATCTTTATATACCCTACCCCGTCGTTAACTTCATGGCCTCGAGTTTGATTATTTGTAGTATTGGCCTGCACTTTCTTCATGACGTTGACACGGATTTGTTACGAACTGTTTACCAAGGCGCCGTGTTGGCCGAGTGGTATGTACCCCTGACTTTCAATCCGAAGGTCGTGGGATCGATACCGGCACCAATGATTTTTCTTTCTTGTATGTGCGATCACGAGTAAATGCTTTGACAGTGAAGGAAAACTTCGTGGGGAAACCCGCGGCTTAGTCAGCTTTAGACGTATTGAACTATTCTTTGTTCTGACTCATAGCTGACTATGCTGAGAGGATTGCTGTGGGGTGCCGGCAGTAGAATGTTACCACTCCTCTCATGCCCGTGGATGCAGTAAGAGCCTGCTAAGGGATACCTCCGGATGATGGCCAGCAGCGTCCTTCCGTGTATCAACATCCCGTACTGCCAACCCGCCTGCCAAGCGTAATTAGTATGGCAACTACTCCTTATGGAGATCCATAAGGGAGGCCTATGTTCAGTAGTGGACGTTTTACGGCTCAAATGTGGACGATGAATAGTCGGGCATGGCACCAGAAGGTCTGTTTTGTGCCGCTGTTGACCAAAAAGGACCAGTCTCAGCTATGTTGCTGAGACTGGTCCTCTCATCTGTGATAGATGTAAAGGCCTAACTAAGGGCCTACACTTTATCACGTTGTCTGCCCTAGGGGATCCATCAGGGGAGACATTAGACCTACACCGTATTTTTTATGAACTGTTTACCTTATATACTTGGGCCACGTGATGCATGAAGGAAGAGCACGGTCTGTTATCTGCCCTAGGAGATCCTACAGAGACAACAGACCGTCACCCCAGCAGTGGAAGAAATCGGGACGAGGATAAAACAAGCACGTAAGTAGACCCAATTAATATTATATTTATAAGGTTATTTTTCTTTTCATTAAAATTCTTAGCTTAGTTCGTTTGTAAGAATTCTGTTTATTTATATCTTTATTTAATATCCGTGTGTTTTTGGTGAATTAAATAAATTATATCTGAATCTGAAATCAGTATAATCTCTATTCCTTCTTCGGGCACTCTTCTATCTTCACACATTTGTCAGACTTGGTGTCCCTCACAGTTGGAGACGAGCAGTAGCAGGAAGAGTAGTCGCAGATCTTTCCCCGACGATCCTCGACAGGGTTCGGTTCCTCACACGTGGCTTCTGGTTTTAGGTAGCCGCAGCCGGTCGTGTAAGACTGGGTTCCGTCGGGGCACTGCTCAAAACCTGGACAGTAAGAGATTGAGAGAAAGTTATTTACCTAGGCTTTTGCATCTATTATAGATGATTTTAAAGATGATTTATACAAGGTCAGCAACTCGAAATCATTGTGGTTATCATCACGCGGGACGCTGCAGTGCCTGGGAATTTCCCAGGTGTTTTTATGAAAGAGGGAATCCTTGTACCATAAAAATCTTGAAACACTGTTTTTTAATTCAAATTTATTCATTTGAAAAACCAGTATATAGGTAACTTAGTTTTGTGTAGCAGACGTTTTAAAGGTTCATCATTCATCATCATTTCAGCCTAAAACGTCCACTACTGAACACAGGCCTCCCTCATGGATCTCCATGACTCACCACGCTTGGAAGGCGGGTTGGAGAGCGCAGTACAGGAGGTTGATACACGGAAAGACACTGCTGCCCATCTTCCGGAGGTATCACTTAGCAGGCATACTGCATCCACGGGTATGAGAGGAGCGTTAACATTTTACTGCTGGCACCCCAAAGCGTGATAAAGGTTATTTATACAATATTTAAGGTCGTCTTGTCTTTAAACTGCTTGTAATTAAATATCCTGTTCCATTCCATAGCTGCTCAATGCTCACAGCGAAAATCAAGAGGTCCTATGTGCTCGCGCGATTCCTTTTAGTGTTAAAGTATTTATTTAAATTGGATACCCAACACAGAGTTACACAAAACACACAAAATATCAGTATCAAAAGGTTACAAAAACCGGTGATCCCGCAATTAAATGGCATCACAGCATGCAAAAATGTTACAACAGACAATCATATTAAGCGAGCTACAATAAGAACAATGTTTAGAATATTAAAATTATCTACAAACATTCAATGAACATATTTCAAAAGGAAAAAATCTTAACTAATACAAAATATAAATAATAACTACGAGTATACATACTCATAGTAGAGTAAGATGAAAATATGAATAGTAGGAATATATAAAACGTATATAAACGATATGACCTGGATTATTCATTCATAAGCGAATTTTCAATGAAGTATTCCCGTTTGAGCACCTATTTTGTTGAGCACTGCATTTGACGGAATTGTTTAAACGAAATAAATGACAATTATTCTCTATTGGGTATGTGCTCGATGTACATACATAGACATTTATTTATACAATAACACATACGCTGTACTCTTTTACAGTGTATGTGTTATTGTCTAAAAACATTGAAATACAACTCCAAAATAATAATAGACACAGACTTGAAAAATAAAAAGAGATTTTATACTAGAGTTATGGGTGCTACTGCTGCGAATAGGCCTCAACTCAACATTATGCTCCACCATCAGGAGACGGGTCAGCGCTGGTATTCTGTCGATGCCGTAAAATCTGTCCTATGTATCGACCTTACTCCTAGAACTAGCAAGCTGAAGTGGCAGTGGGCTGGTCATTATGTCGAGAAACAATGGAGTAACGTTAGATAGATCATAAACTATAATAGAGTTCTCGAGTGGAGACCGCAACTTAGTAAGCGTAGTGTAAGAGACCCATCAGTGCAGTTCTCGTAAAACGTGATTTTGTGTGATATTGAAATTGAAATTTAAAACATTTATTCACTTTACAAAAACAGCACAGACATAATACGCAATCATAGCATCGTATACAGTTGTTAAGAACATAAAAAATATGGTAAAAATAAAATTACTTAAGACAACAAAAATAAAAACATGAAACAATTATGAAGAATGGACAGAATAAAGAAAACTTAGTATTAAATTGTAATAAATTACCTACCTACGTATAAGTTCTAATGATTATGAAATAATAAATAACCAAAACAATAATAAAAAATAAATTAGGGTACTACTAGCTGGTCTGCACTGATAATGTGCACCAAAAAGGAGGCAGCCTCAGCTTTTGTGTTGCTCCGCTCCTGGAACAGGAATGGAGCAACGCTGGTTTTCAGTCTGCTCCGAATTGATGAGTAGTCTACTTTATGATGAGTAGACTCCTAGTGATACGTCGTCTCATCTCACTTCTCAGTGTCTACTTCGAACTTGTCACATCACTCTTAAAGTCTACCTACTATCATCTCGATAGCTGCTCCTCACCAGTCGATGCATCACGATCGGTTTGAAATAGACATTTGTTTATCGTGGGATTACGAGAATGCAGAAAGTTCCTTTCAAGGGAGATTTTGACAGTCTTTGTGAGATTTATCGTTTTTGAGAGTTTAACACTTGGATCACGCTGCACGAGAATCAGCCCCTAAATAAATGCAGTGGCGGTCTGCGAACGTCGCTTGCAGACACTGGCGACGAGCCGAAGACAGGGCGGAATTGGAGAAGTCATATCAAACAGTTTCATAGTAATATGCAGATCTTTTTTACTTACATCTTCCCATAATGTAACGACATCCATTAGGGCCGGGTATCATGAACTTCTCATGAGGAGGGGCTGACGTCACAACCGCCACAACACACAGCAAGCAAACCAGAGACAACTTCATTATTACTTTTATAACCACAATTTTCCTCAACACATAAGCACCGACTGACCTAAAGTATAATAGGTCGCGTTTATATACATCCACAATCGTTTATACCTATCGCGATATAACACAAACAAGACGGACAGGATGGGTAAATACGGGCAAATTGCTTGAAACCAGTTATTGCTGTTGTCAGGGTATTTTTAATTAATTGGTGTTATCTTTAGAAAAGATGGAATTCATCATCACGGCCGTAACACATCCACTGACATGGACCTCCCTCGTGGACTAAGAGATCCAAGTACTCATCATGAGAGGTTGTTGCCATGCTCACCATGCTTAGCAGGCAGGTTGACGAGCGCAGTACGGGATGTTGATAAACAGAAGGACGATGCTGCCCATCTCCCGGATATATCCCCACTGCATCAGCGGGCAAGATATGAGGGGTGAGGGGGGCCACTGTGGTGACTATGGCGACTATGGCGACTAGTGGTGACCGCGGCGATTGAGGCCACTGTGGTGACTATGGCGACTGTGCCATTGTGACACAACGGATGCCATTTAAAAAACAACTATGTGCATCGTTGTGGAAAATCAGCGACAACCCATAACTAATATTTTAAAATAAAGTACCTACACCGCAAGTTTAACAAGCTGTGCATACAACTAAATAATGTATGCACAGCTTGTTAAACTTGATCATTTTTAAGAAACGGCAGATAGCAACGGCAAACTTTTTGTTTACAAAAATTAATTTAATTAATATCACATTTGTATATTTTTGGATAGCTAATGAAATAATAAAGTAGTTTAAACAATTTGTACGTTAAGTTTTTTTTTCCGTGAATAACGATCGTAGTTTTTGCAGCATTTTTTTTTCTGGTAATCGTAACTAAATATGTTTCTTAAATAAATGTTTAGCGATTACCAGAAAACATCAAAGGATTACTGTAACTGATTTGAGTGAAAAACATCCCAATTTTAAGCTTAAAATTGGGGAATTTCCTTAAAAAATCAGATAATTTATTAAATATAAATTTCATAAATTTTTCATTATTTCAGCCATAAAACGTCCACTGATGAACACAGGCCTCCCTCATGGATCTCCATGAGGGGTAGTTGCCATACTCACCACGCTTGGCAGGCGGGTTGGTGAGCGCAGTATGGGATGTTGATACACGGATAGACGCTGCTGCCCATCTTCCGGAGGCATCCCTTAGCAGGCTCTTACTGCATCCATGGGCATGAGAGGAGGGGTATCATTCTACTGCCGGCACCCCACGGCGGTAATAATTCACGACACCTCATTTTACAACAAAATCAATCGGAAAGAGCTCTTTATTCCCATTTTAAGGAATGTATCGAATTACCAATCGCAATTACTCTATATATTGATATATAACAAGAATGCTTGTTCCTGATCTAGAGATTTTCTAAAAAATCGGGGGCGGGAATTGAACCCGCAACCTCTTTCCGACAATAAGCCCACTTCACCAAAAAAGCCGTCGAACAATAATTTCGTATTATCCTTATTGTCTACGCTACGGATACGTTTTTAGGGGCCCAAATAGTAAAAAGAAACCCTTATGGTGCGACTTTGTCTGTCTGTCTGTCCTATTTGCATATCTTTGGAACTATCTGACGCTATCTACTTGATATGGTAGTAGAAAACGCTTATTGCATATATAGCTTAGCAAACTTTAATTCTAAATTAGAACTCTAAATAGATTAATTTTGTGAAAACGGGAATTACTCACGTAGTATTGTAACGTCGAAAATTATTCCGACTCGTTTCGATTTTTCAAGAAAATCATCATGGGATTGAATACCCGTCCGCGCGTGGAGCCGACACGACACTTTCGTGGTAAGAAACTCTAAATAGATATTTGTTACCACGAATCTACGTAAGTAAATTGGAAATTGACTAATCAATTGAACCAATGATCGAGAGATTAACGCCTATTGCAAACCTGTTGGTTTATTATTGACAAGCTTCTGCCCGCCGCTTCGCATGCGTTGTACCCGAACAAAAAGTAGCCTATGTGTTTATCCTGGTCAATAATAATACGTGTGCAAAGTTTCAGCTCAATCCGTAGCCTAGTTTTTGCGTGAAGAGGTAACAAACCTCCATCCAAATAAACTTTCGGCTTTAGAGGTATAATATTAGTGGGATGTTGAAATATATTCTTATTATGATTGTAATGAAGACAGAAAAGAGTCTCAAAAAAATTAAGTTGATTAACTAGGTCATGTAGGGTATCATGTGAAAGGAATTTTTCACATTGCTTTTAACAGTTTTGAATGTTCGTGTAAGCCGTGTAAGGATACAATTATTTAAAAAAAATCTGAAAAAAATACTTCCCGAAGTTACTACTTAAGTACTTATCTCCGAAGTTTGCAGAGATAAACATCTAAAACTTTTTCAGCTAATATAAATGTATGTAAAAATTACAGGAAAATTAAAACGAACTCTCTTATTTGCATAGTTTTTTAGAAATCGTCGAAAGTTTATAAAATCGAGTAATGTTACCTACTAATGTACATGAGTTCCGCTATCAAACAAGAAATGGCGCTGGCAAGGTTCTCCAACAAATATTAACCGCATTTAATACAAAGTTTCCTTCACCGCCCTTAACGGTGAAGAAAAACATCGTGAGCTTAGTCAGCTTCAGACGTTTTGACCTGTTCTTTCCTCTAATTAACAGTCGACTAAGCTGGGAGGATGGTATACGTGCTGGGCAAGCCTAATCCATCTAAGAATGTCCCAGGCCAGTGCCAGTGCCAGTAGCGTCCTGTACAGCATTATTACCAGTTGCTGACGCTGTATAGATCATCTACATGTTTCCCGTTCTCGCTTTTTAACAGTAATAAATCACTAGCACACTGTAGGTAGCCCAAGACATTTCATATAAAAGTTCAAATGTTTTCATGTATTTTTTCTAATGTCCGCCATGCTCATTGGGCTGCTAAACAGGTGTCAGGTGTCAGACCAGGCGTGTCTGTCAGGTTGGCGCGGCTGGCTGACAAATAGACGTAAACTGGCGACAGTTGGGATGATGTACAAAAAAACGCGGAAAGCGCTCTTCATACTGTACAAAAATGGCTTTCCCGCAATCTTCTTACTCTTAACATCAATAAATCGAAATACGTCACTTTCTCACCTACATTATCTTCTCAACCCCCATCTTCTTTTACTATACAAGCCCATACATGTTCTTCCTACCCGATTTCAAACTGTAGTTGTACTTTTATAGAAAAAGTTGGATGCATGAAGTACCTAGGAGTTTTCATAGACAGTACTCTGAGCTGGAAGCCACAAATCTCAGCCACTATCTCCAGGACTAGAAAACTTTTGTACATCTTTAAAAAACTTCGAACAAGTGCAGATCTAAAAACTCTAAAAACAGTATATTTTGCCTTATCGCAGTCAGTTCTCTCTTACTGCATCGCTGCTTGGGGGGGTGCCCCGAAAAATTCATTGTTAGGTCTAGAGAGAGCACAGCGTTCTATATTAAAAGTTATTCATTTTAAACCTAGACTCTATCCAACAAATGATTTGTACCAACTCAGTAATGTGCTCTCGGTTCGCAAATTATTTATTCTAAATATAACTCTACGTACTCACATTAGGATACCATATGACCCGCGTTTATTATCAAATAGAACCAACCTACTGCATTTCCCAACCAGATCCAGCCGTACAGTCCTTGCATCCCGACATCACCACTTTTTAGGACCCATATTGTACAAAAGAATTCATAAAATACTTGATGTATATGAACTTACCTACCATAAATGCAAAATTAAACTTAAAAACTGGTTATCTACAATTACCTACGGTGACACTGAATTTTTGATTGGTAGAAGTTAATCCTACAATAATACAACTCCATATATATTTTTATTATTTATTATTTTTATTTAATTATGTATTTATGTATATAAATTGAAACATTGAATATTATAAAGTATGTTGCATAAAATAAGAATTTATATAATTTGATTAGGTATGTATGTACATTAGTTTTATAGATGCTTTTTGTTATTTCAACTGTATTCCGACTCTATTTCAATTGTACCTACAAGAAAAAAAAACATTTTTATTTTTAAGTTTATTTTAAGACATCAAATATGTAAATGAGTTTTGATAAGATGCCTTTAGTTATACTAGTTTAAATGATTTCTCTTCTTTTCTGCAGTCTGGTTCTTCTTTTTGTTAAATTTTGTTTGTAAACATTTACATCTCCTCATGTACTGAGGTAGGGCACTGGAAACTGCGACACAGTTTATACTACTGCATTTTCCAGTGTTCATTTGTATCCTGTGCACATGTATATTTTTTGTAAATAAACAAACTTGAAACTTGAATTCTGGTGTTGCCTGTCTGGCAGCTTTTTGAGCGTGACGGATTTTCTTTTTATTTTGTTTTCTTTTTCATAAATGTGCTGTAATTTGTTATCTTTTTTTTGTAACGTTTTTTTGTGTTTTTATTTTGTTTGTATACGGTTTTATTGTTTGTTTGAGTTTGATGTCGTTTTGCCGTCCGTCTGTTTATTCTATTCCTTTCCTTTCTCCTTCTTCTCCGTGGTCGTGAAATCACCCAGGGCCCCATCTGAAAACCAGCGTAGCATCTGAGCCTGGCCAGGTGCTACACAATGCTGAGTTGGGGACCCATTTACCCGCGCTACATCCTTATCTTTCTGACCGTATTTTAATGTTTATTAAGTTTATTTTGTGTTTTGTGTTCTTTGTTTATATTTGTTAACTTGTAAATAATCGAATACACTTAAGTTCATATTATAATTAAGAAATTCAGAAATTCATTCATTTATTTCCATAGTTTGCAATAACAAAACATAGACACGACCACTTACAATAAAAATAACATATTTAATCTTATGTATGTATGCCTTATTAGAAAATAAGGCACAAAATAAATCTGTTCGCTTCCCTGTTTTAAGCACTGTGATAAGAAGCGATTATAAAACACAGTTCTTTTTAATAGTTAGTTTTTTTACTTGTTTCGGAGTTGGAGCAAATTTAATTCCAAGAATTTTTGTCTTCTAGATAAAAAGATATTTTATAGTAAGCTTTATTGCAAAGATTACATTTTTTATTATTTTTTTAACTAATTGATAGAAAATTGCTGCATTTCTTTAGGATTTTTATTATAGAACCGTAGATCATAACTTCTTCTTCTACTTATTCTTCTTCTTTATTAGATGTAAAGGCTTTACCTTAACAGGAATTGTTAAACGTTATTGTATGACGACACGGAACCCTCGGTGCGCAAATCCAGCTCGCTCTTGGCCGGTGTTATTTATATCACTGTTAGATACTCGTAGCCTTCATATTCATATTATTGCATATTGACCTTACCAACAGGTTTTGCAGTACATAAGGTATTTGCTTATCTATTTACCCAATGGTTGATTACGAATGTATACATAGTGTTATCTACAGCGATATTATGAAGCTGTCACCTTTGAGAGGTTATCCCTAGTATGAAGACGCGCAAACTGATTACGTATCTCGCAATAGGTTTGCAACAGGCGTTTATCTCGCGATCACCGCTGTAAAACGTCACGACACACTACGAAATTGATCATTGACAGCTGATCGCGAGATTTATTCCTGTTACAGCGTTGGTCGCGATACTCGCCTATGCAAACCTGTCGCGAGATAGGTACGTAATCACCCTGTCGAGTTCACCAATAGACGATTTCCATTTTAGTCTGCTGTTTACCAAAATAAATCGTAGATTTTTGATATCTGCGGCGCAGCGGGCCAAAAGCTTGGTTCGATTCCGGCACAATATCTGTACGATCTGCAGATATTTTTTCAGGGTATTCTGGATCCTTTTCTATCTATACTAATATACTAATAATATTATAAAGAGGTAAACTTTGTCGTTTGTGAGTTTGTGACGTTGTAGAGGGTAATCTCTGGACCTACTGAACCAATTTTGAAATACTTTTACTAATAGAAAGCCTCAGTATTTGTGAGTGTCATAAGCTAATATTAACAAAAAATTTACCGGAAAAATTAAAATACTTTTTCGTGGCAGATGGATTTGCAAAGTAAGTCAGAGAAAAAACGGTTGAACGAAAGCGTTTCTTACAAACGCTGCCATAAGTAACATATTGTTCTGTTTTTTCTATATTTTGGTATGATTGTTTTTGTTATTGTCTTGGTTTGGTATGACCACTCAACTAGATAATTAATTACCTTCTTCATTTGTACTGTTATCTGTCCTTATTTTTATTTTAAATTTGTATCTTACGTTAAGATAAAGACTATGTAACGCCTTTGATTATAATTATCTGTAATGCTATTAATCTATACATGTGGTAACAATAATAAATAATTAAAGAGTTAATAACTTGTTGGTGAACTCTAAGTTAAGTTATGGAAATCCATGAGGGAGGCATGTGTTCAGTAGAAGAAGAAGAAGAAGAAGAAGAAGAAAATCGTTTATTGATCCACAACAAGCATAAGTACATAAAATTAATAATACCTATAGTAAAATTTGTGGACCAAAAAGGTCCTACCTCAGCATAATGTTAATCCTTAAATGTAAGGAATTAGTAGTGAACGTTTAAATGATGAAACGACGAACTCTAAGTTGATTTTCAAGTTCGTTTAGTGTTTATTACTTAAGACATGCGTGGCTTGCTAGTTGCTATGCTATGCTATGCTATGCTATGCTGTATTATAAAATGTGTACTAAGCCGAAGGGGGGTACTTCTGACCATCCCAAGGATCAACTTTTGTTTTACGACTTTTCAGAATTCAGTGATTTTCATTCCAGAGAAGACCACGAAAGTTTTAACTTCAACAGCTGATTATACGATAACTACAACCTAAAAGCTAGATGATTCTTGACAGGGTCACTGACCTCCACGAAGTGTTGCCGTACAGGTCCATATAAAAATACCTATAACCATAAATAGAGGTAGTTTAATAGTTTTTTTACCCCCAACGTGCTAATCCATTCGGCTATGTCGGCGACCCGAGTTCTTCTATCTCCTCATGATTTATTCAATCAAAATAATCAAGAATCAAGAGAATCAAAAAGAACTTTATTCGGTGCGGCCGCATGGACCTTATTGACGGAAGTGTATTGAGTATAGATTTAAAACTAATCACGCATTTATGACAAAAGGCTGCCTGTCAACGTGTCTGGTCCTCTAATGCTGAATCAGAAACAATGTAAAAGCGTCAAGCTTGCATAATGCAGTTAAGTGATGGATGATGACGTCATAGATAATGTTCCCACGTCATTAGTTTAGAGTTTCAGTGGATCCACACGTACGGGCCTTGTTCAAACTACGATGCTTTTACAAGTACAATATGTAAAATATACTGTTTCTTGAAAGGAAGCTTATAAGTGTTCAAGTATGTAACTTTTGGTTCATCGTTCAACTTTTACTATCATGGTTGTTAACATTAAGATAAAGATAAGATAAGATAAAGAAACGTTTATTTTGTCACATTTTTACAATCAAATAAGAAAAATCATCAATTCGGTTTTAAAACTAGTGACAAAAATGGTCACTACTCAGCATGTGCTGTGGCAGAACGAGTCGTACCACAGCGCTGGTCTTCCGTACAATACAAGCATTGGTACGGGGATACCAGAAAAGGGGGCAAAGGTTTCCGAAAAATGCCATTTTTGACCTTTAGTGACCTTTTGAGGACACAATAACTCCGGTCCCTGTGACCCTACCAAACCAAAATTAATCATTACCCTTCTCGTATTAAGACAGTGCTAACAAGGTTTCTTGTAAATCGGTCAACGCGTTCGGTTGTAATTGTGTCATGCACAGACAGACAGACAGACAGCTATGCATATATATATATAATATAGGGCTTCGCCCCCAATATTTACAATATGCATATTTACGGGATATTTACCATGTTTTGGTGCAACATCTCATCCGTAGCAAGTCCACTGCTGGACGTAGGCCTTCGTTATGTACCTCCAAGCGCTTATCATGAGGGATGGCTGCCATGTTTACCACGCTTGACAGGCGGGCTGGCGAGTGCCATACGGGATGTTGATACATGGAAAGGCGCTGCTTCCCCTCTCCCGGATGTATTCCCTGGCAGATTCTTACTTCATTTCTGGGCCAGATAGGAAAGGCAACATTCGACTAAACATTAAAATATTAAAAATCTTTATGATTATGATTAAGGAATATATTTGTAACTTAGAATGTAAATAGAAGATGGAAAAATGACCCTGTGGAGTCAAAGAGGCTGATACCTTTATTTCTTCGTTTAATCGCCAAATAAGATATAATACCTAATTTGTTTTTTCTTTTGTTTTAAAGTTCAAGCGTGGCGAGTATGGCAACAACCTCTCATGATCTTGGAGATACATGCCTATGTCCAGCAGTGGAGTGGACAGCCATCCTACGGCAGAGATTATGGTGATGACGACATTTAAGTTTCAGAAATGAAATCTACATGAAGTAGGCGCAGTGTGAGCGTTCACCAGTGATTTGCATGAGCGATGATGTCCCAACATTACAGTAAAATCGGAAATTGTTATGCTCAGCATTATCTGCATTTTATATTATAAATGAATATATTATGGGATGTTGATACATGGAAAGACGCTGCTGCCCATCGCCTGAAAGTTTGCCTTGGCAGGTTCTTACTAAACGGGCCAGAGATGAAGGGGAGAATTCAACTGCCGGCACTCCACGGCAAATAGATTTTTATATAGATTTCGATTTTTTATAATCTACAAACTTTCTCTCCACTACTTTTCAGTAGCTTTCACCATTTCAGAGAAATTCGTAAAAACCATCAGTTTATTTCATCTCAACTGTAGGACGTCAACTGCTGGACACAGGCTTGGCAGGCGGGTTGGCGAGCGCAGTATAGGGTGTTGAGCTCGGAAGACGCTGCTATCCATCTTCAGAAGGTAGCCTTCCAGAGGTAGGAGGTCGCTTAGCAGATTCTTACTACACTCTTGGGCAAGAGAAGAGGGGCAAAATTCTTCTGCCGCGGCTTGTAACAAAATAATGATTACTTATAAAATCTGTTTTGACGTAGTTGGGGCAGAATCCGTCCCAAATGGGTAAATCTGTAACTAGTGCGATAGCAGCTTCTCAAAGCCTACGAGATATACATAGTTAGAATAACATTCTCGCCTCATCTAAGTAGGCATACATATGTCGTACAACCCGGCTTTGCCCGCAAAAAGGGTCCTAATCCTACGAGCCCTGTCTTCGTCCACAAACAATCGACTGTTTTGTGCCCCGATAAGGTCCAAGATTACATTCAGCTTGTGCGTTTGAGCTTTGAGACGGCACAGTGTTAGTTCAGAGTCAGTAGGACTTCTTCCTTGAACCGATTTATTTTTTTTATACCACTAAATGACGAGACAAGCCGAAGGCCAACCTGGTGGGAAGCGGTAACATCTACCTATTACAACTGCATTACCGGGGTGATCACGTTCACATATCATGTCATCATCATTTCAGCCGTAGAACGTCCACTGCTTGACACGTGCATCCCTCATGAATCTCCATGCCATACTCACCACGCATGGCGGTTGGCGAGCGCAGTACAGGATGTTGATACACGGAAAGACTGCTGCCCATCTTCCGGAGGTATCCCTCGGCAGACTCTTACTGCATCTACGGGAAAATTTAACATTTTTAAACGCGTGTAATTTGACAATAACGCTGGACGCAGTGGACGCCAAATATATATGTGGCTACAACGTCACTTCGGTGGTTCACACACTGCCACGCATCACGCTGCATGTTGCGTAAATGCGTCTTATAACGTTGCTTGTAAGTATCTCCGTTTGTATAGAAAACACGCAAAGTCCAACACATAGAAAATGCATCTACGCGCGTTCATGCAGATCACGCGCTCAAGCGCGGTGAAACATGCACCCACGCGCGTAGTTGCGAGGCGAGACACAAGGTATGGCACACAGTCCCGCAGTCTAGCAAACAGCTTTGAATGAAATGAGTCAAGAGCGGCCGTGAATCCACAAAACGCATGTACGCGTGAGTGCGTGATAAACCCGCACGATGATGCAGATCTGCACTCTCATAAGTACGCGCCGTAGGTGCGTCGACACGCAACATGCAGCGTGGTGCGTGGCAGTGTGATAACCGCCTTAGGGTGTAAACAAATTCGCCATTGTGTTAAACGCGGCATGGACCCCGGTGCTAACATCAGACTTTTCATGATTATTTAATACCTACTATGCTTAAAACTACCACGCAAACTATTAGAAGAAATTATCTCCAAAATTAACAGAAACACTTACAAAAAACACTTCTTAGATAGTTTATAGTAACTTATGTCTTAAAGCTACATAATATATACCTACCTAGTTACTTTACAAAATGTAATCTATATATATGTATATAAAATTCAAAGTCCTGACTGACTCACTGACTGACTGACTGACTGACAGACTGACTGATATATCAACGCACAGCCTAAACCACTGGACCTAAAGACTTGAAATTTGGCACACATAATACCTTGAGTATCCTAGAGGTGCACTAAGAAGGGATTTTTCGAAACTCCCACGGGATAGGGAATAAATGGGATTTATATTTTCGAGTCAAAGTGGCTCTGCGTGTAAAAGGGGATTTTACGTTTTATGACCACGCGGACGAAGTCGCGGGCAAAAGCTAGTGTAATATATTTTTTTTATTACTGAACTTTACAAATTTATATTATTTTAGACAGTGCCTGCTAGGCACCCTGTAGTATTAAACCTATATGCAGGTAGTTTTATAAAACTTACCTTACAATGATATTACCTAGTGGTAGTAAGACCGGTACTTAAACTGTGTATTGGTGCTTTGTTTTGTTGTAGTATTAGGTTTGTTTCAATCGCTGATCTGATAAGGTTAGGTAATTATAGTAAGTATGATATGTTTGTTATTGATGTTTATTTCTTCAAGCCAAAATGTGTGGCAACACGCTGTAACTCTTAACACTAGACAAACCTTGTACTGTTATAAATTTATAATATAGTGTCGTAATAAGTTTAGAATAACATTTTGATAAATAAATAAAATACATATGTACATACATATGTAACACTATATATAACACTGACTTTTTAACTGTCCCCAATGACTCTTCTGTGCCTTCCACTACCAACTTCTTGACAACTATTTCTGTCACCACAAGCCAGGTATTCAGAGTTTTAAAAAGACTTGATGCTAAGAAAGGAGCTGGTTCTGATGGCATTCCCGCTATTTTTGCAGTAAGGAGTGCCAGCGCATTGGCGCTGCCTTTAGGTATTATAATAAACAAATCTTTAAGCACAGGGGTTTTTCCAATGGCTTGGAAAAAAGCTCTAATCTTGCCGTTATTTAAAAGTGGCGACACCAGTAATGTCAAGAACTACAGACCAATATCTTTGATTGCTGTTTTTGCCAAAGTGTTTGAAATCCTATTATATCCCACTCTATCCTGGCACTTCAAGCAGGTTATTGCATTAGAACAGCATGGATTTGTTAAATCCAGATCCACTGCAACTAACTTGTTGTCTTTTGTCGAAGACCTTGCTGAAGAAATTGACCATAGACAATCAGTAGACGCGATTTACACTGACTTTAGCAAGGCCTTCGACAAAGTTAACCATGAGCTGCTGCTTAGTAAGCTTTCCTCCTCGGGAATAGCGGGAGTGCTTCTGAACTGGTTCAGATCCTATTTGACAAATAGACAGTCTGTTATTGTTGTCGGAGGTCATTCTTCGATGCCTTTTTCTGCCCTTTCTGGAGTTCCCCAGGGATCCCATTTAGGTCCCTTACTCTTTAACGTGTTCATTAATGATATCGGTAAGTGTTTTCAGAATTCCAAGTTTTACCTGTTTGCTGACGATCTAAAATTTTTCAGGCGGGTTAATTCTGCTCAAGATGTAAGTCTTTTACAAAATGACTTAGATAATCTAATATTGTGGTGTAGTTTAAATGGCATGAGCTTAAACTGTGATAAATGCAACGTAATTCGCTTTACTAGAAAAAAATCAGCAACGTCTAGGTCTTACTCTATAAATTGTGAGCAGCTATCTGAGGTCAATCACATTCGTGATCTTGGTGTCGTTATTGACAATAAATTGCGCTTTAACTTACATATCGACCATATTGCAAAGAAGGGTTTCAAGGTTTTGGGGTTTGTTTTGCGAAATTGCAAGGAATTTAAAAAACCTTCAACAAAGATCACAATTTACAATGCGCTGGTTCGTAGCTCTTTGGAGTATTGCAGTATTATATGGAACCCACATTATGACATTTACAACAAGCGATTAGAAAGTATCCAAAAAAGGTTCCTTTGGCACCTGGCATATAGTTGCAGTCTAGCAAAAAGACTACCAAGTTATGTAGATAGGCTTCGACATTTTAATTTGCAATCTCTTCAAAGTCGTAGAAGGATCTCTGACGGAATAACTTTGTATAAATTAGTGAATAACTTGATTGATGCTCCTTGCATCTTGTCTAGATTAAATATATCTATTCCTAGGAACTTGCCAAGATACAAAAAATACGCTCCGTTCATCAGAAGGACTGCTCGTTCAAACCTCGGTCACTATTCTCCCTTGAATAGACTTGCAATTGACTACAATGCCATACACAACAACGATATTGTTATAACCGAAGCATCAATTAACATACCCCCCAAAAACAATCACGTAATTGATATTTTTTCAAATAGCTTTTGTAGGTTTAAGTATAATTTAATTTTAATGTATTCTAATTGTGATTTTAAAAATATAATTAGAAATTGATGTATTTTAATTTTAACTTAAAGTATAATAATATTGTATAATTTTTCTTTTAATTTTTTTATTTCTATGCATCTAATGTAACTGGCATGTGGTTAACACCTATAATTGAGGTAACACTAGTCATGTGTTTTATATGTATGATACCTTTAGTTCTATGTGAGTGTTTACTTTGTTGGTGTTACTTAATAATAAATAAATAAATAAATAAATAAATAAATAAATACATTAATGTAGTATATTTTTAGTCTTCGTGGTCACTGGTAGACTGAATTTATCAGTGACAACGAGGGCTTCAAGGCACTCGAAGCGTCGGGAAATAATTATCATTTCAGCCTATAAACGTCCACTACTGAACACAGGCCTCGCTCATGGATCTCCATGAGAGGTAGTTGCCATACTCACCACGCTTGGCAGGCGGGTTGGCGAGCGCAGTACGGGATGTTGATACGGAAAGACGCTGCTGCCCATCTTCCGGAGGTAACCCTTAGCAGGCTCTTACTGCATACGCGGCCATGAGAGGAGGGGTGACATTTTACTGCCGGCACTCCACGGCAACGGGAATTAATAAAATAAGGTAATTACGCGATAAAGTCCCGTTAATCGGTTTTAAAATTATGTGTACAGATCGCGAAAGTTTACAAAGTACTATATTTTTAATTTTTTGCTCATATTTAGTAAAATACCTATTCTCTACCCTATTCTTTTTAACAGTACCTTCTCTTTCGTTAAAATGTCTGAACAAAGAGTTTCCTTACTGTTTGACACTTTATCTTGTTTTCGGGTAGACGTCCGAAGATAATATAGTATAATAGAACAGGCAAAAAGACCTCCTTGGGAGACAAGTTTCAGGCGTTGGAATAAGCATGGTTTGTTGGATTTTGTTTCTTTATACCTAGTAAATAAATAAATAATGCTGGACAAATCACACAGCATCATCTAGCCCCAAGCTAAGCAGAGCTTGTGTTATGTGTACTAGATGACTGATATACTTAATACATTATACTACATAGATACATACATGTATTTATTTTAATATAATAAATATATGTAATATATGTATATAATGAAAGGGGAACTCCCTCTATCTCTAAAACGAAAATTAATGGACGTATGCATCCTCCCCGTTCTAACATATGGTGCGCAGACTTGGTCTCTGACCAACATTCAAAAGTCCAAGCTCCAAGTTTGTCAGCGAGCGATGGAGCGCAGCATCCTGGGTGTCAAGCGCACGGACAGGATCAGAAACACCGAACTGCGCTCCAGGACTGGAATCGCGGAAGTAGCTCTGAAAGCTGCTAAGCTGAAGTGGGACTGGGCTGGCCACATCTGCCGCATGCCGAGTGAGCTGTGGGCAAAGATAGTCACGGAGTGGCGGCCTGACCCGGCGAGAAGGCGACGCGGCAGACCGAAGCGCAGATGGCGGGACGAACTCGATCAGTACATCGTTGACTGGAGGGAAGCAGCTCAGGATCGGGATGTATGGAGGGAATTGGGGGAGGCCTTTGCCCAGCAGTGGGACCCAAATGGCTCATAATAAATAAATAAATAAATAATAATAAATATATGTATCTATGTAGTATAATGTATTAAGTATATGAGTCACCTAGTACCCATAACTACCTCTATATATTATATAGAAAAACACCCACAACACCCTGAACAAATATCTGTAGATCGTACAGACATTTGTCCCGAGGCGGGAATCGAACCCGCAACCCCTTGCGTCGCAGGCGGACCTTCGCCCGCTGCGCCACAGAGCTCGTCAGTGAGTTCCAAGACTAAATTTTGGCTTGCTTACCATACTCGCTTACATTAACGAAATGCCTAATTTAAACTTTGCCAGGTTGCCGTTGACGGACACATAAAGGAGGCCATCATCATCATCATTATCAAAGTCAATGTCAATAAGTGCTTATCCAATACAGCAAAAAGCTCGTTATAGTAAATTTTCAAAAGAAGAACAAAACACATTTAAATTGAATAAAGCACATAATTGAATTGCTTTTTTTCCAAGTGAGGGAAAGAAGTGTGAGTTTTTTCTATCGTAAATAGAGATTATAAACTTTTAACTTCTTAAATGTAAAATTCTGGCCTGAGAGAGTCACATTCCGACGGTCCATCAGACGCCTGCAAGGGGTGTCCCCTGAATCGTCGTTATGAGACACGCATATGTCACTGTCATAAATGAGTGTTTGTTATAAGTTTATATTATAACTAGCCGAACTCCGCGGTTTCACCCGCATAGTTCCCGTTCCCGAGGGAATACGGGGATAAACTATAGCCTATGTTACTCAGGGATAATGTAGCATTCTAAAAGTTACTATAACTAAGTTCTAGACTTGCGATTTAGACACAAGGGATCTCTACCAGCACAGTGTTACAGGTACCCAACAACTTTTAGCACATTAAGGTCCTTTTCGTATGTCACTTTACCCTCCCAGGCGATATGGAGTTATCCTACGAAAGTATCTCCTGTGGAACGTATTGAGCCTTCATTCCTGCTTAAATAACAAATAATTCTGGAAAATTCACACAGCACCATCTAGCCACAAGCTAAGCAGAGCTTGTGTTATGGGTACTAGATGACTGATATACTTAATTAATTATACTACATAGATAGATATTTTTTTATTATCATATATAGAAAAACACCCAGAACACCCTGAACAAATATCTGCAGATCGTACAGACATTTGTCCCGAGACGGGAACCTGCAACCTCTTGCGTCGCAGGCGGATCTTCGCCCGCTGCGCCACAGAAGTCGTCGTAATCCTGGTTTATATTATTATAAATATCCTATAATGATGACGACCGATAATGATGATTGCCGTGGGGTGCCGGCAGTAGAATGTTACCCCTCCTCTCCTACTCGTGGATGCAGTAAGAGCCTGCTAAGGGATACCTCCCGAAGATGGGCAGCAGCGTCTTTCGTGTACCAACATCCCGTACTGCGCTCGCCAACCCGCCTGCCAAGCGTGGTGAGTATGGTAACTACCCCTCATGGAGATACATGAGCGAAGCCTGTGTTCAGTAGTGGACGTTTTACGGCTGAAACGACGAATTTATTTAGAATTCTGCACCTTGGGTGACGATGAGTTACAAGAAAATAATGCTATGTAAAATTAGCTAGGCGCTACGTACGTTGACTAAACTGATAGTATGGTATGTGATACCTGAAAAGCCAAAACTTTGGGGTGCCGGTAGTAAAATGTTGCCCCTCCTCTCCATCGTGTATCAACATCCCATACTGCGCTCGCCAACTCGCCTGCCAAGAGTATGGCAAGTGCCCCTCATAATCTTGGATATGCATGAGGGAGGGAGGCATATGCTCAACAGTGGACAGCTGTAGTCCTACGACTGAGATGAGTGTACGAACGTTGGGAAATAAAACAATTAAATACATGCTGCTGCATATCTCAAAAGCCATAACTTAAGGATGAACGAGTCGCCCATCTTTCCATACAAACGTGGAAGGGTAACTACTCCACTGTTTGACGCTGACCATCCAACACTAAGGATTATACCAATTTATCTCGTCATAATCTATGTTTTTATACACCCCAAACCGTAAAAAAAGTATTTATTTAAAAAATACAAGCTTTTAAACTTTCGTATTTCAACACTGATTTTAGGCCAACTTTGGACGAAACTAAATAATATACGGAGAAAGAAAACTCAAAAATAAACGTCGTTCCGACATAGTTTAGTTATTCAAAAATTGAAATAAATGTTATTTTGAAAAGATTACACTCAAGGTTTTCTTTAATAACCCTTGTGCTAAAAGTCTATTCACATATTTTTGCGCGGTCGTTTTAGGAATGAATCATTGTGCATTTCATTCTAGCGCGCGGGTACACATACTATGTCAGGTGAGATAGCATACATTTAGGCCGCGCCCATTGACGACTTTGCCTCCGCGACTAGTTGGACCTTAAGTTGATATTTCTAGATATGAAATGACTTAGGTTAAAATGTAGCCTAGACATATTAACGAACCTATTGACACTTTATTCATCGAAATCGGTAACCGTAAATACACTTACATATTATAGTGCTATCACGACCTTTCCCAATTAACGTTGTCTCAACGCGGGTGAAACCGCGCGGGTCAGCTAATCTCACTAATATTAAAACCGAAAGTTTGTTTGTATGGAGGTTTGTTACCTCTTCACGCAAAAACTAGCGTACGTATCGAGCTGAAATTTTGCAAACGTAATAGATGTTGACTAGGATTAACACATAGGCTACTTTTTATCCGGGTACATCGCATGCGAAGCGGCGGGCACAAGCTAGTATAAATATAAATTCTCAGTTCAGTAGTACCAACTGTGCAAACTATAAGTACAAGCTTATGTTAAAACGAACAATTAAAGTTTCACAGGAAACGCAGTAAGTTAAAATAATTGGCCGTATTTTGGACAAGAAGTTTTCCGTCTTTATCAACTCCGAAAGGCATATCACTTACGCCTCAATCGTCAAACGACCTCCATCCAAACTTTTTATCATCCAAGAGTTGCTGTGTTGCCATCTCATGCGTTTTGTTGCTAGACCTAGCTAAGAAAACCAGGGCATAAGTAATGATCAAATAACCAACAAAATATTGTTCAGTTAAGTGACGAGTATTTTTTATTAGTTATATAGGGTCACTGTGTTGCCCGCTCATGCGTTTTTTTTGCTAGATCTAGCCATGGAAGCCATTAAAGTAGCGACCAAAAACCTAAAATTATTTTTGGTTAATAAAACAGGGTCAATGTTTTACTACATTTTATACAAATAAAGAGTTGCCTGTCAGGCGCTTTATTAGTAGATCTAGTCAAGGATAACCAGGGTTAAAGACACGTTCAACTATTGCATTTTTTGTTAGGTTAAGACCATTTTCCTTATACTTCTTCGGCATTATTTTTATTAACTTCAATCAAACTGTTGCCATGGAATAAAGCAATTCTTTCAAACAACAGAAACCCAACAACCTGAGTTGACGCCAATGTTAGTATAATTATATTATGTAAAAATCCGTGTGGTGCCGTGGGGTGCAGGCAGTAGAATGTTACTCCTCCTCTCTCACCCGTGGATGCAGTAAGAGCCTGCTAAGGGACACCTCCGGAAGATGGGCAGCAGCGTCTATCCGTGTATCAACATCCCATACTGCGCTCACCAACCCGCCTGCCAAGCGTGGTGAGAATGGCAACTACCCCTCATGGAGATCCATGAGGGAGGCCTGTGTTCATCAGTGGACGTTTTATGGCCGAAATGATGATGATGATGTAAAAATCCATTATTTACTCTAGTTTTTTTTAAGTAGTAGGAATCCGTACAATTTTCCTTTAAGATAGTTTCAACTTTTGTTGACGAATTAATAATAATTTCGCGATAAATTCCCGTGTTTACGTTATTATATTATAATGAATTGTGATCGCAAAAGTTTACGAATAACTACAATAATAATTTCCTCAAAAAAACGGCAACACGCGTTCATTAATCTTAGCTCCTTAGAAGTAGCTACAGGAAGACTCGCTTAAGTTTAAGTTTTCTGTATTTTTTTTTTATTTTTCTCTAAGCAATTAGGTACCTATGTACATAGTAATACCCTTACTGCATTAAGGCCATAAGATATTTATATAAAATATATTTTAAGCATATGAAAATAAATTTAATCATAATGTAAGGTTTACAAAATACACATAGTCAATGGGGATTCTTCAAAAATTCAAAAAATACACGTTAATTTTGTAAACCAAAAATCACAAAATGGACACCGACTCAGGATTGAGTCAACTCAATCCTGAGTCGGTGTGTTGCCTAGCACACCCACTCAGAAAATTTTGATTACACAAAACAGTGCATCGAGCACACGAAAATACTTATAAATATGCAAAACATACTTATTTTACTCCGTATTTCTAAGCTTTGATTCCGTTGCAGCGGGAAACACCGTCAACGGTTTTATCTATGGCGACCATTTGAATCGTCTCCCAGATTCCGACCAAACTTAAGATAAAATTGAAGTTAGTTCAAAGGCTAACTTGCATAAATGTCAAGTTGGTATCGCTGAGGGCTGAGATAGTTGATTTTTGACTAAGTTTACTGTTATGCCTTTGAATTGTGATCCTTTGAAGCGGTGCTTAGAAACTTACCTCAAGATATACGCGTATCTATGTGAGATAAATTTATCAAACGCAGTACGGTGTGTAGTGTATAAAAACCCGTAATTAACAAATCCATATCATAGTTTGTTATTTTTATAGTGTTTAACCACACTTAGGTGTTTCAAAGAAATGAATAACCTTATCAAAAATTATCAAAGAATTTCAGCGGGTCCCGACATGGGTTCTGTAGCTTAGCGGTCAAATAACTTCCGGCTTAAGGAAGCGTCAAGTATCGATTTGACGGACGTGGGTTCGAATCCCACCGGAACCGTAAAATTTTTATAAGGTTATTAATTTCTTTGAAAATCTATGTCAGCCGTAGGAGTGCTGTCCACGCCCACTGCTGGACTGAGGCCTCCCTCATGGACCTCCATGATCACGAGGAGGTTGTTGCCGTACTCACCACGCGTGGCAGGCGGGTTGGCGAGCGCAGTAGAGGATGTTGATACACGGAAAGACGCTACTACCCATCTTCCGGAGGCAAATGGATATCTCGAGAGCTACTGATGCTATCGACCTGAAATTTGAAATGGTAAAAGACAACACTTTTTTACTAATATAGCATATATGAAAATGTAAAAAAATATACTTATTTTGATTGATAGGGGATCTCAAAATGTTTAAGAAAGTGAAGTTACTAGGCCGTTTGGGGTATCATATTATGAAAGGTATTCATTTTTACATTAATAAACAGTTTTTATTTATTCTTTAAGCCTTTTCGAGTAATTTACAAAAATGTTGAAAAAAAATAGCGTTTAAACCTTCCCTGAACTACGACAAACATTTCAAAACCAAAAACAGCTAAATCGGCCCAGCCGTTCTTGAGTTTTAGCGAGATAAAGGAACAGTATATATAGTATAATAATATAATATATAGAGGTAGATCTATTAGTTTGTGCCCGCCGCTTCGCATGCGTCGTACCCGGATAAAAAGTAGCCTATGTGTTAATCCTAGTCAACATCTATCATCATCACGTTTGCAAAATTTCAGCTCGATATGTACGCTAGTTTTTGCGTGAAGAGGTAACAAACCTCCATTCAAACAAACTTTCGGCTTAATTATATTTGTGGGATAGTTTGTTGGAATATATTTAACCTTGCCGTTGGAGTTTTCGTTTCTCTCTGATGATGGAATCCATGATAAATCGAGGGAAATCAAATAATATAGGCGTGCTTAAAACTGTTTTAACCGCTTGTTTGGTTTTGGCTTCGCTCGCGACCAAGATTTTTTTGTCGTTTAGTTTCGGTTTCGCTAGCGACCAGCGATTTTTAACAACAAGTTAAGGATTTTATCATTTGAAGTCGGTTTTATTCAAATATAGAATGAGCCGTTCTCTGTAAAAAGATGGAGCGGGCAAGCGGAGAAAGCAAGTTTGTGATTCATCACAATGAGCCGTTTTCAGTAACAAAACAAAAAGAGTTTTCTACTAAACCCAACAGATGGAGCTGGCAAGCGGAGTAAGCAAGTTTGTGATTAATCCTGTCATTGTCAAATTGTGCCTACCAGTAAAAGAAAATTAACGCCATCTATAAGGTTCGAGGTAACTATTTTTGAAGTTTTTACTTTTTAATGAAAACGCCTCATTGCTATCATTGTCAAACAGTGTTTTTTACCAGTAAAAAAGACTAACGCCATCTATAAGGTTCTAGGGAACAATCTTTGAAGTTTTTACTTTTAAATGAAAACTCCTCATTATACATTCCTTTCTTGAAACAATTTTTTGCTGTGAGTATCCGTTTACGGATTACTTGATCGTAGCTCTAACGTTTGTACATTATACGAGACAGTATTATGCATGAGTCACAATGTCCTGTACAATTTTTCCCACCTTAAATGGTACACGGTCCTGTCCCCATATTTCTATCGGGATATGAGACACCGCAGTAATATATTAACCTGGTTTGCGAGCGTAGACTTACTAGCGGATATTATTGCGTATCACCAGTATGCGCCATCTTTATCCGACTTCAAAATAAATTAGGCCAGATGTGTGTTATGCGCGTAACAGATTTCGCCTTATTGTATGATTTTAAAAATAAATATAAAGGTATATATACTGTGGCCAGGAATATAACTAACTTTTGGATACTTATTAAAACAACACTTATTTAAACGTTGTATTTTATTCGTCATTACCATCATCATCATCATTATCGTCATCATCATCATTATCGTCGTCATCATCATCATCATCATTATAATACTACGTTATTCAGTTACGTTACCACATTTACTAACTAAATGACTCTAAACCAAAACTTCTAATAAGTAATTACATAGTTTTACATGTTTAATAAATACCGTAAATCGTTAAGTAATTTAACTTAGCTTTGACTCCGTGATATTTGCAGAGCTCCGTTCTGTCCGACAGTTGAAACTAAAGTGGCCCCCGTCGCTCTAGCGACGTCCTTTTTATAGAAGCAAGTAAACAACTACCACGTTGTCGAGTCGAACAACTTGTTATCTAGTTGTAATTATAAAAAAATACTGCAAAGTATGTGTTTAACATAATAAATACAATGAAAATATGTATATAACAAGTTCTATATACATTGATTACTTGTGTAAAACAGAGAACTAACATTAAATGTAAAACCAGCCTTACTCGTAAAAATATTACATTATTCAAGTGTTAAACCATAGATTTCAGAAGCGTAAGCATAAGTTTATGATTTCTTTTATCAAAATTATCCATAAATCTAACACGGCCAGACTGACCTGAACTTCGTTCTCGAAGTTCACATCACATTTTTTTTTAAACCTCCCTGTAATACCAGTAGAACAGTTTTATATTCTTCGTACACAATTTACTTTTCATTGACCTCCTGCTATACAAGTAGAACAGTTTTATATCTTTCGTACATGTTTTACTTTTCATTAACCTTCCTGTTATACAAGTATATCAGTTTTATATCTTTCGTACACTTTTTACTTTTCATCAACCTCCTGCTATACAAGTAGAACAGTTTTATATCTTTCGTACATGTTTTACTTTTCACTAACCTTCCTGTTATACAAGTATATCAGTTTTATATCGTTTGTACATATTTTAATCGTACTACTATATAATCAGACCAGCGTGAATTTGATTAGTGACTTCAATAACATCATGTAACATAAGATGAATTCCACTGAATTACCTTCTATTCTATTATTGAATATTTTCTATTATTAAAAGTAAAAATGTAAACTTAAAACATTAAATTATTAATCTAACACGGTACATCCAATCAAAAAATTGTTTAACGTTCCTTTTATGTTATACTTTTATTTATATTCATTTTCACGTTGTTATTATATTACCAAAACATTTATCACTACATTATCAAATCAATCCTTGAATTACAATTGTATCAAACCAATACACTTTGAGTGTTTAATGATTTTTTTTGGGTCCAAGTAAAATGCTTAATGCAATTAGTTTATTTATTATTGAACCAATTTTATACATTTTTAACCTAGTACTTGATTTTTTTTCCTTATTACTTTTATTCTTATTATCTTTCATCGTATGATAGTCTTTCAATGTCAATTTTATTGATTTAGAAATATTACTATACTTAGATACTTTACATAGATTTAAGTATCAGTTATATAGTATACTTTGTCAAGTAGACCTCAGTCTCAATCATTTATAATTATTGGCTTTGTTGTGTATCTTCTTACTCATTTAAATTGTTAATATTTTTTTTTTCTATAAATTCTGTTTCCTTACGAACCTATATATTTATGTATATATATTTAACTGGCCCTCTAACTGCAATAATTTCCATTTTTTATTTATATAATTTGAGTTTTTAATAATTAACTTGATCTATACAACGTTATTTAAATGATCAGCACTATATCTAGGCATTGCAGTGCTATCTACTTAATAGTACATTTATGTATTATTATGCATTATTATAGTGATTGTGAACTATTTATGTAGGCTAGCTTGTGTAGATAGTACATAATATTTTATTCTCTATTCAACTATAACCTCATGATAATGCTGATGATGGGGAAAATCTAGTGACTTTTAAACTGTTGTGTATGGTTTTTGTTGTATCTCCCCAATATCTTCCCATGAATTGCTTGGCCATTCTGATATAATATCGTATAAAGTAGTAAGTCTCCACTGAATTCCCGTGTTTTCTCCCTCTGCTAAAGAACAATAATTATCTTTTACTTTCTGTTTGCCAGTTATGTATTTGACATTTTGTTATCGATCGTCCGTTCAAGATTAATTCTCGCACAAATAAATTATCAAGAGAGCTAGTGATCCAATTAAAGTAATTATTTTGCATAAAATGACAAAAGTTCCTGTCAGTTAAGCTTTTAAGGAATTTTTAATAAACATGTGTTTTTTAGTTACTTGTCCCCTTTCGTTATAAGTCTTTGATTTAAAAAGTTTATTTAAGATCTAAAAGGAATGTCTTAATACCAAATTAGCCTTTCTAATCCACTGATATCAACCCTTGTTAAATTAGCATTTTCTAGTAAACAAAATATAAAAAAAATATTTCTTTTCCTAACATGTCCTTTTAACCTAATTACCATTACATAAGCCTTTTATTTTTTAGTCAACAAATATTAATTTAGGTGTCAAATGTGCCTTTTTTTTTTTAGTAAGACGGCAGTATTATTATATATTATACAATAGGTTATTTTTTTTTTATGGCTGTGATTATTTAGTGTCTATGTGCTCGGCATACTATTCAATTATTGACTTTATCGATGTAAGCTGTATTTTTATAAAAAAAAATATTCAGAAACTCCTGCCCCGGAATGTTTTTTTTTGTTGTACCTAAATAATGCGAATGTGATCTTTTTTTAAACAAAGATTCTTGAAAACCTAAAATTTCTCGAATTTTATGTTATTATCCTAACCCCCATAATGATAACTTCCTCATAAACAGACGCAATAAACTTGTTTTACTTTTGAAATAAGTAATTTCAATATCGTTTTATGCTTACTTTTATAATGTATTAATTTATTTAAAATGATGAACTGCGTCACATCATTCGCCATAACGGACTGGGCTATTATGGTATTAGTTACCCTTCAGTAAGAATATTTTAAAGTTTCTTTTTTTTTGTTAGCATAATCACAATAATGATTCTGTTGCCAACAATACAGTCATCTTTAGTATGGTTTTTTAAACAGGTTTTGTTTTTCCAGGGTACTGATATTTCAACGCAGATTAGAAAAAATCTCTAATCCTACCTTATTATTATTTTTTGTCCATTGGTTTCGTAAAACAGCACAGCCGATCCCTTTACCGGCTTTGGCTACCGTCGTGCTGCTTTTCCATCTCAGGATGTTCAGCGATAGGGCGAGTTAAACCAGCTTTCGGCACCGTTGCCATTTGTCGCGGGGTCAAAAGGCGGCAATGAAATAATTATCCCCATGTTCACAGCGTTTGAAATAGCTCTCAGCAGACTTTCCACAACGCCTCTGTCCACGTCGTACGGCCTTGGCAAAGTCTAAAAAAAAAAAAGAAGGTATTAATTTCATATTTGAGTAGTTCAGATCCCACTTCTGATAACAGATTTCGCCTTATTGTATGATTTTAAAAATAAATATAAAGGTATATATACTGTGGCCAGGAATATAACTAACTTTTGGATACTTATTAAAACAACACTTATTTAAACGTTGTATTTTATTCGTCATTACCATCATCATCATCATTATCGTCATCATCATCATTATCGTCGTCATCATCATCATCGTCATCATCATCATCATCATTATAATACTACGTTATTCAGTTACGTTACCACATTTACTAACTAAATGACTCTAAACCAAAACTTCTAATAAGTAATTACATAGTTTTACATGTTTAATAAATACCGTAAATCGTTAAGTAATTTAACTTAGCTTTGACTCCGTGATATTTGCAGAGCTCCGTTCTGTCCGACAGTTGAAACTAAAGTGGCCCCCGTCGCTCTAGCGACGTCCTTTTTATAGAAGCAAGTAAACAACTACCACGTTGTCGAGTCGAACAACTTGTTATCTAGTTGTAATTATAAAAAAATACTGCAAAGTATGTGTTTAACATAATAAATACAATGAAAATATGTATATAACAAGTTCTATATACATTGATTACTTGTGTAAAACAGAGAACTAACATTAAATGTAAAACCAGCCTTACTCGTAAAAATATTACATTATTCAAGTGTTAAACCATAGATTTCAGAAGCGTAAGCATAAGTTTATGATTTCTTTTATCAAAATTATCCACAAATCTAACACGCGCGGGTTCCGTATTACCCGTAGACCTGTTAGAAGTGGGTGTGTATTTTTTTACGTGTATTAAAACATGTTAACATGTATTCAGTTCAGAGCATTCCATTTAAGAAGGAGAAGAAGAAGAAGAAATAACTTTATTCAAACCACCACCAAAATTAATTGACTTAAAATAACTTATGTAAATTATATCTACTTAAAATTATAAATTGTTACAAAATTATGTGGTGTTCATTAGTATGTAATTGTATTATTATTATTTATTTTGTATTTATTAGTTTCGTAAACGGTAGAAATCGCTTTATTTGAGCGACAATTTCTCCGAAACTAAAAAAGCTAGCTTTATCGTTATAGTTTTACTAGAAAGTTCATGGTGCAAACTACATTTATGATTTTTTTCAGATTTGTAAAGCTGAAGAAGAAGAGTATTTTATGAGATTTTGTCTTATAATAAGCTTAAACCTACATATGTACCTAGAATTACCCAATCTGTTTAATATTAATTGGTACTTGCAATGTTATTGCTATTGGTTTTAGGTACTATGTTATTTATTATTATTTTTCTTTTTTGCCTTTTGTTCTATGCTTGTGCTGTTTTGTAAACCAAATAAATATATTTCTATTCTATTCTATTCTAAATCAATAGTCGCCTCAGAGGGAATTTTACTATAGAAGCTAACACGGTTTCCCATAAATGATTTACGTATTAGGATGTGCAATGTATTTTTGTTTCTTGTATTTGTGCTATGCAAATGCACATCACATCTCTTGAAAAAAAATCAAATCGTGTGCATACAGTTAGTGTAAGTTTTCATAAATATATTGGAATCTAACACTGAAAATGTTAATTTCGTTCGGTAAGTCTATGCTCTCATATGCGAAATAAGTATTCATAGACCGAGTGGTTGCCGTAAATATTTCTACTTCATTGTGTACCAGCTACCAGCATACCAGACATCATTGACTTAACTGTCGAATACATCATCATCACTTTGGTCGTAAAACGTCCACTACTGAACACAGACCACAGAACCCTCATGGATCTCCACGAGGGTAGTTGCCATACTCACTACGCTTGGCAGGCGGGTTGGCAAGCGCAGTACAGGATTTCGATACGGCAGATGAATATAAATTTGACTGAATTGATTTTTTTTCCTCCTATTTTATCTTACTGCTGGGCAAAGGTCTCCCCCAAACTTTCCCATCTCTATCCTTCGCTCTTTCCCAGCATCCTTCATAGAAGGTGACGAGATCGTCTCGCCAGCGTTTCCGACCCAATTTGACCAAATAAATATTTAACCAATATTTGTACCTGAGACGTCAAAGAAAGGCCGGAGTTAGCGATTGACTGGTTTATTCAGCGAAACTTAAATCTACCTGCAACGATGCAATATGACGACCTTTGTGGCGCTGCGGACGAAGGTCCGCCTGTGCCTCAAGAGTTCGATTCCCGCCTTGGGACAAATTTCTGTACGATCTGCAGATACTTGTTCAGGGTGTTCTGGGTGTTTTTCTATATTATAATAAAAATATCTATCTATGTATTAAGTATATCAGCCATGTAGTACCTACGCATATTACAAGCTCTGCTTAGCTTGGGGCTAGATAATGCTGTGTGAATTGTCCAGCATTAGTTATTCTATTTATTTAACGATGCACAACAGATCGTTACAGTACCCCTACCTTCTGAATAAATGTATTAACCATCATAGATGTACCTGCCGTTAAAATGCCGGCAGTAGAATGTTGCCTTTTCTTTTCGCTCAATACATACGATGATGGGCGAAAATAGGCAACAGCGTGTTTTTGTGTACCAACAGCCCGTACTGTGCTCGCCAACTCGGCTATGGCAACAACCCCCTCACGATCATCCACAGGAGATCCATTTGCTTCAGCATTCTGAGATGATAATACTATAGTGGTTCTTTTTCATATAATATGAAGAAATATCTATATAATTACATAAATTCAAAGTCCTGACTGACTCACTGACTGACTGACTGATATATCAACGCACAGCCTAAACCACTGGACCTAAAGACTTGAAATTTGGCACAGATATACCTTGAGTATCCTAGAGGTGCACTAAGAAGGGATTTTTCGAAATTCCCACGGGATAGGGAATAAATAGGATCTATATTTTCTCTGCGTGAAAAAGGGGATTTTACGTTGTATGACTTCCACGCGGACGAAGTCACGGGCAAAAGCTAGTAATATATAAAATTAAAAGTCCTGACTGACTCACTGACTGACTGACTGATATATCAACGCACAGCCTAAACCACTGGACCTAAAGACTTGAAATTTGGCACACATATACCTTGATTATCCTAGAGGTGCACTAAGAAGGGATTTTTCGAAGTTCCCACGGGATAGGGAATAAATGGAATTTTTATATTTTCGAATCAAAGTGGCTCTGCGTGAAAAAGGGGATTTTACGTTTTATGACTTCCACGCGGACGAAGTCGCGGGCAAAAGCAAGTATTTTATAATTATGGAGGTAAGAGTCCTACTGGATTCTGCAGTGTGGGATGCGATAAGGTATAACAACCAGTGGCGTGCTCCTGATCTACAATGAAACAGAATACTAATGTATGAATGCACGTAAGCATTTTCATTTCCCGATTTTGTCCTGTGCCGCTGTAGTAGAATATTTTGGCACTTTTTGACCTTTTTAGATGGAACTGGAAAAGTTATCTGCAATAGCGAGACCGCACGTCAAAACCATTTTGACTTGTAGCAGCGGGCGCTTGCGACGCTAGAGATTGCAGGTTCTCGCCTGGTGACAAATGTCTGTATGATTTTCAGATATTTGTTTAGGGTATTCTAGATGTTTTACTGTGTGTAATAAAAAAATATCTATCTATGTAGTAAAATGTATAAAGCATATGAGTCATGTAGTACTCATAACACAAGTTCTGCTTTTTTGTTCAATTGGTTGCCTGGAAGAGATTGCTCCCAGCGATAAGGCCGCCCGTTGAATTGCCCAAAATTGTATTATATTTTTGCTTGTTTTTATACCTCGGTATATTTTTAGGGTTCCGGACCAAAATGGTAAAAAGGAACCCTTATAGAATCACTCTGTCTGTCTGTCTGTCTGTCTGTCTGTCTGTCACACATGGATATCTCGAGAACTACTGATGCTATCGACTTGAAATTTAAAATGGTAAAAGACAACACTTTTTTACTAATATAGCATATTTAAAAATGTTAAAAAATATTCTTATTTTGATTGCAGGGGGGCGGATAGGGGATCTCAAAAATTTTAAGTGAAGTTACTAGGCCGTGTGGGGTATCATATGAAAGGTATTCATTTGCACATTAATAAACAGTTTTTAATTTTTCTTTAAAACGTATCGTTTTTGAGTTATTTACAAAAATGTTGAATAAACGACCGTTCCCCCCCCCTTATCTCCGAAGTTTGCAGAGATAACCCCGTGATACTTTTAAAGCTAATAGAAGTGTATGTAAACTTTATAGGAAAATTATAGCGAACTATCTAATTAGCATAGTTTTTTGGACAAGGGGGGTGGAAGGGGGGTTTTCAAAATTTTTGTAAAATAAATAGTTAATGTGGGGTATCATATGAAAGGTATTCATTTGCAAATTAATAAACAGTTTTTAGTTTTTCTATAAGACGTATTGTTTTTGAGTTATTTACAAAAATGTTGAAAAATTGACCGTTCCCCCCCCCTTATCTCCGAAGTTTGCAGAGATAAACCCGTGATACTTTTATAGCTCATAGAAGTGTATGTAAACTTTATAGGAAAATTATAGCGAACACTCTAATTTGCATAGTTTTTTAGACAATGGGGGTGGAAGGGGCGTTTTCAAAATTTTTGGAAAGTTACTAGGTAATGTGGGGTATCATATGAAAGGTATTTATTTGCACATTAATAAACAGCTTTTAGTTTTCCTTTAAATTGTATAGTTTTTGAGTTATTTACAAAAATGTTGAAAAAAATAGCGTTCCCCCCCCCTTATCTCCGAAGTTTGCAGAGATAAACCCGTGATACTTTTATAGCTCATAGAAGTGTATGTAAACTTTATAGGAAAATTATAGCGAACACTCTAATTTGCATAGTTTTTTAGACAATGGGGGTGGAAGGGGCGTTTTCAAAATTTTTGGAAAGTTACTAGGTAATGTGGGGTATCATATGAAAGGTATTTATTTGCACATTAATAAACAGCTTTTAGTTTTCCTTTAAATTGTATAGTTTTTGAGTTATTTACAAAAATGTTGAAAAAAATAGCGTTCCCCCCCCCTTATCTCCGAAGTTTGCGAAGATAAACCTCTGAAACTATTATTGCTATTAGAAATATATGTAAAGATTAGAGGAAATTTATTACAATCTCTCTACATAGCATACTTTTTTAGAAATCATCGAAAGTGTAAAAAATCTACATAAGTTCCGCTATCAGACAAGAGATGGCGCTGTCAAGGTTCTCCTACAAATATAAAACCGCCTTTGTCATATATTATATTGTATGCTCCTCTCCTGCCGGTGGATGCAGTAAGAATCTGCTAAGGGATATCTCCGGAAGATGGGCAGCAGCGTCTTTCCGTGCAAGAACATCCCGAACTGCGCTCACCAACCCGCCTGCCAAGCGTGGTGAGTATGGCAACAACCCCTTATGCACTTGGATCTCTAAGTCAATGAGGGAGGCCTATGTCCAGCAGTGGATATCTTACGGCTGTAATGATGATGATGATATTGTATGATGGCACGGAACCCTCGGTGCGCGAGTCCAACTCGCTCTTGCCCGGTTTTATTTGTTACATGTGGTGATCAATAAAGTGTTATCTATCTATCTACATATCTATCTATCTATCTGCTTATTTCGGGGCTAGATGATCCTGGGTGAATTGTCCGGTATTATTATTATTATTTTTTGTGTGTAAATTTGATAATAGTCATATACAATCTTCCACACATAATATTTGTATACTATTTAATTCATGGATAAAATGAAATCTAAATAAATCAAATAACACAAAATCCGTGCTGCAGCATGTCTAAAGATGGCTCATGGTGAAATATGCTCATGGAGCAACTACAACCTTTTGCTGACTCAGCCATGGACCGTAAAACAATTTGGTTAAAAACAAACAAACTTATGAAATATCTAGAGCATAAAACACAATGCCGTGCCGTGGGGTGCCGGCAGTAGAATGTTGACCCTCTCTTGCCCGTGGACGCAGTAAGAGCCTGAAGGGATACCTCCGGAAGATGGGCAGCAGCATCTTTCCGTATATCAACATCGCGTACTGCGCTCGCGAACCCGCCTGTCAAGCGTGGTGAGACCGTTCTTTAGTGAACGTTTTACGGCTGAAATGATGAATGATGATGATAAAACTCAAGAACGTTGGACTCCATTAGGATTTAACTCCTCAGCAGGTGTCGCTCAAGCACCCAATCATAAAGTAACTAGCTATAACACTTGGTTTATTTATCACATACTAGTAACTTTATGAGGGCGGCGAGTGCGTTTTATATGTAACTTTATTCAGAGCCATTCTGCTTTATTTCCGACCATAATCGATTATATTTGAATCGAGGCGATAAATGTTTTATTATGGACTTGCCATGGGGTGCCGGCAGTATGTTACCCCTCCCATACACATGGATGCAGCAAGAGCCTGCTAAGGGATACCTCCGGAAGATGGGCAGCAGCGTCTTTCCGTGAATCATCATACCGTACTGCGTCGCCAACATGCCTGCCAAGCATGGTGAAATGACTAACCATCATGAGACTAACCATCATGGCCTGTGTTCAGTAGTGGACGTTTTACGGCTGAAATGTTGATTATGGACTAGCCGCGCTACGCGGTTTCACCCGCGTAGTTCTCGATTCCTTGGGAATACGGGGAGAAAGTATAGCTTAAGTTACTCGGGATAATGGTGTCGTACATTCTAATGGTGAGAGTCGGTGAAAATCAGTCTAGTAGTTTTTGAGTTTATTCGTTACAAACATACAAAATACTTTCCTTTTTTAATCATCATTCCAGCCGTAAAGAGTCCACTACTGAACAGGCCTCCCTCATGGATCTCCATGAGGGGCAGTTGCCATACTCATCACGCTTGGCAGGCGGGTTGGCGAGCGCAGTACGGGATATTGATACACGGAAAGACGCTGCTGCCCATCTTCCGGAGGTATCCCTTAGCAGGCTCTTACTGCATCCACGGGCATACTAAGACTTTATAATTTAAAGTAGCATTTCCTTCTCCTTGAATAAACTGAAATAGAAAACTACGTAGGTAAAAGTTTTTAACTAATTAACGGGCGAACCAACTTACTTCCCGAGATCCTGGGAACTTATGATTTAAGTTATTAACTCAGTTCTTATTTACCAAAGATTAAAATCGCTAGATGTGCCCTAACACCAAGAGCATTGTCTTTATTATGTGTGTTAACAATAACACCAACGCACGCACACTGGTTTTGCCATAAAACCGAACTCTTAATGTTATTAAGCAATCACGTTGCACGAAATTACGTATAAAAAATAACACGCACTACGTCCGGCTAAAACTGTTTTTGACTGTAAATCTACTATGAGTTTTAACAATCTATAGTCGCTAGCGACTGTAGTTAAAAAATGTATGAAAACTTGTACAGCGCCTCTAGCGGATAGTTTCGTACTAAAATACGCAGTAAACTATACTACAGCGACTATAGTTTGGGCTTCATCTGAATTTGGTACCATGAATTGCAAATCTGACAGATGTCATAGTAACGTACTATATATTGTCTTGTCTTTTTATATTATGGCTTTTTGTGTTTGGTTTTACACAATTCCGCCAGTGTCAAGTTTATATATTCTTATGTTGTTTGGGGCCATGTTGGCGGCCATTTTTTCTCTTCTTGCTACTGTAGTAACGGCAGGCGATCTAACAGTGACAACTCATGGTAGACACACTGATTCCAAATGACTTACTCCTTTCGTGTGGAAACAAAACGATGCGGTCTTAAGTGTAAGTGCGTATCTGACGATTTAAATATTTGTCATTAACTCGTCGTAAGTTTCAGTTCTAGTCCGTCGTTTCTGAGACGAGAATCCCTCTGTCAATGGATTTGTTGTTAATTTTCTTCATGTAACAATGCTTGCTAAGTTTTAATGTGGTAGTTTCTCCTTTTAAAGCCGTGAGGTTAATTTTTTAGGGTTTAAACAATCAAGTTAGAAGAAAGAAGGAAAAGAGAATCAATTGATTGATTGATCGACACTAATTCTAACAGAACAAGTAAAATTTGTGGACCAAAAGGTCCTAGAGAAAAACCATTTTAAAAATGCACGCCCCTCCACAAAACTTAATAATTACAATGTGTGAGAGGAAATACTTATTGCATCTGTATACTTGTGTGCGTGCTGCAATTTTACTGGAAACATGGAATAATCTGCGCACTGACAAGTCAATTAATCGGGCGATCGGTCGAGCTGTAGGCATTGTAAGGCGGGAGCGTGCTTCTTGTTTCGGCGACACGTCCGCTCTGTCGCGCGCTCGGAACACTAATGCACTAGTTGACCGACAGATCCAGCTTTTTTTCCTAGTGATACCGTTTGTGTCTAGCCGGTGACTGAACAAGTGTGAACAACCAATGACAAATACTAATTTATCTGTATTGCGTATAGACCACCTATTTGTATGTCCGAGTAAACGCTGTAGAGGGGCGGCGTGCATTTTTAGAATAGTTTATCTCTACCTCAGCATAATGCTAATCCTTAAAGATAAGGATTATCGCTTTTACCTACGTAAGTTAGGGGTAAAACAGCAGGAAACCCTTATAGTTTCGCTTTGTCTCTCTGCCTGTCTGTCTGTCCGTCCGTCACCGGCTTCGCGAATAGACTAAGTCCAGGAAGCTGTTATTTTTAATAGACATAATGAAATAACAACGCCTATAACGACTAGCCGCGCCCCGCAGTTTCACCTGCGTAGTTCCCGTTCCCGTGGGAATCGAAAAATCTCTCCTTAGTGCACCTCTAGGATACTCAAGGTATATGTGTGCCAAGTTTCAAGTCTCTAGGTCCAGTGATTTAAGCTGTGCGTTGTCTGTCAGTCACTCAGTCACTTCACAGTCAGTCAGTTGATGATAATAAATATAGATCTACTAGCTTGTGCCCGCCGCTTCGCATGCGTCGTACCCGGATAAAAAGTAGCCTTTGTGTTAATCCTAATCAACATCTGTACGTCTGCAAAATTTCAGCTCGATACGTACGCTAGTTTTCGCGTGAAGAGGTAACAAACCTCCATACAAACAAACTTTCGGCTTTATTATATTAGTGAGATAGCTTGTTGGAATATATTTAACCTTGCGGTTGGGGTTTTCGTTTCTCTTTATAATGCTTTCCCTTTGCTTGTTTTTACACCCTTTTCACTTTTCTGATGATGGAATCCATGATAAATCGAGGGAAATCAGATATAAGGCGAGGATACTCAAGGTATATGTGTGCCAAATTTAAAGTCTCTAGGTCCAGTGGTTTAGGCTGTGCATTGTCTTTCAGTCACTCAGTCACTCCGTCAGTAACGGAAGAGTTTGTATATAAAACTCTTCCGTTACTGACGGAGAGACTTGAAATTTGGCACACATATACCTTGAGTATCCTAGAGGTGCACTAAGGAGGGAGTTTACTGACGGAGTGACTGAGTGACTGACAGACAACGCACAGCCTAAACCACTGGACCTAGAGACTTGAAATTAACGCTACAAAAACTTCTGAAAAAACAGATTTAGGCTTCTGTTTGCGAAGTATTAATATTAAGTTTTAAACCACCTTTAAAATGTAAACTGCTATATTTACAAATCATGAATGTAGTTTTAACCATGAACATTCTCGTTTTGGGTAAAACGAGCACGTATGGGTAACGCAGCTTTTTTAGTTTCGCAGAAATAGTCGCTCAAATAAATGACATAATCGCATACGCGGCAAAACCCTTCATGTGGTTTTCCAAACATACCGGAACACCTTAAACCGAAAACTCAATTCATCATTCATCATTTCAGCCTTTAAACGTCCACTACTGAACACAGGCCTCCCTCATGGATCTCCATGAGGGGTAGTTGCCATACTCACCACGCTTGGCAGGCGAGTTGGCGAGCGCAGTACGAGATGTCGATACACGGAAAGACGCTGCTGCCCATCTTCCGGAGGTGTCCCTTAGCAGGCTCATACTGCACTCACGGGTAGGAGAGGAGGGGTAACATTCTACTGCCGGCACCCCACGGCTACTCGCTAGGTCGAAATTGCAAGTCATTAAATACGTTCCTGCCCTTTGTAGAAGGAAACTGTATGCGCTTAGTACGTTGTAAATTAATTTAATTAATTATGCTTTAAGTTAGACGCGCTTTGATCCGCTATACACAGTCAAGGGTATGTAAATGCACTTCTCACTCGTGACGTCACTTGTAGATAATCATCATCATAACAGCCGAAAACGCCCACTACTGAACACAAGCCTCAAGATCTCCATGAGGGGTAGTTGCCATACTAACCACGCTTAGCAGGGTGGTTGGCAAGGTCAGTACAGGATTTTAATACACGGAAAGACGCTGCAGCCCATTTTCCGTATCCCTTAGCAGGCGCACGGGCATGAGAAGAGGGGTAACGTTCTACTGCCAACACCCCACGGCAAGATAAGTATAAAGTGTAGTTTTCACAACAAAGCTTACTATTTGAAGATTAAACTTTATTTGACGACCTCTGTGACGCAGCGGGCGCAGGTCCGCCTGCGACGCAAGAGGTTGCTGGTTCGATTCCCGCCTAGGGACAAATGTCTGTACGATCTGCAGATATTTGTTAAGAGTGTTCTGTGTGTCCATGCAGCTCGAAGAACAGATGGCCGATGGGGCCGAAAAGTTCTCGAGCGGAGGCCACGGACCGGCAAGCGCAGTGTAGGACGTCCACCAACAAGATTGGCGGACGAACAGTTAAGGCATACAGGTCGGCGATGGACCGCTTCCAGCCGCAATGCCTGGAGGTCTATGAGACCTATATCCAGTAGTCGAAGTGGACATCAGTCATACCTTGTGGAAGATGATGATAACAAATTTGATATTGCGGATTAGCGACAAATCTAAACGTATATTCAATCAAATAAAATCATTTATTTATAATATATATATTAAACCTCCATACAAACCGGGGTTTTTATCACGTAAATTACCATTGTGGGCAGTTGCCGTGGCGTGCCGGCAGTAGAATGCCTCTCCTTTCTTGACATGTAGAAATAATCTGCTAAGGCGTACAGATCTACTCCTGGAAAATAGGCAGCAGCTCTTTCCGTTTATCAACATCCCGTACTGCGCTCGCCGTGTACGTCGTACGGCTGATGATGATGAATTAGAGGTTTTCACGTCTAGAAACATTTTTTAATCAAGTTGCCCTAGATTCATTTTAATCTCACAATGTGCTAAGTGGATTCTCCCGGATGATCGCCCTGGGCAAACAGAATACATATACATATATTGCAGAAAATACGAGCCAAGAACCACTTTGCTACACAAAGGTACGTAATAAGAGTTATTTGAATTACCCGTCGAGTGACTAGAAAACAACATAATAAGTAAAGTAAATTGCCCATAAGATCTACAGGGTGTACATTCATTACAGTCGACACGATAGAGCGGAATAAAGTCTCTAAAGTGTTCGCGAGAGATGATTCTATTGAGATGACGAGGCTGATGAGGGAAGATGGCAGCATAACGTCAAGTAAAGCAGAAGTGTTAAGGGAAGTCGACAGGTTTTATGAAAGGTTCTACGATTCGGTCACTAAACCTGTTTGCAGTGCGGGCAAGACCCAAGAACCAAACTGACCTGACATTATACCGAGTATATTGTGTCTAGTGTGCTGTCCACGTGAGAACGGGCCCTAATATTTTTATGAAGATCAATTTGAGGGTAGTTCAACAATTGCCCTCGCTTTGCTGCGGTACCTAAAAATAAATTATTTATTAAGATACACATAACCGGGTATTTATCGCGTAAATTACCAGATGTATCGCTTGGATTGCACCAAGCATGGTCCCGGGAAGACTGACGTATTGGAGGTACCACAGCAAAGCGAAGGTGTTTGTTGAACTACAATATATTCATTAATTCATTCATACATAATATTATTTAACTCAGTAAAACTAATGAATGAATGAATGACTATACATTTATTTGACTCATAAAAACAGCACAGACAGAAAACCACATTTTAGATACATACATCGATAGTTAGATAGTTTATAAAATGTCTGAAAACTTGTACATCGGCTCTAGTGGATAGTGTGGTACTAAAATACGCAGAAAACTATACTACAGCTAATATAGTAACGGCAGGCGATCTAAAGCCGGGTCCGCAGCGCCAATTTTCTAACAAAACATGTTAACATAACATGTTAAGCAAAACAAGTTTTTAAAACAGCCCGTCTGGTGTGTTCTGTTTTGTTTATTGTTTTTGTTTCATTCCAATTCATTTCAAAAATGAGTTCCGACGAAGAGGACGTAGAAGCTGTAATAGCTATAGTGGATTTAGTTCTAAAGTAAACAAAGTATTTTCTTTTTTCCACTCCATGGTAAACAACTTATCACATACCAAAAGATTTAAATACTCAAAATTATTCAAAACATAACCTCAACGAGTGAACGAACGAATGACGTCTTGCTTCAATGAGCGCGAACATAAAATGCGACGCTTCCCCTCCCCGCAGGCGAACGCGGGTGATGTTATCCATTTGTCTCGGCAAACATGTTTTTGTGTTTTTGCTAACAAAACTGTTAAGCCACGCCCCTATTCTGTTTTGTAAACATGTTATGATGTTAGAAAACACGAAAACACGGCGCTGCGGACCCGGCTTAACAGTAACAACTCATGGTAAACACACATTCTCACTGTCTGCTCTGCTGCGAACCAAAACGAAACAGTCTCAGATTGGATGTATGTGGATACCTCCGGGAGATGGGCAGCAGCATCTTTCCTTGTAACAACATTCCGCATGCGCTCGCCAACCCGCCTGCCAAGCGTGGTGAGTATGGCAACACCCACTCATGATCAGTACTTGACGATCTATGAAGGTGGCCTTTTTCAGCAGTGGACGTCCTACGGCTGAGATGATAATGATGATGATGATTTATACAGGTAAGTTTAAATACACTGTCTCAAACAAGACCCTAGAAGTACAGGGTGGGCAATGAATTAGTTAAGATTTAAGTTTGGTTTCCCGCACAAACCAAAGCGGCGCGGGGTGAGAGGAGGGGTATAGTAGCTAGTTCGTTTCACGGAAATTTAGTCGCAATGGATCGGTTCACGGGGCCACAGCGCGCCTTTTGCGTAAAGCAATTTTATTTGAATAATGGTTCGCTCATTATTGTGAGGCGCTTGTATCGCGTTGAGTACGACTTACATGACTTAAATCAGTGTCCGGGTCTAGGTTTAACAAAGAAATGGGTAAAGAAGTTCGAAGAGACGGGATCGACACTAAATGTGAAGTAATCCGGCGCCCACGGAATTCACGGAGTGAAGAGAACGCGCTAAGAGTTTCGGATTCAATTCGACGCGATCCTGGTTTGTCGACACGCAAACGTTCGGAAGTGTCGGCGTGATATTCCTGAATTAGGAATATCACGCTCATCCTTACGCCGTATTTTGTAATTAGATTTGAAATTACACCCATACAAGATCCAGATAGTGCAGGAATTTAAATTTACGCAAATTGTATGCTGAAACAATGTTAGACCGCTTCCGTAACTTCGACAACATCTTGTTTTCCGACGAAGCCCATTTCCATCTCAACGGACATGTAAACAAACAGAACTGCAGATACTGGAGCAGCGAAAATCCCAAAAATAAACATCAAAGAGCCCTTCATTGTATGGGCAGCAATTTCAGCAAAAGGAATCATTGGACCCTATTTTTTTGAAGATGTACGAAGCCGTATTACCGGCACTGTTAACTCTGCTGAGTATGTGAGAATGTTACGAGTGTTTCTGTCACCACAGCTACAGGAATTTGCTGGGTACAATGGGAATACATGGTTTCAGCAAGATGGAGCCACTTGCCACACCTCTAATGAGTCCTTGCCTGTTGTTAAAGAGATGTTCCCTGAAAAGCTGATTTCTCGGAGAGGCGACATTCCGTGGCCACCCAGGAGTCCTGATTTGACGCCAGCAGATTTTTTATGAGGATATCTGAAGCATCATGTCTTTACCCATAAGCTAAGGACTGCTTGAATTAAAAGCCTAAATAAATGTCTATGAAATTTATGAAGAACTGTTATTTTGCTGTAAATTTATGACCTAGATAGCTTGCCCTGGCTTCGCTCAAGTTATCATTTTTGTAATAACTTTTCTCCATTGACTCCGAAATACATTCATATACAAGTGAGATTGTTTGTTCTCTATTCATATAGCAACGATTGAACAATTTAAGTTAATATTTTTACCAACCCAAACTTCGAAGCATGTACGGGTTAGGTAATACAATGAATTCAAAGGGCAAATAATTTGATAACAAAAATACGTTTATTTATTACTAATAATACATTTATTACTAATAACAATTCATTTCCATACTCGTGACGGTAACTGCTCGAAGTATTATTAATATTTTGGGTTGAAGTAATTTGCAGAATGGAAATATTTTTTAGCGGTAAGCCCACTGAATACTACTTAGCTCTAAATGAGCTAACATCTTCTTGTATGCTGCTTTAAATTGGCACGTATTAGGGTTATTTTTTATTTTTTTTATATATTCTTCGAAGTACGTTTTTTGTGATGTACATGTCTGATTCAGCAAAATGGTCTGAACAAACTACACTGGAGTCATTAGGTGTACCTCTATAGAACGCAATAACGAATACGTTATTGCGTTCTTCTTTAACCAATAACCGCCACTTTTCTCTTTGAATTTCGTTTTTGGGAAATCTGTAATCTAAAAATATTTTTAGATTAAAATGTTTTAACAATAAGGCGACTCCAATATTTTGCAATGTTATTGTTCTGAACCAAGGTTATATTTGTCCTTTTCTTGCGTTACGCGTGTGAAAGAGACAACATCGAAGCCAAAATAATAGGATATACATTTTTTTTAAACTAATTTAGAGATGATTACTAGATTATTTAGAAGTTTAATCACTCCATGTACTTGTAAAAATTTAATACTTTCCGAAAACACTATGTTGTTTTTTCCTTGCGAGTGTGATATTTTTACAACTTTTTACGAAACATTTCGGCATTGTTACACGCGTGACAGTCGGCACGATACTGACGGCAAAAGAGTGCAAACAATGAAATTTTGCACTCTTTAGTCTGGTCACTTTCAGTGAGCTTGCGCGATATCTAGGTTATATTTGATCGAAGGCCCAAACTGTATAACAGTTGTTTGACGCAGTATGACTGTAAAAAAAACTGACATCTTAAAACATTTTCGGCAAACAACATCCACACTTCCAGCTGATAAGTTAAGGCCAGGTTATTCCAGTGGGTTTTAAGCGCTACCTCCCTCCCCTACTTAACTATTATATAAAAGTGAAAGTAAGAGCGTATGTATGATCCCTTTTCACGTCAAAACCGCAGAACCGATTTGGATGAATTTTAGTACAGGAGTAGATTAGACCATGGAGACGGACATAGGCTACATCGTTGCGAAAATAATAGTGGAAGGAGTTGAAATAGGAGATGAAAGTTTGTACATATCTTCCTATTAAAAGTTGTCTTACGCGGGTAAAACCGCGCCGTCAGCTAGTATTGCATCATTTTGCAAAATTAAATTGAGTTAAACTAACCATTGCATATTCTTTTGAACATTGTTTCTTATTTTCTAACAAGTTTTTAGATTAAAAGGTTGATACACTTCAGGTACAGCCACAAAAACGAGCGTAAAAAAACTTTCTTCGTAAGGTTTTACCATCGGGTGAAATAAAAAATACGGTGTTTTGAACCGTTGTAAAATGCAGGAAGAGAAACCAGCCAGCTATAACAGAAAAATCTGGTTTTTTCGGATTTGATTCAGGGTGTCTGACTATTTCAGGATAAGGAAAGAGGTCTGCCGCGTTCTCAGATCTCCCTTATATAGCCTCGGGGCAGCGCTGTCTAGGGGAGGCGGTTGCCCGAACTACGTTAAGAATCTAACTAGATTGATCTTATAAGGCAATGTGGTATCGGAAACTAGAGGTATATGCAATGCAGTGCAGCCGTTGAGGCACAGATGGCGCTGTGATCACCAACGGTAGTAATCAATAATGTTTATCAAATTAAACTGTATATTGTTAGCTTGTTTAAAAATCATTATTTGATTTATGAGAAAAGATGGTAATCTTCCTTATTTTTATTTAACATTTTGTGTAAAATTATATTGTCGTTCTATTTAAATGAAACTAATTAATTAAGCCGTGTTAGCTTGTTCAAAAATCATACTTTGATTTATAAGAAACGATGGTAAATTTGTTAATTTTTGATAATCTTTTTAATGTAAAATTGTCCTGATGTTCCTATTTAAATCAAATTAATATTATGGCGGAAGTCTGTGATAAATATAGATTACATTATTATTAATGTTTCTACAAAATAAGTTAATTTTAGCTTGTATTTTACGAATATGTTTTGTATTTCTTTTGAGTGATTTACCTACATTATAAAATTACTTGGCAGCTCATTTGACGACCAAGAATTATTTAAAAAACTTCAGTTGAATACGAGTCAAAAACTGACACTTTTTGAGAGCGCTTTCTGGAAGACGGTTGTCATTGAGCCACCAAGAAGTTATGAGCCAAAAACTGTACAACGTGGTTGAAAAATAAACGAATGTCAAGAATATCGGATATATTTTACTTCTAAAAATAGAACTAAACTTTCAATATCATAATCTGTCCGAACAAAAGAAAGGGTATGTGATCGTTTATAATTGAAAAGAGTATATTAACCTTTCTTTGTGATTTTTTATCATCAGGTGGAGTGAAAAATATCGTGTTTTGAACCGTTAAATTAATAATGTTTGGGAGTCTGCAAAGGATCGGGATGATTAGAAGACTTTAGGGGATAGTCTTTTTTAATCTTTCGCAATCACGACACATTATTAACACATACTTAACCGGGTTTTTATCGCGTTGGGAAATAATAAAGGTAAATAACGCGAGAAATACCCCGTTAAATATGTGTTAACAATGACTTTAGGGGAGACCTTTGCCCAGCAGTGGAACAACATATGTAGGTTAAATAAAAAAAACAACTACAACTTACAATCTGAGCAATAAAAACAAAGGATATTTGATCGTTCAAAATTGAATCGAACATTGGTTAACTTTGAATATCCTGGCCTTAAGATTAACCGCAGACCTCCAAGACGTTTCGACGATAGCAAAAAAGGTATTTTTTATCTTATCAGCCAAATCCTTAGAAACGGGACAAAATCCCCCCCAGTAGGAAACACTGGCCGGTGCTGCCAAGATTACGGAGTCTATCATGGAAATGGTGTTTGAAATGCGGAGTTATCCCGGGATTGCTGCGTTACCCCGCTTGTGGATAAACAAGTAACATCTGGTGATATTACTTCAATTTCTTTGACGGCTCTTATCTTCGGGTTGGGGTTGTGACACACGGATGGATAGGTTAATAAATAAATAATGCTGGACAAATCACACAGCATCATCTAGCCCCAAGCTAAGCAAAGCTTGTGTTATGGGTACTAGATGACTGATATACTTGTCTTAATACAATATACTACATAGATAGATATTTTTATTATATATAGAAAAACACCCAGAAAACCCTGAACAAATATCTGCAGAGCGTACAGATATTTGTCCCGAGGCGGGAATCGAACCCGCAACCCCTTGCGTCGCAGGCGGACCTTCGCCCGCTGCGCCACAGAGCTCGTCGAGAGCAAGATGCATTTCTATAAGGTTTTATTAGGTTGTTTTTCATAAACTTTCACGACCACAATCCATTATAATATAATAACGTAAACACGGGAATTTATCGCGTAATACCTTTGATTATTCCCGACGTTTCGACTGTCTGTGTACAAGCGTGGTCCTGGGTTGACTCAGTGTTGTTAAGTTACTCACCAGCTCGCCAACCCGCCTGCCAAGCGTGGTGAGTATGGCATCTACCCCTCAGGAGATCCTACTACCAACTATCGGGTAAACTTCATATGCAGCCAAAAAAATTCGCGTTCTTACAGACGAGATATCGCTAGACTTGTTTCATCATTTCAGCCGTAAAAATGTCCACTACTGAACAGGCCTCCCTCATGGATCTCTATGAGGGGTAGTTGCCATACTCACCACGCTTGGCAGGCGGGTTGGCGAGCGCAGTACGGGATGTTGATACACGGAAAGATGCTGCTGCCCATCTTCCAGAGGTATATCCCTTAGCAGGCTCTTACTGCATCCACGGGCATGAGAGGAGGGGCAACATTCTACTGCCGGCACCCCACGGCAAGACTTGTTTACTTCAGCTATTTCCACAGCATTATGTCTTATGGCTTCTGCTGTGGGGATATGCTGCAGATATAGACACCGTATTTGTGCTGCAGAAGAGGGCTATTCGTTCTATCTACAATATGGGTCCCAGAGAATCACTTCGCACTAAATTTAAAGTAATAAATGCAATGACAGTAGCTTGTCAATATATTTATGAGAACCTGTTGTACACCCATAAAATATTGTTTCTTTTAAGAAGAATAGCGACAGCAACAATGTAAATACAAGAAATAGAAACAAACTCGCTGCGCCCACTACTAGGCTCCATAAAGGTTAAAATATCTTTTAAAGGGCAATGTATACGCTTTTACAACAAACTCCCAAGTGAGTTGCAGAAGTTATCATTGAATAAATTCAAAAACGTTATCAAACGCAATCTTTGCAATAACGCTTATTATAAAATATCAGATTTCCTAGAGGACAAAACCACTTGGGACGGAATCTGCTCCAACTCCGTCAAACGTAACATAAGACAAAAGAAAATTGTTAAATGATGCCTATAACGACCGAGTTCTTTTGTTCGCTTCTTTTCCTAACTCGCGTGTCATCGTGAACAGATTCAATTATGTGCTATAATCTATTAATTTGTGTTGTTTTATTTTGTAATTTGTGACGCGTCAATAAGGTCTGCGTCTTACTGCGCTCGTCAACCCCCCCTGCCAAGTGTGGCGAGTATGGCAACAACCCCTCATGGATCTCCATGAGGGGCTGTTGTCATACTAAGGCCTTTGTTTTAGTGGACGTGTTACGGCTCCAATTATTATGATGTTTTTCTTTTATCTTTATATTTCAAGATAATTGCTAGGCAACTCGCTGTCTCTACTCCATCTCTCAACGCTGTGTGTATCACTCTGGCAATTTCAAAATAGGGCTGCGATCCGGCCGGCCCCAGGGATCCGAGCGATGTGTAGGCCCGCCCGGAAATATTAACATGGCTTGCGGCTTTCCTCACTCACGTTGTGTGGACGTGCAGTATACAAGGTCCAACTAACCGAGCAATAGGCATCAAAATTCTTTTAGTCCGTCAGTTAGATAATATAAAAATATTAGACACGTAACAGATATGCTTCTTCAAATTAACGAAACATTGGTGTCGATTCTGTTTTACACTTCCTAAAAATAATTATAATTAGAGATCTGACGTCTCTTAATTTAGAGCTGCCAACGTAGGATTGGGTCTATTTGTTTCGTTTTAACACTAGAACGGGAGGGGCAGCATTCTACTGCCCCACTGCTTACCTTATTTACTTAATCTTAAAACAAGCTCGTGGGGGCAGAATATAACCCCATTTCTCTTGTTGGTGGATGCAGTCAGAATCTGCCAAGGGATAGCTCCAGAAGGTGGCAGCGTCTTTCCGTTTATCAACATGTACTGCGCTAGCCAACCCGCCTGCCAAGCGTGGCATGGAAACAGGCCGTGGAATGTTTCTACTCTTATTTGGAATCAGTGTATCAGAATTTTTAGAGGTACTAAATACAGTGTTATCCGGACGTAGTGTGTACTATTTTATTGCACGAACTCTCGTGAAAAAATAGTTCACCAAAGTTATAATTATGATAAAGACAATATAATTATTTACAATGGTAACAATAACGGCTTGATTTAATGACCAAACCAGTGTGCGTTTGTCGGCTTTATTGTTAACACAAAAATAAAGACAATGCCACAGTTATGGTGTCAGGGCACGTTTTTGACGTAAAAACGCTACTAACCACCTTGTGGCAGACAAAATTCTACAGTCTTCTTAAGAAAAAAATTTAAAGCTATAACTTTTATTTCTGACCTCTACAGATACTGTGGCACAATTCAGAATTAGGATCCAGTCGCGTTATCACGACGTATATGAGGTCAAATCAAATATATGTGTGAGGAGCGCCCGTGAGCGGAGATCCTGTAATATTGATGTGTTCACAATGTCGGGTAAGAATGGACTCCGGAATGCTTGAGGAGGATTCCAGTTTTTTTTCCCTTATAGGCTTGCATTTGACCTCTTCCTCGTAAACTTTGCGGAAATCAATTATACTTGAACAAATAAAGGAAGCTCAAATGCCCCCCTTATTCTGATATCACGTCATATTTAGCCTATAGATCGCCGCCTAGATGACGCGACGTGTCGGTGAGACCCAATCACAAGGGTCTATATCACATTCTAAAAGTAGCCCCGACCGGCCACGCGAAGAAATGACGAGACACTTTACAACCAAACTAACGCCATTATAGATGTCCAAAGTTCTCAACCTATATTGTAGTTTTTGTATTCCAAATTATACTTAGTTAAACTCCAAATATATTTTATTTAAAGTTTTGTTCCCTATATCGAACACACTCAAAAAGAATTCAACACGTGTTTCGGCTCTCTACAAGGCATCTTCAGTAGAAATCGGCTTCCCGTTAGTCACAGAATACACTAGAAACAACAAAGACACAAAGGTAGTTACCCATTATCGAAAAACACCATCACTCCCTGGACGGGCGTGTTGCCTCCTCGATCGCCGGAGAGAAGCTCTTCCATTAAGCAATGATGTGGCCTAGGATGGGACACACTTGCCTAGTAAGTAAGGCCTGTACATCGATATATATAAAGCAAAGTCGAGTTAGCTACACCACTTATAACTTTTTTTGTTTTTGAATAGAATTTTATATGGAATTTATGAATTGAATTTTTTTTTTTTTTTTTTTTAATAAATAATGCTGGACAAATCACACAGCATCATCTAGCCCCAAGCTAAGCAGAGCTTGTGTTATGGGTACTAGATGACTGATATACTTAATACATTATACTACATAGATAGATATTTTTATTATATGTATATAGAAAAACACCCAGAACACCCTGAACAAATATCTGCAGATCGTACAGACATTTGTCCCGAGGCGGGAATCGAACTCGCAGCCCCTTGCGTCGCAGGCGGACCTTCGCCCGCTGCGCCACAGAGCTCGTCAAATTTGGCTCGTCGAATTGAATATTATGCATGAATTTATTCGAATATTTATATTAATGTAATTGTGTGTTGTAATTTATTTTTTTAATATGTTTTTTTTTAATAAGTATGGTATTTTAAATTTTTAATGGAATTGAGTATCAATTTTTAATGTGATTGAATGGTTTTCTGTATTTGAGTTTGTGAAATGAATTGTTTTTTTATTTAATGCAATATTTACGAATTTAATCGAATATTTATATATGAATGTGAGTACTAATTGTAATTTAATTGTTAAGTAAGATGACTACACTATTGTATTAGGATAATCCTGTCAAAATAAGTGTAATGTAGATAAATAAATAAATAAACTTGAGAACGGCTGGACCGATTTTTCTCAGATTTATCTGAGCCCAGGTTAACTTATAGGCTAACGTTTGTTCTCCGCTCGTCTTAAACTTAATAGACCTACGTCGCTGTATTACAGTTTATGTCGCACATAGCATCCAACGCAAACTTCCTAACTATCAACCAGGGTTGTTGCTGATGCGGTTTTTTGACACATCAGCGGATGCTGATGCTGATTTTTGATCTTGACATCAGCGGATGCTGATGCTGATGCTGATTTTTGATCTTGACATCAGCGGATGCTGATGCTGATGCTGATTTTGTTGTAAGTGCGTGTTGGGCTCGCAAACTTAGTGTTCCACACTTACTTAATGTAGGTGGTCCTTCAAATAGAAACCGAGTCTCGAAAAATCTTGCATTTTTTGAGGGTTTAGTACACAAAGGGTAGCACAGGGAACACTCTTTGTGTGTTGTTTGTACTTGTTTACCTAATTTGTACAAAAATGCGCTTTAAGCCCCGCCTCTTCGGGTCATGTCGCGACTCGAACATCAGCATTGAAAATCAGCATCGATCAATGCGGATGCTGATGCTGATGTCTAAATCAATGCCGATCATCAGCGGATGCTGATGCTGATATTCGCAACAACCCTACTATCAACATGCATTTCTTCTCTGTTGAACTAATCTGTATTGAGACTAAAACGCGTTTGGACCAAAATGGCTTAAGCCAATACGGGTTATGGAGTTTGGACTAAAAAGGCTGACAGCAATAAAACTTTTGAACTTTGAACACTTTTGTCACTAATTTGAAGCGGTTTTTATTTAGGACAAGCCCAAAAGGGCTTTTGAGTGTATTGTAGTTTAAGAACTATTGTAATTTTCTTGAAATAAATAAATAAAATAATAAAATAAATTTAAATTCCAAATTTGTACTTGGTGTATTTATTTTTTGAATATGAGAAACCAGCATGGACCAAATTAGCCGCATTTTTTGATTTTTCACAAAAATAATCTTTTCTATAAAAAATTACAGAAAAAACAATAATAAACTCAATTTATTTTTCCATACATTTTATACGGACGACGTTATGACATGTTTTGATTGTCAGATATTTAAAGGTTCGTTCAGCAAGTTTATATTGTGATAAACTCAAGATGTTTATATTTTATTAGTATAGTAGCAGTAATTAGTTGTAGAGTAGTTGTACAGTAGTTGTAGAGTAGTGGTAGTTGTAGATTAATTGTAGGGTAGTCATAGGGTAGTTGTGGCAGTAGGGCAGTACAAAGTTCGCGCGGAACAGCTCTAGTCTATTAGAAATGATTTATACACAGTAAGCATTGGTAACGTGTGTCGCACCGCTACCTCACATAGCGCCATCGCTACTGTGCACATGCCGAGCGATTTTATTTTTGTTTCCATGCCTGTATATTTTTCATTTTTTTTGTATGATTTGTAATGTGTGAAACAAAATAAACGGTTTTTATCTTTATCTTTCGACTTTGTTGTAGACCTTTTTAAGGTGTTCAATACTGTAGTACATTATTTTGATCTCTCGATTTCGATCTCGTAGGGATCAGCCAGCGTTTGCAATGTGAGCAAAAAAATGTGTTTATTTACGACCACACATTAGAAGCCTCCAAAATGATCACTGTTTCTCTAATTTATTATGCATGTATGAATCATTCTATCGATTGAAAAAAACCGCATTAAAATCAGTTGCGTAGTTTGAAAGATCTAAGCACATATAGGGACAAACAGACAGCGGGAAGCGACTTTGTTTTATACTATGTAGGTATTGATTTGTGTTGTTTTATTTTGTATATTGTGACGCTTCAATAAGGCGTTGTAGGCGAGCGGAGAACAGACGTCAATAAGGTACATGCGGCCGCACTGAATAACGTATTTTTTGATTCTAGATTCTTGAATCGAGCGACTGAGCGAAGTGAACTAAGTTCTTAGTGGCAACTAGGCGTTTCGGCTGAATGTTTGTATGTATGTCCGGAATTTTTGTCCGAGAATAACTCTTGAACGAATGATCGAATTTTGATGAAATTTAAAACGTAAGGAGGCTACATCAATAACTTTTTTTTTCAGATTTGTTCGACTTATTTTGTTCGAGCATTTGATAAAAGTTGAGTCCAATAAAAGTTAGGTACGTTTAGAGAATTCCAGCAGTCCAGTTTGAATTGCTACGTGAAATCAAGTTCAAATGCAACGGGACTTTATTGAAAAAAGTAAATGTCGCTCGTTCTAAGTTCGAGGCGAACCACTACTACATGCAACAAGCAAGAAACTATGACCATAAAATAGGCTAGATGACTAAATTTTAATTGTTAGTCCGTCACGTAGATTAACAAAATCTATTGGACACTTATTTTATCCTTTTTAAGGTAATCCAAAAATAACCGCAATACATTATATACTAATTCGTACTAACTAGCTTGTGCCCCCCGCTTCGCATGCGTTGTACCCGAATAAAAAGTAGCCTATGTGTTAATCCTAGTCAACATCTACACGTTTGCGAAATTTCAGCGCGGTACGTAGGCTAGTTTTTGCGTGAAGAGGTAACAAACCTCTATACAAACAAACTTTCGGCTTTATATTATTAGTGATATTGTCGCGTGAATGTTTCTCTATTTTGTCTCTGAAATTTTATTTCCCTAATATAATAATCCATAAAATTTATTTTTTCATAATTATCGATTGCCCGTTTACACTAATATCGGTATCCATAACGATTACAAACCATAAAGTGATTATCAATGAATAAAGAAATCCATAAGTAAAATTATTAGCTCATAAACATTATTCTCATAATTATTTATTTGACTAATTTTCATGTTCCATAATATTTTGTTGGCGGCCGCGGCGACATCTCGGTTCTATCACAGGCAGTGTTTTCCGATGGTTATAAAAAAACCTAATAACCTACTGTCTCTCAATCTCGGTTCTGTCATAGGCAGTGTTTTCGGATAATTATAAAAAACCTAATAACCTACTGTCTCTCCATCTCGGTTCTGTAGCAGGCAGGGTTTTCGGATGGTTATAAATAAAACCTAATAACCTTCTGTCTCTCCATCTCGGTTCTGTCACAGGCAGGGTTTTCGGATGGTTATAAAAAACCTTATAACCTACTGTCTCTCCATCTCGGTTCTGTCCCAGGCAGTGTTTTCAGATAGTTGTAAAAAAAACCTAATAACCTACTGTCCTTCCGTCTCGATACTGCCACTGGAAGGTTTTATAATATTTTGAAAAAAATTTAGTTTATAGTTTTATGATTCGACATTATTATGACACATACATATGTTTATAACGATGAAAATTATGGAAATTAAATATTAGGTAAAATAATTTTATGCGTAAGGAGCAATAAGATGAACAATATCTTATTGCAAATTATATTCATGGGACCATAATATTATGGATGGTGACGTTTCGGAGACACTTGTCTTGTTATTGATTGTGATTTTCGGACAATCATTTTTCGGACACCAAATGGGCACCCCGCGTGAAGTCACACGCTGGTACGCGCCGACCGACGCGGCGTGCCGAAGCACGTACATTGTACAGTATTATGAATTAACGCCCCACTTCTTAACTTTAGCTCGTTTTATTAAAAAAAAAACATAAATTAAAAAAAAATACGTGTCTTTTATTTTTAATAATAATAATAAAATTTTCTTTATTTCAGGCTTCATACATAGGTCCATAGAATAGGTACATAAAATTGGTATATAATAATCAAATAGTCACCTTAATTTACAGAAAGCATTAGTCAATTTGAAACAACACAATAATCAAAACAAGAAAAAATAAAATAAGGAATATTTACAATAATTATTTGGCAATGTTGTACTTTATATTATAATATTTGTATAAGCGTGCATCCTCGAGTAATGATACTTATAGATGCAGTCAAACCTGTTTTTACCATTTTTAATGATCTAACTGACGACCTAATAAACTAACAGAAACAGAACTTTGATTTTTTACCCTGGTTACCTGTTGAGCGTTACGACAAGGCTTGTCTTTCTCACATTTCTGCCGTAATCACCTGTAAACTAAACCTAGAACAGTTTGATTAATCACTCCACTTAGGAACACTATGTATTGTCTTGAATAAACCGAGACATCATCAATTTGAAGCCGGGCTAACCTTAGAGTTATGCTAAGCGTTCTATGTAAACCAAGACCTAAAAGCCTAATTATTATGCCCTAAATTTAAATCTGCGGTTGGGTTTTTGGTTCTCTTTTCTGATAAATAAGAGAGCTGTCATCGAGATACCGCCTAAAGTTCGTTCTGAATTTTGTAACGGTTCAAACCTGTCTTGTCTTGTCTTTTTATTTTATGGCCTTTTGTGTTTGGTTTAACACAATTCCGCCAGTGTCAAGTTAATTTATAAATTCTTAAGTTATTTGGCCAGCCATGTTGGTGGCCATTTTTTCTCCTTTTGTCGTACTTTAAGGCTGCGTCACGGTAATAGTAAATTTACAAAAGAAGAACACGACACATTTAAATTGAATAAAGCACATAACTGAATTCGTTCGCTTCAGATAAAAAAAAATTCCAAGTGAAGGAATGAAGAGACCTTTAAATGTTATTTAAAACATTACCGTGGCTGCATCCCCAGTAGGCAAACAGCTGCGGCCGTCTGAGTTAGCGGCGGCGTATCGGTCTAGTACGCCCTTCCATATTATTTGAAATGGAGTGTCTACAGTTTGCGAGTTTTGCGTTTACTCTACGCAGTTTGCAGCGTTAGGTGCGCCAACTGTCTCAGTGAGCGGCGATATGGTTGTTCGCCGGCGGCGGAGGTTCGATTTGCAGCTCACTCAGTCGGCGGCTAACAGTTTGCCTACTGGAGACGCAGCCTAAGGGTGGGATTGCACGAATAGTGATGTGAGATGTCGATAAGTCACCAACCAATATATTCCGTCATATTTCCGTTTGTTCCAGCCCTAACCGTACCACTTGGATTAACAGCGTGTGGTGTTGTTACTGAAAGACGCAGCTGCCCATTTCCCGAAGTAATCCCTTGGCAGATTCTTGTGCGTCCACGAGCAAGAGAAGAGGGGCAGCATTTCCTGCTGATACCACACGATCGGGAATGATAATAAAGCATTATACTGAAATCAAATATTTTCAGTATTAGGAATACGGAAAGTCAACAGTACTTGATACTTGCTAAGTACTCATTCCTTTAAAATTAATAAAGTTCAAGATCTTCCCAAGGATTTGAATCGTTAGATTCGCTCGTTCCGTAATGAGACCGCGCCGTTTTGATTTCACAGTAAATGGTTAAGCACGCTAATTTCCTAATTAGCGTGCTTACTCATTAAGATATTGAATACCTAACCATAATTCAGGAACTTTCGTGAAAAAAATAACACACTCCTCGCCCGGCTAATACTGTGTTTAGAGGTACACTGATTGGAATTAATGTACCTCTATAATGATGATGTCGCTAGCTGAGGCAGAAGCACCTCGTGTATACATACAAGTTGCCTAAACTTTGTTAGAGCGAGGAGTACATGTCAAAGAACATATGGGTTTAGCCAAAAGTGGATATATTTTTAAACTCATCTACCTGTAAATAGATGTAAGATTTCTACTTCTAAACCTTTACCTGAATAAACATTTACATTTATAGACAGACACTCGTATTGGCTGGACCGTCTTGTACTTTAGTACACTCGGCTTAATTATTACAAAGACTGTACCTGACTGTTATAATAAATTACTTATATTGTGACACAGTTGTTTCTCTGAAGAAAGTGAAGTAGTCAAGGGTGTTATATTACTATAAATGGTATTAATAACAATTTGGTTTATTGCCAAAACCAGTGTGCATCGGCATTATTGTTAACACACATATACCTAGTCCTCCTCATCGATTTCGATGACGGCGACCTTTATTTTACTACCTGTTATGAGCTCTAATATGGCTGGCCAGACCAAACTTGGTTTTAAAAACTCTACAGCAGGAGTGACAGTAGAGCTGACCAGCGTCATTGTAGGTGTATATTTAGGAGGGCTTGGGTCTATCTTTGCGTAGTTGGCGTTTGGTGTCTAGCTCGTGAAGGCGATTGTCTTCAAAGGCTTTTTTTTACTTTATTATAGATAGTGCTTCGCCAAGATGACCGCTGTGAAGCAAGCTCCTCCCAACATTCCGGGTCAATATTACAAGCGTTAAGATGTCGCTTAAACACGTCCTTGTACCGCAGATGCTGACCGCCGTGGTTTCGCTTACCGTCAGCCATCTCCGAATAGAAAACTGCTTTAGGTAACCGGCGATAATAAATAATAATATAACACACATATAAAGACGATGACACAGTTTTTGGAGTCAGGCCACATCTACCGACTGAAATCTTTGGATCTTCCTTGAAACTTTGTACTCTCATTACAAGTCGAAACCATAACCGTTTACATAACCACTTGTTTATAATCAGATAAGAATGTTAACTTCCGAAGTAACCGTTCAGATAACGGGCTAAATATAAACAAAACAAATGTAATTTTGAAAATTAACGTGGTTATACCGTAGGGTGCGTTTTAATGTGAAAATAATATTTTCTCCTTATAAACTTGCTTTAACGCTGAAGGAAAACATACTCAACCCGCGGCTTACTCAGCTGTAGACGTACTAAGTCAGGATCTCGTTAATTACAAGCTTTTATTTAGCTTGCCCTTAATGTAGTAACTATGTTTGCTCGCGGAATCTTGCAACTCAATTTTGAAGCAGATATCTTCAACCAATTGAGCTGAAATTTTGTATACACGTTTTTTTTTGGATGACAATGCATGGTCAGCTATGTGACGTCACTCTGCTTAATTTATTTTTCAAATTTTTAGATTAAAATTTTGTTGTGAAAATGTCATAATGATTTTTAAGTCTTAAGCCTAATTATAAATCATCGATTTTAAATACGGTTAAAGACTTCCTCTGTTACCTCCGGCTGATTGAATAACAGTCCATCTCTTGATGGGTCTTGATTTAATTAAGTAATAATTTTTTGTTTTTAATATTGTGATTCAATTTAACATTATATTAAAAGCAATTCAATTTAGCAGTAGTTTGAAATACAATGTTATTTAGGCTGCCTGCATTTAAAACTACTACAACGCCCTCTAGGCGAGAAATGTTCGTCGATGTTATACAAATGGGAAAATGATTTTTCCATTCTGATTCCTGATAGCTCAAAGCTAACAAGTGTTAAATCATAGAGTGCATAACATTGTGAAATCTATGTATATTTCAAGTTGTAGTTTTAGACTAAATTTGTGAAGTTTAAAGTGATATTATTTCATCAAACGTGCCGACTTGGCTGAGAGGATGGTAGGTGCTGGGCGAGCCTAATCCACCTTACAATGATTCAGACACTGCAGTGTCTACTGAGCGCTGAGCGGACCTGAATACCAGTGGCTGACGCTGTACAGATCATCTGTCGTCACCATCATTTCAGCCATACTGTTGGATATAGGCCTATCTCATGAACTTTAAGTATTGCGGCTGGAAACCGACCTGCAGACCTTACCAGGTCATCCGCTCATCTTGTTGGGATCTCATCTTCAGCGTGCTACTCCGTTTGGCTATATCGGTGACCGGTGTGAAAGTCCTTACTTTTTACGTTTATAAATAAATGAATGATAAAACTTTATTGCTCATCAATATAAAGGTAACACAAATACAGAATAAATAGCAAACAAATATATGTACATACACAGCCTCGTCGCTAAGAGCGGATACCTAAATATTATACCATGTTAATCACGGAGTTTCTATTACTAAAATAACTAATCTAATCTTATCAGCTCGTTGGATCCCACCGCTGGGCAAAGGTCTCCCATCCCTCTTTCCACACTTCCACATCTGCGCCTGGGCCGGCCGTGCTGCGGCTGTACTGTATGTGGGACCCACTCAGTGGCTATCTTTGCCCACATTTTGTCCGTCATACGGAAAACATGTCCAGCCCGGTCCCATTTCAGTTTGTCTGATTGGTGAATAACATCGACATAGCTCTGATGAAGCTGATAGCTCAAATGAGTGGTAAACGGAAATACAATGAATTTACCTAAAACTTGTCTTTAACAGTTTCCAAAAAGCATACCATAACTTTACCTAATAACTTTAATATTCAAATAGTAATTATGCATATTTTGTGGTTATATAAACTGTAACACTACCTTTGATTAATGAAAAAGATAAGAGGTATTTCATTTCTTATCAGTACGGCATTACGTACATCAAATTAACTGATTAATTATTTTAGACTTCAACTTCGTCATTACAATATAACCTTCCATAACGTTCACCTGCATTTTACCAACAATGGATATTCCAGAACCTAAAATCAACCTTTTTTTCAAAGAAAACCATAGCTTCCTAAATTCTAAGCATTTCAAGATACTGAAGATATATTACAAGGTGTTGAGGATCATTTGCGGCCTAGACTTTGGTTTTTTCGAATTTAAATCTCACAAACAGATTATTTTCTTTAAAATAATTACCATTGCTCAAATAGCCGGGTTTTGCACCGTGTGCGCTGTCAACTTCTTCGCAGACGTATTAACTGGTTTCCGAATCCTCTACGGAGCCCTTATCGTCTACTTCTTGTTTGTCATTGTCTTAGTGTCCGTAAACCCTGATAAAAGCTTCTATAAGTTCTTCTGCGACTTAGAGTTGATCGATCAACGATTGAAAATCGTCTCTGGGTCTTCAGAGATGCAGAATCCGGAAAAATATATTTTGCCATTAAACTTTTTTAAAGTGGCCATTAAACTCATAACCCCTATTTACCTTCATTTATCAATCACATCTTATGGTATAAGACATACTGTGTTCTATTGGACAGTAGGATGTGGAGACATATTACTTTTAAATTATTCGTTTGGAATATATTCGTTAATGTTTCGGTTAAGAAAGCTTGCCTCGATTCTGCGGACAACAACGAATCGTTCTGACTTTACATCAATGCAAATAATATACAAGTTGATTGTGGAACTAACAGAGAGATTTAAAACTTGCTTTGATCCTTTGGTAAGTTTAAATACATGTAAATAATGCAATAGTCATCTAGCCCATGAAATGGCTTATATGAAACACAAATTTGTATTATTAATTGAATCAGTAAATTGATTTATTTAAGCGTGACTTTGCGGAATTACATTACATTATCTAATTGAAAAACAAATATTATAAAGTAAAAAATCCTCCAAACCAACAAAGCCTTTAACTAAATAATTTCTTGTTTAACAATTTGTCACACAATTTAAACAGGAATTCGACAAGTGTTTCGCCTCTCTACAAGGCATTAAGTGTTATGTAAATGTTTTTAAAGCGCTCATTAGATAAAGGTTAAAGGATTTTTACTGTTAAATGCATTTTTGAATGAATAAATTAATGAAATACTTTATTGTACACGAAATACTGAAAATAAGCAAATTACAAATAAAATATTACAAAAATAGTATTTTTTTATTATGTTTATTTAGATACTTTAATTATATTTTCAGTTTACAATTTCCCTGTTTTACAACGTACCCCACGTGATGAGTTTCACAGCAATCGTTGTGAAAGCTTTATTAGCCGGAACTGTTCCTGTAAGTATTCTTTCGGCATATATGTACATCCGAAGTTTTTAATAAGAAAAATGATAGTGTATTGAAAAATAAATTTTCTATTATTTTCAGGAAATCCAACTGTTTGTTGCAGGAGCATTCACCATTATTTCAGAATGTTTTGTAATGATATGCGCACCACCATTTATAGCAGAAATGATAATCATTAAAGTAGAAGAGATCAATGTTATTCTACATAATAAGCTCATGCAAATAGATGGTAAGTAAATAAATAAAGCATCATCTAGGCCTGATATATGCACAGCTTGTATTATGAAAACCAGACGACTGAAGAATATTTTCTTACTCTTGCATTTCTTATCTCAACAGAAGGTCTTCAAACTGTCCTCGTCCACTGCTGGACATAGGTCTCTCTTATGCTTTAAAATATCATGTTGTTGCCATACTCACCACGCTTGGGGTTGCCGAGCGCAGTACGGAGTGTTGATACAGGGAAAGACGCTGCTGCCCATCTTCCAGAGGTATCCCTTGGCAGATATTTACTGCATCCACGGGCAATAGAGCCATACCCAGAGTGGATGGATTTTGCATTTATAATCCATTTATTGACCCTCTTTCCTGTTATTTTGCCTATCCTTTTGTAATATTTTATCAATCTTTTAGTACCCATAATCATAAGATCTGCATACCTACGAGTAGGGGTGCTCAATGTCCAGCATTATTTGTTTTAAATCATTTGTATATTTAATCTGTGGATCGGTTGTCCGGAACTAAGTGGGAGCCTGAAGACGACAGACGACGAGTCAGGCCTAAAAGACTGGCGAACGCACTGGAAGGAGATGAGAGACACCTATTCACAGCAGTGGGACATAGGTTTGTAAAATTCAGGAAGAGAAAACCAGCCAGCTTTATCAGAAATTCGGTTTATTTGAGAAATTACAGGAGTCTACATAGCAGTCGCAGAAAGAGTGGCCTAAATTGCAAATCAAAACTTATATAGCTCGGAACAGTGCATTCTAGTGGTAGCTGTGCAAATGTAATGTTATATCAGAATCTGAGAGTTATACTGTGCAGCCGTTGAGACACAGATGGCGCTGTGTTCAACAAGGTTGCAAAACAAACATTAAAGCGATTATCTGGACTTTCTTTTCCCAGATCCTGTGAAACAGGAGGACATCACGAAGCTCATAGAGTACGTGGACGCACATCCGATGAAGTTCCGCCTGTACCACCTGATCCCGCTGGACGCCAGCCTGCCCAGAGCCGTCGTCAGCTTTTGTGTCAGCTATCTCATCGTCATTTTTCAGTTCATTAACTGAAGCTTAGATAGCTTCCGTGTCACCTTTTTCATCGTATTATTCTAGTTCATTTACTGAGGCTTTGACAGCTTCTGTGTCACCTATCTCATCGTAAGTTTCGGTTCATTAACTAGGTCCAACCTACCTGGGACTGTTTCAGCTTCTGTGTCCCCTATCTCATCGTCATTTTCAGTTAATTAACTAGGCCCAACCTACCTGGGACTGTTTCGGCTTCTGTGTCACCTATTTATTTATTTATTGTAATAACAAAATCCACAGCCCTTAAAGATAAAACAATACAGCACTTATAGTCTTAACATACAGCCAATTATGGATTTACATTTTCTAGATATACCTAGTAGACATATTTAACGCAAACGACGGGCTTCACACATTTTGAGAACTTATATATACCTAAGACTAACTACTAAATTAAAATAAAATAAACTTCTTAAGACTAAAAAAACATATTCCTACGCTTACCTTATGTACATTATCATCATCATCCACAGCCCGACTTCACTGCTGGGTTTAGGCCTCCCTTAGTTTGTGCCATCCGCCACAATCCTGCGCCAGTCCTATCCATCGTCTGCCCGCGACTTTATCAATGTCGTCTGCCCATCTTGCTCCCGGACGACCAACGCTTCTGTATTCTTGTCTCGACCACCATTCAGATATAGCTTTACTCCACCTGCCATCACCACGCCTCGTTCCCCTGTGGCCGGACCATTAACTAATGGCGAAGATCATGGAGATTTAAACTAATAAATTGGATAACGACTTCGTGCCACCGTGTTTCCGATAGGGACGTCATAGGCACAAAAAATAAATCTTTTTCCAATCCTTATAGTTGTAAGCCCTCTGAGTCGTATTCCAAGTCGAGTTCTAAGTCCTCTGAGTCGTGTTCTAAGTCTAGTTGTAAGCCCTCTGAGTCGTATTTCAAGTTGAGTTCGAAGTCCTCTGAGTCGTGTTATAAACCTCGTTATAAGTCCTTTAAGTCGTACAAAGTACCAACTGGTCTACGTAGCTCCGCAGTTTCCCTGTTTGCCGGTAAATCCAACGCGTCTCATCTCTGCTATCCATCCTTATATCACTGCATCTGAAAATATAAAAAAAACACTGTTAAAAACAATAAAATACCAAGTCCTTATGAAGAAACAATAATATATGATAATTTGCGATTAAAAAATATATTTATCTTATATAAAGGCTTCGACGTCACATTCAAAAACTCCGCTTCGTCTTTTAATAGATTCCGGTAGTTCTATCTTCTTGTCTAAACCAGAACTTAAAAATTATGAAATTGAATGAAATTAAAGAAAATGATATCTTACCATTATATTTCCACGTCGTAGGAAAATATATTAATCTTTCCTATGATGGTATAATCAACACTAGCTTTATGAAATTGTACAAAGTCAATGTACTTTATTCCAAATCAAAATTAGAAATATCAGACGATCCAAATAGATTTTTTGACAAGATTATAACCAGGCCTTCACACACTGTCCCTGCTCGGAGTGAAATGTTTATTGAATGTTTTGTTACAAATCCTGAAATAAAATATGGGTTAATTCTCATCAATACCCTGCCACAGTATCCTGATATTTATTTTGCGAAATGCCTCGTACGCGTCAATTCTAATAACAGAGTTTTAATCTCTGTTCTCAATACCTCTGAAAAGGTCCAAATAAATAACCTAGCATTAACCATCGAGCCAGAAAGCCACAAATCCTCGAAACTAAACCCGATCCGGGGTTGGATAATGAAAATCTTTCTTTCGATCCGTCTGAAATTGCATGTGTTATGAGCACCATAGAGTCAGATCGTGATTCCACACGTGTACTAACTCGATGCGTCATGAAATCCGTACGGATAAAACGGACACTCCCATTAACGTAAAAAGTTTCCGTTTCCCAATGCCATAAAGACGAAGTAAACCGGCAAATTCAAGATATGCTAAATCAAAAAATTATACTGTAACATTATATTTTCAATCCTAAAACGACACTAGTCGTTAGCGAGTAGCTGATTTGATTTTACCGTCATTAAGGTTCGAGCAAAGCAAGTTGAAGTTGTAGCGAGCAGGTACATAAAAAGGCCGGTCGCCATTCTGAGGGGACATTCGTTCAGTAAGAGCTCTTACACACGAACGGCATGTTACCAACGGCATAGATAACTGCAGCCGTCGACACGCGTCGGCGGCAGCCGTGGACGCGTCGACGGCAGCAGTCGAACTATAGCGACGTATTGACTGCTGCCGCCGGCGCATCGACGGCAGCAGTCGAACTACAGCGACGTATTGACTGCTGCCGCCGGCGCATCGACGGCAGCAGTCGAACTACAGCGACGTATTGACTGCTGCCGCCGGCGCATCGACGGCAGCAGTCGAACTACAGCGACGTATTGACTGCTGCCGCCGGCGCATCGACGGCAGCACTCGAACTACAGCGACGTATTGACTGCTGCCGCCGGCGCATCGACGGCAGCACTCGAACTACAGCGACGTATTGACTGCTGCCGCCGGCGCATCGACGGCAGCAGTCGAACTACAGCGACGTATTGACTGCTGCCGCCGGCGCATCGACGGCAGCAGTCGAACTACAGCGACGTATTGACTGCTGCCGCCGGCGCATCGACGGCAGCAGTCGAACTACAGCGACGTATTGACTGCTGCCGCCGGCGCATCGACGGCAGCAGTCGAACTACAGCGACGTATTGACTGCTGCCGCCGGCGCATCGACGGCAGCAGTCGAACTACAGCGACGTATTGACTGCTGCCGCCGGCGCATCGACGGCAGCAGTCGAACTACAGCGACGTATTGACTGCTGCCGCCGGCGCATCGACGGCAGCAGTCGAACTACAGCGACGTATTGACTGCTGCCGCCGGCGCATCGACGGCAGCACTCGAACTACAGCGACGTATTGACTGCTGCCGTCGACGCGTCGACGGCTGCAGTTACCTATGCCGTTGGCAACATGCCGTTCGTGTGTAAGAGCTCTAACTGAGCTCGGGGTAACTCTGCCCAAGTTTTGTGTCATAGTGTTCTTGAGAATATATTTAAAGTTGTAAGTGTTCATTAAATCGTTTTATTACAAAACCAAGTACAGTGAAAATAAGAAAAAAAGTGTGAAAGTGTGAGTAGCTTATCAATACGCCCTTCAATTTCTCCTTGGTCCGCACCAATATGGGTCGTTCCCAAGAAACCAGACGCTTCAGGTAAAGTCAAGTGGAGTTCTGTAGAATGCCAGTTGGATTACGCAATGCTCCTTCCACATTCCAGAGGTTGATGAACATAGTACTTACAGGTTTGCAGGGCCTTCACTGATATACTTACATGGATGATTATAATACACAGCTCTCAATTAAATCAACAACTAGAGAGCCTTGAACTTGTCTTTAAAAAGCTGCGCGAGCATAATCTTAAATAACAGCCCAATAAGAGTGAGTTCCTAAGAAAAGAAGTACAATATCTAGGCCACATACACATCAGATGCAGGGGTCAAATCCGATCTATCTAAGATATCGCGTGTGTCAAAATCCCCAATTCCAAGAACCCCTAAGAACATCAAATCCGTTCTTGGGTTAGTCGGCTATTATCGTCGATTTATTGCACGTGCACACTCTCCACTACCGCGTGTCCACGCCACGCTGAATGCGCTCCTGGCCGCCAATCCGGAATGTGACTTGTTTGTGGACGGATGGACGAAGATAATGTCGGATTGTTTGAAGTATTGCGAGAGTGATGTATGACGGTGTTTATTTATTTATCAAGCTAATTTTAGAAATAAGTTGATTGGCATGTAATCTGTAATTTTATTTTATTTTAGTTTTATGTATGTAATGCTAAAATGTATTTAAATAATGTAATTGGTGTGTAACCGTTTTAATTAAATTGTAATAAATAAATAAATAAATAATTGAGAATTTTTCACATATTTCTAAATCCTTGACTAGTCTTCATAAAAAAGGATGTAACATTTTATGGACCCCGTAACAACAAAAACCGTTCGATCTCCTAAAAGAAAAGATAACCACAGCTCCTATACTACAATTCCCTGATTTCAGTAAACCATTTTTGCTTACTCTTGACGCTTCTAATTATGCTATATCAGCCATTCTATCTCAAGGGGAAGTTGGGAAAGTCTTACCTTGTCTCTAATGCTTTGGTACGTAGCTCCGTAGAGTACTGTATGTAGTGTTGTGTGGAACGCACCGCACTATGACATCTATACGAAACGCTTAGACAGTGCCCAGAAGAGGTTTCTTTGGCACTTACCATGTAGTAAAAAAAACTTGGTAAAATAACTACCCAGCTATGTAAATCGGCTTTTTCACTTCCGTATTGTTTCTCTTTCTAACCGTAGGGGATTGCACGACCAGACATTCCTGTTTAAATTAGTCAACAATTTGATTGACGCCCCTTATGTTCTGTCTCAAATAAATGTCTCTATTCCGAGGAGGTTACGCAGGTACAAAACTTATACCCCCTTTTCACATAAAAACCTGCATTAGTTTAGGTCAATTCTCTCCTTTAAACCGAATCTTTAAGCGCGTTCACAACATCAGTGCGGCTATTACTGGTCAAGAAAATAGTGGTAGCATGTCAGAACAACTTGAAATTGATATATGTGCCAATCACCTTGATAGTTTCTAAGTTGGCGTAGAAATACTTAAAAATATATTATAAATAAAATGTATTTTTTTTTATTGTTAATGTAAATTTATTAAATAAAATTGTTCTCTAAATTTAGGAACTTGTATTAGGATTTTCGGAAATAGGTTATTTGTGGAATAATCATCATTTCAGCCATAAAACGTCCATTGATGAACACAGGCCTCCCTCATGGATCTCCATCGCCATTCTCACCACGCTTGGCAGGCGGGTTGGTGAGCGCAGTATGGGATGTTGATACACGGATAGACGCTGCTGCCCATCTTCCGGAGGTATCCCTTAGCAGGCTCTTACTGCATCCATGGGCATGAGAGGAGGTGTATCATTCTACTGCCGGCACCCCACGGCGGCATCAGTGTGGAAAAATACGTCAGGTAAATGGCTCCTAGGCTTTGCACATACGCACTTTTTTGTCAAAATTTTCTATGACCATTTTACATAGATGCGGCTGAATTTCTCCAATGCAGCGTCGAATTTCCTCTTTTAAAGCATGAGTGGTTGTTCGATGTTATATAAACTGTAACACTACCTTTGATTAATGGAAAAGATAAGAGGTAGTTCATTTCATAACAGTACGGCATTTTGTACATCAAATTAACTGATTCATTATTTTAGACTTCAACTTCGTTATTACAACATAACCTTCCATTACGTTCACCTGCATTTTACCAACAATGGATATTCCAGAACCTAAAATCAATCTTTTTTTCAAAGAAAACCATAGCTTCCTAAATTCTAAGCATTTCAAGATACTGAAGATATATTACAAGGTGTTGAGGATCATTTGCGGCCTAGACTTTGGTTTTTTCGAATTTAAATCTCACAAACAGATTATTTTCTTTAAAATAATTACCATTGCTCAAATAGCCGGGTTTTGCACCGTGTGCGCTGTCAACTTCTTCGCAGACGTATTAACTGGTTTCCGAATCCTCTACGGAGCCCTTATCGTCTACTTCTTGTCTGTCATTGTCTTAGTGTCCGTAAACCCTGATAAAAGCTTCTATAAGTTCTTCTGCGACTTAGAGTTGATCGATCAACGATTGAAAATCGTCTCTGGGTCTTCAGAGATGCAGAATCCGGAAAAATATATTTTGCCATTAAACTTTTTTAAAGTGGCCATTAAACTCATAACCCCTATTTACCTTCATTTATCAATCACATCTTATGGTATAAGACATACTGTGTTCTATTGGACAGTAGGATGTGGAGACATATTACTTTTAAATTATTCGTTTGGAATATATTCGTTAATGTTTCGGTTAAGAAAGCTTGCCTCGATTCTGCGGACAACAACGAATCGTTCTGACTTTACATCAATGCAAATAATATACAAGTTGATTGTGGAACTAACAGAGAGATTTAAAACTTGCTTTGATCCTTTGGTAAGTTTAAATACATGTAAATAATGCAATAGTCATATAGTCCATTAAATGGCTTTCTACTTCCAATATGAAACACAAATTTGTATTATTAATTATAAATTAATAATTAATTAATTAATTGAGTGTTTTTCAAGCGCTCATTAGATATATGTAGGTTAGTGGATTTTTCACTGTTTAATTGATGAATGAATATATTAATGAAATACTTTATTGTACACGAAATACTGAAAATAAGCACATTACAAATAAAGTATTACAAAAATAGTTTTTTCTTAATATTGATGTTTATTTAGATACATTAATTATATTTTCAGTTTACAATTTCCCTGTTTTACAACGTACCCCACGTAATGAGTTTCACAGCAATCGTTGTGAAAGCTTTATTAGCCGGAACTGTTCTTGTAAGTATTCTTTCGGCATAGACATCCGAAGTGTTTAATAATTAATAAGAAAAATGATAGTGTATTGAAAAACCAATTTCCTATTCTTTTCAGAAAGACCACCTGTTTGCAGCAGGAGCATTCACCATTATTTCAGAATGTGTTGTAATGATATGCGCACCACCAATTATAGCAGAAATGATAATCAGTAAAGTAGAAGAGATCAATGTTATTCTACATAATAAACTCATGCAAATACATGGTAAGTAAATAAATAAAGCATCATCTAGGCCTGATATATGCACAGCTTGTATTGTGAAAACCAGACGACTGAAGAATATTTTCTTACTCTTGCATTTCTTATCTCAACCGAAGGTCTTCAAACTGTCCTCATCCACTGCTGGACATCTTATGCTTTAAAATATCATGTTGTTGCCATACTCACCACGCTTGGGGTTGCCGAGCGCAGTACGGAGTGTTGATGCAGGGAAAGACGCTGCTGCCCATCTTCCAGAGGTATCCCTTGGCAGATATTTACTGCATCCACGGGCAATAGAGCCATACCCGGAGTGGATGGCTTTTGCATTTACAATCCATTTATTGACCCTCTTTTCTAATATTTTATCAATCTTTTAGTACCCATAATCATAATCTCTGCATACCTCCGAGTTGCTTAGTGGGTGCCTAATCTCCAGCATTATTTGTTTTAAATCATTTGTATATTTAATCTGTGGATCGGTTGTCCGAAACTAAGTGGGAGCCTGAAGATAGCAGACGACGAGTCAGGCCTAAAAGACTGGCGAACGCACTGGAAGGAGACGAGAGACACCTTTTCACAGCAGTGGGATATAGATTTGTAAAATTCAGGAAGAGAAAACCAGCCAGCTTTATCAGAAATTCGGTTTATTGGCGAAAGTACAGGAGTCTAGATAGCAGTCGCAGAAAGAGTGGCCTAAATTGCAAATCAAAACTTATATAGCTCGGAACAGTGCATTCTAGTGGTAGCTGAGCAAATGTAATGTTATATCAGAATCTGAGAGTTATACTGTGCAGCCGTTGAGACACAGATGGCGCTGTGTTCAACAAGGTTGCAAAACAAACATTAAAGCGATTATCTGGGCTTTCTTTTCCCAGATCCTGTGAAACAGGAGGACATCACGAAGCTCATAGAGTACGTGGACGCACATCCGATGAAGTTCCGCCTGTACCACCTGATCCCGCTGGACGCCAGCCTGCCCGGGGCCGTCATCAGCTTTTGTGTCAGCTATCTCACCGTCATATTTAAGTTCATTAACTGAAGCTTTGATAGCTTCTGTGTCACCTTTTTCATCGTATTTTTCTAGTTCATTTACTGAGGCTTTGACAGCTTCTGTGTCACCTATCTTAAGTAAGTATTTGAACTTTGTAAGTATGGAGATGCAGATCTTTAGTGAGTATACGCTGGAGAGAGCGTCTTGAAATTTGCGATTCTTGTCCACGATGCCTAATGGATGTTCCTGGATGTTCACGGACATTCTGACGCACTGATTCGATATTGCCAATTGAACGGCTTGTTTTTGGACGACTAGTGGAATAAACATCATAAATTAATCCACTCTCCCTGAATTTTGCAACCACTCTGCTCGCAGTTGATGAAGTCAAGTTAATATTCCGACCATATTTTGTACGGAATTTTCGAACCGTACCCGCTAAGCTTTTATGACTTTTGAAATATTGTTCAATAATAAAAACGCGTTTATCTTTCGTATAACCCGCCAATTTTACAAACCCTAAACATTCAGCTGTCAAATAGTTTTTTTTAGGGTTGCCAGCACTAAAATACAAAAATGGCGGCAAATTGAAATCTTGCGTCCTTTTTGGGACACCCGTTAAAACTGTATTGCTTAGTTCAAATTAAATATTTTTTGTTGTGATTACATGATGTTTGCATTTGTAATTAAGGTGACATTTGGTTTATTATTAAAAGTTATAAGCACATTTCCTTTGTTCCAACTAGGGTCGCTGGTTATAATGTAAGAACACGCTTCACATTAAAAAGCGAGTAACAGTACCCTGGGTGGTGCTACCGCGATGGAGTCTAGTTTTTATTAATGACTGAACTTTAGTCTGCCGTTCCAACGAGATACGCCCAGACACGAATTGCTGTTATAATGTTGTATTGATGCTTTTTTTACAGTACACCATATTATAATACTCCCTGTATAAGCTAGCCCTGACTTCATCCTTGCCTTGGCAAGAATAAAGACATAATTAAAGGAAATATTTAGAAATTTAGTTTTTTTTAAACCATCATATACGTCATCATCATCATTTCAGCCGTGAAACGTCCACAACTGAACTCATGGATCTCCACAAGGGGTACTTGCCATACTCACCACGATTAGCAGGCGGGTACACGGAATAACGCTGCTGCCCATTTTCCGGAGGTATCCCTTAGCAGGCTCTTACTGCATCCACGGGTGTGAGAGGCGTGGTAACATTCAACGTGGCATGCGTGGTAATTTAAGTTTTTTCATAGTATTCACTAAGTAAATTAAGTATAGTGTATTTATGTGAAGTGTACACTTTATGTATAAATTTCATGTTGAAAATTGTACTGTGTAGGGTGCGTTCCGCGCAAAAAAAATCCCCCACCGTGCCACTGAAAACCAGTGCTGTGTCTAACACAGCGTACGCTGAGTTGGCGACCGATTTATGTTTTTGTACCTAACCCGTGGATTTATGTCCATTATTAATACTTTTATATCTTATTTCAACTGTGCAATTCCGTTTATATCTTTATAAATGATACATAAATAAATATTTCTTTCTTTCTTTCTTTACTAATGGATTTTCTAGTCGTACATAAAACGCCGTGGGGTGCCGGCAATAGAATGTTGCTCTTCTCTTGCCCGTGGATGCATTAAGAATCTGCCGAAGGATATCATCGAACGTGGGCAGCAGCGTTTTTCCAGTATCAACATACCGTACTGCGCTCGCCAACCTCGCTATACGTGGTGAGTATGGTAACAATCCCCTCATGACTTGGAGATCCATGTGGGAGATCTTTGTCCAGCAGTGGGCGTCCTACAGCTGAGATAGTGATGGTGATGATTTAACGCTTTATTTCAACGTACTTAAACCAGGGATTTTGCGGCATCTGTAACAAGCGAATCGAAACAATTATAAAAATTACTTTTCTGTGCACGTTTTATTGGTAAATGTAACCGAAGCTATATCTTTTAAACAACATTCAATCGTACTTACCCTAGGTATCTCAATAATTCTTCATTATATGTGTTTCCCAAACACAGCATTTATGTTGAAGTATGCATAATGCAAAACTGCCATTGAGACTTTTATTTTGACACAATACATTTTAAAAATAAAGCAGTAACAGAAAGGATTTAAAATCTACTGAAAATATGTTTGCTGGTTTGAGTTAGTCTTATTGGAACAGCTATATATGTAAGTAAAACGATTTAAACGATTTGAAAGAGGGCGTTCTTATCGTCATCAAGGACAAAGCGGCACACCCATTGATGTGGACTCTTGGACGTATCGTTACGGTTATTCCAGGCAAAGATGGAATCGCTAGAGTTGCTGATATATCAGCAACTCTAGCGATTAAGCTTATCTTTTAGCTATCCAAAAAGATACAAATTTTGCTGTACCTACTGAGTAACAAAATGAAATAAAACAAATTTGAGTTTTATATGTGTAGATGTCATAAAATAAAATATTTAAATTATTTATATTTTCTAAAATGAATGGAAATAAATAAATATATTTCTAATTTATATATTTGCTATTATTATTTATGTATTTTTTCACAGTAAATTGTTAGGCATTGAATACTAGTTTTCTTGAACTGTTTTAATATATACTTTTAACTAGTTTTTTTTTTCACCCTAAGTACTTTTGTTTTGATTTTTAACATTAATTTAAGTTTGCTTTAAGTGTGTGTTAAGTTAAGCACACTTGTTTTCTTATATAAAATATAAATCCATTACTAGTCGTAGGATTCATATGTAATTTAGGATAATGTAGACTGTGGATTTTGTTTAAATAAATAAAAGTTAAATTAAAAATATAATAAAATTCCTAGCTATATTAAAATTGGGTAAATCTATCGAGTATAACCACAGATTACAGAAACGTATAACTCATAATTCATAATGTTTATTTTCCAAAACAAGCATGCATAAATACAAAAGTTTCTAACTAAACCATATCTGAGGTTTAGATTTTACTTAAAAGCTAGATTAAATAAAACAAATAAATTTGGTGACCTAGACCAATGAAATGTATATAAAATAATACAATATACATTCTAAAATAAAATTATATTAGACACTAAGTTGGTATAACATTTTAAATTAGACAACAATAATTATTAACTAATAAAAATTTTAATGTAATCATCTAAAATTTTAGCATTTTGTTATTCTATTTTACAATTTTTTTGATGTTTATTTAACAATTTTTAATAAGCTCTCCATATCATCGTAATTTTGTCCTAAAAGCCACTTCTATACAGTCTTTTACATTCTCTGTTGTTATGTTCCACAAGTTTCTTAAAAACCCTGTTTGCACTGTTATACAATGAGGGACCCAGAAATAATTAACTATTAATCTTGTATTACCCACGATCAGAACTGATTATGTTAGGAAAACAACTACTTTCGAAGGAGTCAAGTTCTAGAAAAGTCTACCTGATGACGTAAAGAATGCAGCAAGGTTTGCTGTGTTTAGATCTACACTGCAATGGCATATTTCTGAGGATGTAACACTTTTAGAAAAAGTAGACAAAAAAATGGCAGACGCCTATGATGCCGCAGATGTGAAACATATTTAATTTTTCCATAACCACGGTCACCCTATTCGCCACAGGCACCACAGTCGCCACAGTCACCAAAGTCAACACATTCGCCTCAGTCGCCACAGTCACCCCAGTCACCATAGTCGCCACAGCCACCATAGTCATCACAGTCACTACAATCGCCACAGGCACTAGGATCACTACAGTCGCCTTAGTCACCCCAGTCACCATAGTCACCAAGTCGCCCTAGTAACTAATAACTCGCACATCGCCATACGTCACGCGTCACCTCTCATCTGATTGGTGCTACCTCCCGAAAAAGATGTATCAAATAAAAAAGAAATTACTTAGCTTAAGTTTCTCGTGTGACTCTTATGTTGTACAAGCATTGGTCCGTACCAACCCGTGTGTATCAGAAAAGGGGGCGAAGGTCTCAAAAGGTCACCAAAGGTCAAAAATGCCATTTTTGGATTTTTGGACGTTTTCGGCCATTTGAAGACTTTTTTTTTTGACCTTTCGAGGTCACAATAACTCCGGTCCCTGTGACCCTATCAAGATTACCAAAGGTCACCAAAATCAATCAGTCACCTTCTCTCATTAAAACGTTGCTAACAAAAAAAGGTTTCATGTAAACTGTCAACGCGTTCGGTTGTAATCGTCAAATACACAGACAGACAGACAGCGCTATGCATATATAAAAATAAGAAAAAAATATCTTTGAACTGAACCAGGTTATAGCTTGTAGAATCTGTCGTATCTTAAGACAGATTAGAAATACCTCGATAAATACCGGCAGGCTGATTACGTATCACGCGACAGGTTTGCAACAGGCGAATATATGGCGTTCATCGCTGTCAAACATCAATTTGTGCTTTAATAGACTACAAAATTGACCATTGTATTGACAACGATGATCGCGATATTTACTCCTGTTGCAAGCCTGTCGCGAGATATTTAATCACCCCGCGGGTCAAATATGTGTTTATAACATAAAGGACGTTACCAGAAATGGGCCATGATTGCACAAAGTAGAGACTAACTCTAAAAAAAATGCTATTTTTGATTATGTTTATAATGTATAATTTCTCCATAAAAAGCCAAGAAATCAGAAAATACTTATATTTCAATTTGTTGTAATTCATGTAAATGCTTGGTAAAATGACCAAAAAAACTATTTGGTCTTGAAAATTAAAGTTTATAAACTATCGCTATGGTGGGGCCAGGATTCCACCCAGCACACGCTCGAGGAATGCTCGGCGTGGTGCGTGGAAAGGCGGAATCTGGCACTCAGGCAGGATCTCTCTCTGTCCAGCGTAATAGCGGCTATGCTGGCGGATGAGACGGCGTGGAAGGCGGTGGCCTCTTTCTGTGAGACCGTAATGGTTCGGAAAGAGGCCGCGGAGCGGGATCGCGAGAGGGCTGATCCCGCTCGTAGAAGGCGGCGGCGGGGTGCAGGCAACGGCCGCCCCGCACCGCCTGCCCCGTGAGGCTATGCCGTCATGGGGCTGCGGCATCCCCTATAGGGGACCATCTGGGTCCGTAGGGTAGTCAGACTGAAAACTTGGACTATCCCAGACGGACCCAGGGAGGGCGATGGTGCATGATATGGCTATGCACCACCGTAAGTTCCGCGAGACGTAGGGGGCGTTAGTTGTGGACGCCCCCGGGACGTGCTCAGGCAAGGTGCTATAGGGGCTCCGGAGTGTTCTTTATGAGGAACCGGAGCCCCTAGTGCACCGAGGCCGGCCATCGGGGTGGTTTTAGTGAGGTTGTCTAAACCTCACATAACCATGCTGTGCCCTTACGCAGCGTGGTATCTAACCTAGCCTTGGGTAGTTGTAGGGTAGCTGTAGTTTAGCTGTAGGGTAGTTGTAGGAGTGGTTGTAGTAGTTGCGATACGAAGTTCACCGGGGACAGCTAGCTGCTTTGACTAGCTTATATCTTACTAGTAAGATAAAAGCCCTCATTTCGTTTTTGTACAACCTGGGTCCACACATGTATGAAAGCTTGGCGATGTCCTGTGTCGAGAAAAATTGGCAACAGGTCTACTCTTACTACTTTGTAAACTTTCGCGATCAATAGACATACTTTTATACTGATTAACGGGACTTTATCGCGTAATTGCCTTGTTTTATTATTTCCCGACGTTTCGAGTGCCCCGCTGTCACTTAGCCGGAGCCGTATTATACTAGTACCCTTATAATACTACTAACAGCCGTGTTGGCCGAGTGGTATGTACCCCCGACTATCAATCCGAAGGTCGTGGGTTCATACCGTGCACCAATGGATTTTTTTTTCTTGAAAAATGTATGTGCATACTAAACCCGTTCCTTAACGGTGAAGGAAACATCGTGAGGAAACCCGCGCCTTAGATAGCTTCAGGCGTATTTTAGCGTCTGACTAAGCTGAGAGGATGGTATAGGTGCTTGGCAAGCCTAATTCATCTAACAATATAGCAAGATAACCAGTTGCAGACGCTGTATAAATCTATAATAGATGCAAAATGCCTAACTATAATACTAAGACCTTGGCGACCTCTGTGGCGCAGCGGGCGAAGGTTCGCCTGCGACGCAAGATTCCCGCCTCGGAACAAATTATGTCTGTACGATCTGTATATATTTGTTCAGGGTGTTCTGGATGTTTTTTCTATATATAATAAAAAGTATTTATCCATGTACATATATCAGTCATCTAGTACCCATAACACAAGCACTTCTTAGCTTGGGGCTAGATGATGCTGTGTGATTTGTCGAGCAATATTTATTTCTTTATACAGTCTCTTCATCTTCATTGGCTACTCATTCCTCCTCAGGCATTCTTCGACTTCGAAGTCAGTTGTAGACTTGCTGCGACCGGAAGTTTTGGAGTTCTTCGTGTCTTGAGAACGAGTGGAGTTCTCTATCTGAGATCTGCGGGTCCATCTGTTCTCCACGTTGAATCTGGGGACAAATTGTAATACCACTAATCCATACTATCATTACTTCTATAAAAAAAATATTGAAATCTATCCTGTCCATCCAAAGGTTGCCTGGAAGATATCGCTGTTAGCGATAAGGCCGCCCATTGCACCTATGTTTATTTTTAATAACTCTTCGTTTTCCTGTAACTCTCTTGATTTTGGTGTACAATAAAGTGATTCATTCATTCTACGAGTATACTTAATTTTAAAGAGGAAAGATTTTGTATGTTTGTAATGAATTAAATCAAAAACTACTAGACTGATTTTCTAAATTATTTCACGATTAGAATGCTACATTATCCTTGAGTAGCATAGGCTATATTTTATCCCCGTATTCCCACGGGATCGGGAACTGCGCGGGTGATACCGCGGATTTGATAAGCAATTAGACCAGAAAGATCTCAAACATGACATCAGTATCATATAGGTTTTTTAGTTAGATAATTCGATTTCTCATAAGGCTTTGTTTGTTACTCCTATAAATAAGGTAACACATTTAAATGTAATAATCAAAATAACGTTCAAAATTACCTGTATTTTCATATCTAGCTCAATTTTTTATTGTAATTTTGTTTTTGCTTTTAAGTTCTTCGTGTTTTTTTTGTATAAGATATTACATCCGTGACATCACTATCGGTTCTGGCGGAAGATCACCAGTTCTTCACGCAGCTAACACAATGCTGAGCCAAGTCCGATTTTTGGCGCGAAATATGGCTTGCGCTCCGCGTCGGCGCTAAGTGGATACTGGCTCGGATTTTACAATGGAACGTATTGTGGTATTTATACTCTATGGAAAGGGTTTGAATGAAGCTTGTCAGTACGTTAATTTATAATTTAGTCTGTGTTCGGAATATACAGAGTAAAAATTACTTCAGCTGATAATGATATTTTATTTTTAGTTAAAAATATTTTTGAAAAATTATTGTTAAAAATAGTTCTTCACGCAGCTAACACAATGCTGAGCCAAGTCCGATTTTTGGCGCGAAATATGGCTTGCGCTCCGCGTCGGCGCTAAGTGGATACTGGCTCGGATTTTACAATGGAACGTATTGTGGTATTTATACTCTATGGAAAGGGTTTGAATGAAGCTTGTCAGTACGTTAATTTATAATTTAGTCTGTGTTCGGAATATACAGAGTAAAAATTACTTCAGCTGATAATGATATTTTATTTTTAGTTAAAAATATTTTTGTCTGTAATTCAAAATTTATTAACATCTATCTACATATTCTGCTGTTTTTTTAATTTTAATTTAATCGAATTAAATTATTTTTTTCTTGGGCGACGTAAATTTAATTTTTTATTGTCATTGTCAACTTCACCCAGAAGGCTCCAAAACAAACAATTGTAGTTCTTGCTTAAACCCTCCCGCACCGCAAGCTTTGTATAAGTCCGACACACAAGACTGGAATTTCCGTAAGGCTGATTTTAATAATTTGTACTCAAGTATTACTACAATCGACTGGAGTGATGTACTAGTTCTGCCAGAGGTTGATATGGCGGTTGGTCAGTTTTACACAAAATTGTACGACGCTGTCAAGGATCATGTACCTATTCGTAAAACTTTTTCGCAAACTCGTCAATATCCGCCCTGGTTTACATCTGAAATTAAAAGTAAGTTAAAAATTAAATATTTTCATCTCCGTAAATTTAAACAGCTAGGATTAGAATTCAACAAAGAGGTATATAAGTACTACCGTAGCCATATCAAAGACTTGATTGTAGATGCTTATAGTCGATACATTAAGACGATAGGTTCTACAATCAGTCGTGATCCTGCACATTTCTGGAAATATGTAAGAGATATACGCAAAGATAGGAGCCAGTCGAGTATATATTCGCAAAATGGGAAAATTGTTGTAGAGCAAGAGGCCGCTACTGCCTTCGCTATATATTTTAATTCAGTTTTCCTTAACGATATCCCCAGTTTAAGTGCCGAAACAGCAGAGAGAGGTGCAAGTAGCTCTAGTGATGTACAATTGGTGAGCATAGAGTCCATTTCAGAGGCTGATGTGCGTCGGGCTATTCGCCACTTAAAATCATCCTCAGCGGCAGGCCCTGACGCTATTCCTCCTTTTGTGGTGAAGGACTGTTTACACGCTCTGTTAGAGCCCCTGCTCTACTTGTTCAACCTTTCCTTACACACCAGTCATTATCCAGCTCGATGGAAAATATCTAGGGTCACCCCTGTCCCAAAAACAAGTAAATCTATCGAAGTGTGCGATTTTAGACCGATAGCGGTGCTTTCTGTTTTTGCTAAAATATTCGAATCGATCTTGAAAGTGCATCTCACCCGCCAGTTTGAACCCATCTTTGACGACTCTCAGCATGGTTTTCGTAGTGCTAGATCCACAACTACAAATCATACAACCTTCATAGACTTCATAGCAAAACAGATGGATGCTGGAAGACAGGTTGACTCTATTTATCTGGACTTTCGACGTGCATTTGATACCGTAAATAACGATATACTGTTATTGAAGCTTTCAGCAATGGGAACCTCACCCCGATTGCTGAGATTTTTTGCTGATTACTTACGCGACCGTAGGCAGTATGTGCAGCTGAAACAATTCAGATCTCACGAGTTCTACACAAGATCAGGTGTCAGCCAAGGCAGCACGCTTGGGCCGACTCTATTTTTGACCATGATCAATGACCTTCCTGCGGTTCTGAAATCAGCAAAGTGTCTCATGTTTGCAGATGACTTAAAAATATACAAATCTATTGACTCTGAGGCTGCCTGTGATGAGCTGCAGCAAGACATTGCCTCGGTGGAGACATGGAGTCGGAAAAACCGGCTAGCGTTCAATGTGGCGAAATGCAAGGTAATGACATTCACTAGGATCCAAGCGCCGAAAATCCAATCCTACTCTCTGGGCGTCTCTGAGATGGAAAGAGTAGATAGCATTCGTGACTTGGGGCTTATTGAAGATACATGCCTTGACTTTCGGAACCACATTGTCACCATTTGTAAGCAAGCAAATAGAACTCTAGGCTTCATCATGAGGACTGTTTCGCAATTTAAGGACATCGGCGTAGCCATCATGCTGTATAATGCATTTGTTCGTAGCAAACTTGAGTTTAGTGCGATAAGCTGGGATCCACGAGAGGCCAAATATGCACTACTTATCGAAAGACTTCAGCGTAAATTTGCAAGGTACATTTATAAGCGCATGTACGGTTATTATCCGTATCTTTTCCCATCCCTCTTTGTGTATGGTATGGTTGGATTGAACACACTAGAGCTGAGGCGCAAACTACAATTGGCAATGCACTATTGCCTAATTTTGCGCAATAAAGTGAACAATCCAACCTTACTTAGTGATATGGGTATATATGTGCCGGACAACTACATTAGAAGTGGTCGAAGACACCATAGGGTGTTTCATTATTTTCCAGGGCGTACACAGGATGCCAACCACGCACCAACACAGCGGGCCCTCGCATTATTTAATAAGTTTTTGTCTGAGTTCCAGCATGTCGACATATTCGTTGATAGTTTTAATTCTATTTATTTAAATTTGTTATTGTTTTTAAGTTCTGTGTAATTTGTGTAGATAGTGGGTAAGCGTTTTGATTTTATTTTATTTACTTTAAGCTTTATTTAAATTTGTTTTTGATTCTAAGTTATGTGTAATGTGTGTAGATAGTAAGCGTTTTGGTGTCATTACTGTAAGCTACTATTTTTCTTAATAAATAAATGTCTAAATGTCAAAAAAACAAAAAGTCAATAAACACTATAGTTTACCAATAATATTTTTTTTAGTGGAACCATAAATCACTGGTCGCTAGCGAAGTCCAAACCAAACAAGCGGTTAAGGAAGGAAGGAAAATAAAAAAATACCTTTACAAAACAGGAAATTAATTGGTTTAAGCCGTGTTGGCCGAGTGGTATATACCCGCGACTTTCAATCCAAAGGTCTTGGGTTCGATACAGAGCTTCTGAGATTGCAAATAGTTCCACCAACATAATTGTGTTTACCTGACGAAGTAATACGGTAAGTTTTCTTCACACTGCGACTGGGATCGTAAAACGCCGCACCTGTACCGTTTTCCATTTTTGACCCATCTGTGTAGACTTTATGCCAGTATTTGTATATTACATTTAACATAAATAACGTATAACACTTAAGCTCTCTATCATCATCCTGTTTTTTGGATTTATCAATGCCGTCAATATCTAATTTAATAAAATCTATTTTTAAATCAGACATCCAAATATTCAGGGAAAACATTTCAAAAGGGTTGCAACGCTTCATTATCTCTTTTTGAGTTTGATCAAAAATTAACTTCAGTAAATGCTTTTTTCCTGGTACAATAACTAGATCAACAAAAAACATTTTAATTTATCTAAAAAGTCGATGGTAAGGTTTTTGGTTATTCACTGAGCTTTAAGACAATATTTAGTGGCAAGATATTCTCGCCTTAACTGCAATGGGTATAAACAAAGTTCGCATTCCATAGCGTGGATAGGGTGTCCTGGTCCACATCTATACGTGTGCAAAATTTCAGCTCAATCCGTTGGGTAGTTTTTGCGTGAAGAGGTAACAACCCTCTAAACAAACTTTCAGCTTTATAATATTAAATAGGGTTCAAAGAAGTGGTAACCTAGGGTTGTTGAAATTAGCTCGGACTGCATAGTATGTATCACCTGTACTGTCATCTGCATAAAAATATATGTAACTTTGTTGTAACATGTCATTGATATGGAGAATGAACAAGGTAGGTGACAAAATAAAGCCTTGAGGGACGCCAGCGTTTATAGGTTTTGTTTCGGAGCAAAATCCGTCACTGCAACCTTAATACTCCGCTCCGATAAGTACGACTACTACGAACCAACGGGCGGCCAGCGGACAACCGTTTCATCGGGTCTCCCTGGCCCCCAAACCAACCCATCACGCTCAGACATACAAATATGATCCTCGTAGCCCCACGTATGCCAGGGTTGCAAGAGACATGCCTTTCGGGAGGGAAAAAGAACTGGCACTTGGGCTCAGTAGCCGGAACACACTCAAGAGTGCTTTGCGGCAGATTATGGCCCAAGGGTGGTAGCTAGCCAGGCGGACCTTAAGGATCCTACCACTGGCGGATTCCATAAGAATTGTACTGGGTGGAATCAGACCACAGCAACCACGATAGGAGGGGAATAGTGTGCGCCAGAGCCTCGTTCGCTATTAGGCAGGATGTGCTACGTGCAGGAGACGTTGACTTTAGCTCAAAGATCTAGGTGAGCTACTTACACCCCAGGTCTATTCTGAGGTTTACCTACCCGTCCCTCAGAGCACGTCCACGTCCGTGCTGACCATCTATGCCACGTGAGGGTCGGATACTTGCAACGAAATTACTTACAGGTAACCAAAAAGGTAATGGTAAAAAAATTAAGAAAAACGATAAAATTAACTCTATTATAACCAAACACAGAAAGCCATTTAAGAAGAAGAAGTCTACGTACCCTCTTTCGTCGAGTAATTATCTGACTGCGAAAAATGTATTTGTTTATTTTAATACTTTATTGCACACAACTTAAATTAGGGTACAATAGGTGGACATAATGCCGAAGGCATTTTCTACCTGTCAACCACATAAAGGTGAAAAACAGTCAAAAAGACGTGCTAACATATGATACGAGGTAAACTTAACGAAAAACAAAATCTTAACGTAGACCTATTTACTAATTTTACAGTACAAGAAACTAAGAATTAATTGCATAATATATTATAAATAAATATGTAGGTAGCAAAATAAATAAGTTACAAGATACATTAACAACAATTTGCAACAATGCCCCTACTACCCGTAAATATTGCATATACTGTTCACAACCACGTTAGTTACAAAAGTTATGTGTCGTTAACATTATTGTGCAGTATTTGATACCGGTACTTTATAGCACGAACCTCGGACATTGGCCTACATAATTCTGTCAACCCAGCATTTACGCTATCGTGTAAATTTACCTGTAAAATCACTGAGCAATCAGTTCGCGTTTTGCTGTCCAGCCGAGCGCGTATCATTAACATCATCAATGGTATCATCAACAGCAGTAAAATGTCCACTACTGAACACAGGCCTCGCTTATGGATCTCCATTAGGGGTAGTTGCGATAATCACCACAATTTACGATTTACGATTCTTACAGCATCCAAGGGCGAAGAGGGATTCTACAGCCGGCACCTCACGGCCAGGATAATTTATTTATTTATTTACCTATGGTACTAGGTCGTCGACCCACCCCGCCACCGGTCGCCCGACACTTCTAGCCCTATTCTCGGTCACCGTTCTGTTGTTGCCTTGCTCCATCTCATCACCACGCCATACACATCAATGGATGCGACTGGCACAGGATCGTGATGGATGGCACAACTTGTACCCAGCAGTGGGTGAAATCGGGCGGTGTATGATTATGATGATGATTTACCTTTTACACAGCATCAGGAATATGTTCGTCTTGAAGACGAATAAGAAGAATATGATGACGCCAATTAACATGTTGTAAGAGGTCAGGAGTACGAACAGCCAGACCGGAGTCGAGTCTTCGGGCATTTTGATCTGGAAACATAACGGAAGAATAAAAACAAAAAATCTGCCAGACACGCGCACTAAGGTTACGTACCATCGAGAAAAAACGGCAAAAACATCACATTTGTTGTATGAGAAATATTTATTTTATTATTTATTTTTAAAATGTATGTAATAATAATAATAATAAAGCCTGTTTATTTCCTTAATAAGTAAGTAGTTACATGAAATATGTTTAATTCACAGCATGTTGTTATAGCATGCACTTTAAATATATACTTATTCTATATTATATAAACAATTTAGTTTTAATAAATGTTTATTAAGGACCTCTTCATAGAGTAAGGGCCTCCTCCATTTTCCTCCACGTAGTTCTATCCTTTGCTTTTTCAAACCAGTTTTCTCCTGCTGCTTTTAAAATTTCGTCGAGCCATCTCTCCGCCGGTCTGCCTCTGGTTCTTTTTCCTGTGGGTCCCTTCCATAAAGTTATCTTTTTAGCCCACCTGTCATCACTCATTCGTGCAACATGGCCGGCCCACTTCCATTTTAACTTTCTGCTGTGCTCCAGAGCATCAATCAGTTTGGTTGTTTTTCTTATGCATGTACTGTTTCTTTTATGTTTCAATTTCAGATTAAGAATGCTCCGTTCCATGGCCCTTTGTGTTGTTATTATTTTGTCTCTGGTTTTTTTGTTGAAAATCCATGTTTGTGACGCGTAGGTAAGCGAGGGTAAGATGCAAGAGTCTAGTATCAATTTCTTTGCTTTAATTGAAGTATTGGACTTCAGGATTTCTTTGAAACACCAAAATTTGTTCCAAGCCATATTTACGCGTCTCATTAATTCATCATAGTGTCTACTTTTTTTAAATGATACTTGTTTGCCCAGATATGTGTACTCATGGACATAGTCAAGTAAGACACGGTTAACGTATGTACTTACAACTAAATATTATGTGAATATTTCAGGCGTCTACCTGTTGCCGTTATTAATATCAAGCAAAAAACGGCAATAAAATTACGTTTGTTGTATGAGAGCGCCCCTCAAATATTTATTTTATTCTGTTATTAGTATTTGTTGTTATAGCGGCAACAGAAATACATCATCTGTGAAAATTTCAACTCTAGCTATCACGGTTCATGAGATACAGCCTGGTGACAGACAGACGGACAGACAGACGGACAGACAGACGGAAAGACAGACGGACGGACAGACGGACAGATGGACTTACGGACAGACGGACTTACAGACGGACGGATAGACGGACGGACAGACGGATGGACAGACAGACGGACAGACAGACGAACAGACACATACAAATATACAAATACAAATATATTTTATTTCTGTAACTTAAACTAAAAAATACATTTCATGGGTTTGGGACCCTCTTTTAAGTATAAAAAATACCTGTCTTAGAGGATCTCGCTCTTCAATTATTAGTTACTAATATCTAGAGTACAGACACGTAAGTGTATAATATTTAAAATATTTACAAAACTAAAGTAAGTAGGTTGTGTATAAAGTGTACCTAGTGTTGTGTGTGTGTAATGTTTGTGTTTGTGTGTGTGTGTGTGTTTGTAATGTGTTGTGTGTGTAATGTGTTGTGTGTGTGTGTGTGTATAAACGTGCTATCTAACAATTTCGAGAAGTTTTTCAGCCTTCTCGTAGCTAAGTGTCAGGAGCCAGTCATAAACAGACTTTTTGCATTTGGACTTTTCACACATGGACAGAGAGATGGACAGCGGAATCTTAATATGGTCCCGTTTTTACCTTTGTGTACCAAACCCTAAAAAGAAACCAGTAATTTCTCTATTTTTACAAGCTTTTATTTAGCTTGCCATGTATGTATGTATGTAACTATGTTTGTTGGGGTGGAATTTTGCAACTCAGTTTTGAAGCAGATATCTTCAACCAAATTGAGCTGAAATTTTGTATACACGTTTGATTTGGATGACAATGCATGGTCAGCTATGTGACGTCACTCTAAATCGTAGAGATTATAGAGTAAATGTATCAATAGGGCTTGCTGAGAGTGGCACTAGTAACGTGTCTACAGTGCACTGGAAGAGTGCCAATGGCACTTATTAGGCTCCTAGAGGACCATTTTATAAATGCGTTGGTACTAGTAACGTGTCTATATTGACTTGAAGATTGCGAATTACACTTATTAGGCTCCTACAGGACCATTTTATAAGTGCGTTTGCACTAGTAACGTGCCTAGTGCACTGGAAGACTGCAATTTACACTTATTAGGCTAATACATAAATATGTATAAGTCTCTTACAGAACCAAAAAGGATACGTAGCGCGCTCCGCAATTCTCTTACAACTTACAAGTGAATGCAAACAATGAGTTCAAAAGCGCAGTGTTAAAAATAAATAAAATTAGATTATATATATAAGGTAAGGTAACTTACCTTAGATATTTTCTAATTTTACCTACTTAGGTATACAAATTGAAAACTTACCTTAGATATTTTCTAATTTTACCTAAGTTGGTATACGAATTGAAAACTTACCTTAGGTATTTTCTAATTTTATTTATTTTTAACACTGCACTTTTGAACAACACAAGACATCTTAATGCACTACAGTTTTATTTTTGTAAGTTACTTAACAACATGCGCTGTACAGGGAATCTGTATTTTTCGTGAAATAAATCATGTTTTATGTTAAAATTTTAAAATTTTAATGGACTCTTAATATAGACTCTTTCACGCAAAACTTAGCGGACGGAGTCAGCTGAAATTTTGCACACTTATAGATGTTGACCAGGATTAACACATAGACTTTTTATCCGGGTACAACGCATGCGAAGCGGCGGACATAAGCTAGTAATATATCTTAATGCACGTTACATTAGTTTAAGCGTACCTGGACGAACTCGAGAACCCAAGATACTCCCATGATTGAAAATAGCTTGATGTATAACACAAACCTGCAAAAAATACATAAAATAATTAGGCCAAGTTCGTGTCGGGATACGCGCTGTGTCTTCCATAGTTACCCGTAGACCTGGTCGTTAGAAGTTGGTGTGTGTTTTTACGTTTACCAAAATAGCGGGTGGAACCGCGGATCGAATAATATTTACATTTGAAAATACATTTTCATACTTTATAATGTAACTAGCTGTGCCAGCGTTGGCTGATGATGATGGTGGTGGTAATTTTAATGATAATAACAATGACGAAGACTACAATGATAATGATAATGCCAGCAATGATGGTAATAATGATCACAGTAATCTATACTAATATTATAAAGCTGAAAAGTTTGCTAAAAAAATATTTCAGTGTTTAACCCAATTATTGAGAAAGGCTATAGGTATCACGCTATGACGAATACAATTTCCCCGTCTGTGCAACTATTTTTAATGGTTTAAAAAAGTTGCTTAAACGTGGAAATTGTATTCCTTTTGAGAGCTTCAGTTGCGTGCGCTGCGTAAACGGTCAAAGTACGCTACGCAGGCATCTTGTATGCCGGAATTGTTCTAAAAAAAGTCAATAATAGTTTATGTCTACTATCTCATAATGTTGACCCACTATAACTATTTTTATGGTAAAAAATTTTTTTCATAAGTAATTACGTTATTTATCATAAGTATTAAATTTTGAACAGAACTGCCTTTAACACCATTTGAATTCAAGGAATATCATAAAAGGTATCACTTATCGCGCGCAAGGATTTAAATCCTTTAAAAAGAATACAAAGATTTAAATAGTTAAAATTAAATCTTAATCTTATCTTATATTCTTCCGATTTAAATCTTTGACCGCGCGCGCATTCTAGTTAAAGGTGCCTACGACCCTACGACCAACCCTCTCTAATGTAATGCAGACGAAGCTGCGCGGGCGCGGGTCAGTAGTAGTATTAAGGCCAAGATATACACAATTAGCCAATTTCGGATTAAATTTTGAAGGACCAATACCTTTGTTTTGATCGGCAAAATAATATGTTGTATAGTTAAATAATCGTTTGAATTTTTAACCATTCAAAACACGATATATCTCACTTCACTTAATAATAAAACAAGCATTGATACGGGGGTACCAAAAAAGAGGGCGAAGGCCTCAAAAGGTCCCCTAAGGTCAAAAATGGCATTTTTGGGTTTTTGGACGTTTTTGGCCATTTGAAGACTTATATTTCTTTGGTGACCTTTTGAGGTCACAATAACTCCGATCCCTGTGACTTTAGGGTCACCAAAATTAATCAGTACCCTTCTCTCATTTAAGACGGTGCTAACAAAAAAGGTTGCATGTAAATCGGTTTTCGAATTTTATTCGGCATTATCGGAAACGCGTTCGGTTGTAATCGTCTCATAGACAGACAGACAGACAGACAGCGCTATGCATATTTATAAGCCCCCTAAAAATACAAAGGAAGGATAGTTTTTGCTCGATTTTATGGTTGTACTTCAAGTGTATCAATGTTATTCTCTCAAAAAACATCTCAAAAAATAGGCAACGACGTTAATAAGAATATTTAACAGTTACTTTTTCTGAAAACCTAATTAAAAAATGTTGAAACGAATTTTTATAGAATTTAAGTAGGCCGCGCTCACGCGCACTCCTTAAGTAAACCGAGACTGGAATAACCTAGCCTTAGTGATAATATAGTGAAAAAGTTACCGATCCTGTGTGTTTTTGTTCCTTTTGACCGTGGACTTGTCGTATTTGGCGAGGTTGCGTTTGATCAGCCAGATATTGTAGACTGTCATGATGAACAACAGGCAGTTGATAGCAGTCAGGATGATAAGCGGGATGTATAGATACATGAAAGATATATACATATCTGAAATTAAATTAAACAAACTGACACAGTGGTTTTAGATACTTTAAATTTTATGTGACAACACTGAAAAATAAAGGTAACCACGCGATAAATGCCCAACATTCTTCAATAATCAAATCAAATTCGATAAAACCCAAAAATCTATAGTTATAATAGGTTGTGATCATCATTTTTTCATTTCAGCCATAAAACGTCCACTGATGACAACAGGCCTCCCTCATGGATCTCCATGAGGGGTAGTTGCCATACTCACCACGCTTGGCAGGCGGGTTGGTGAGCGCAGTATGGGATGTTGATACACGGATAGACGCTGCTGCCCATCTTCCGGAGGTATCCCTTAGCAGGCTCTTACTGCATCCACGGGTAGGAGAAGAGGGGTAACATTCTACTGCCGGCACCCCACGGCTAATCAAATTCGATAAAACCCAAAAATCTATAGTTATAATAGGTTGTGATCGCGAATGTTTAAAGAAGCCTAGTAATCAATCTACTTAAATAATAATAACACTATAAATATCAAGTCCATGAGATCCATGAAGGAGGCCTATGTCCAGCAGTGGTCGTAGACGGTCCGAAGGCTGAGATGATGATGACGAAATATCAAATTTTACCAGAAACTAAGCAGGAACTGAAGAAAGGCTTGACAATGTGCCTGGGAAGATCACGCTTGTCCATGATTGATGCGAAAATAGTTATTGCGGCGGGCGCTCCAAACGCGTAACTTGCATAAATGAGGAACTTCACATTGATGCCCCGTCGGTGAATCTCACGTAGCTTCCGCGTTCCTCTAGAAAAAGTTGATAGGATATTATATCTAAATGATCAACAAATATAAAAAAGTAACTAATCCGCTAACCTTTATCTAATGGGCGCTTGAAAAACAATAAAAATAAAGAACTCGACACGTGTTTCGCCATTCTACAATGCATCTTCAGGAGAAATTGGTTCCACGTTCGTCACGAAGTACACTGGGAAATTCTATGTGGGGTGTCGGCAGTAGAATTATGTCCTCTCTTGCCCGTGATGCAGTAAGAATGTGCCAAAGGGATACCCCCGGAAGATGGGCAGCAGTCTTTCCTTGTATCAAAATCCCGTACTGCGTTCGCCAACCCGCCTGCCAAGCGTGGCGAGTATGGCATCAACGCCCTTATGATCTTGGAGATCCATGAGGGAGGCTTATGTCCAGCAGTGGGCGTGGACAGTTGTCCTGCGGCTAAGAAGCCATCTAGGTCATGGGCAGGTTTGATGCCAGCTCTATCATTAAATTTCTATAAACTGTTATTTACTATCATTACCTGAAGGTCCACCAAATGTCGAAAGACATCAATTTCAACCAGAAAAATGAAGCCAGTGTTGTAAAATATATGATTTCGCCTGGAAAATAGAAGAAGTATTAGTATTGTTAATTAGCCCAATTAGATTCTTAGTACTCAACAGCTCAGTCGTATGTCCACTGCTGGACATAGGACTCTTGGAATCTTGAGGGGTTTTTATATTTAATAGATGCTTGTTTGGCCACAATCTCACCTGATGGTAAGCGACGATGTGGACGACGATAGATCACAAACCTTTAGAAGACACCTATTCACTCTTGACTTGAAGAGACCCAAGTTGTAATTTTCAGGGAAAACAGAGTTCCAGACCTTAGCGGTGCGAATGATGAAAGTGGAGTAAAAACCGAGTGGATGGAATGTCCACAAGATAAGGATGGTACTGCACCGTGCGTCTGCTAGTGCTGGAGTAGAATGGATATGGTGGTATCAGGTTGTGGAATTCCTGAAAATACTTACCAAAATTAACCCTTTTAAAAACCGAGAGGCAGGTGACCTTGCGGCGATGGTCGAGACTTTGGATCTTAGTCTCCGCAAGATACTGCTCACCGATAAGTCTGCGTTCGATCGAACCTCAGGCAACTAGCTGGTAGGTCCTTGGCTGAGCCATTCCCAACATGGCAGCAATACTCCATACCAGACCGGACTTGTCCTTAGTAAAGGGACAGAAGCTGTCCCGGTGTGAGGCATCGTCTAATCTTGTACAGAATCCCTAGCTTCGAACCGAAGTTGAGTGTCGATGTTAACGTGATACCAAGTAGCTCCAGCAGATCTTTTATAGGTATCGATACATCCCAGAATTCAAGAACCTGGGGAAATGGGCTCTTTGCATTGGATTTTTTTTTTTTAATTATTTCAAGAAAATGTCAATAGTTCTTAAACTAAAATACACTCAAAAGCCCTTTTGGGCTTGTCCTAAGCGTATCGGGCCCTCATATCTAAAATCTATACGTAGGTACGTCTAACACCAAAGACATACAGTAGGTAGATCACTAAAAAATAAGACTAAATGTACATACATCAATATACGAATATAATACACGAAGAATCAATACTACGGATACGAGACAGGCTTGCGTTTTAAAGGCATTGAAATTAACTCGATTGGCCAAGAGCTTACTATGGAGTACCTGCAGTTGAATGTTGCCCATTCTCTCTTGCCTGTGGATGCAGTAAGAATCTGCCAAGGGATACCTCCAGAAGATAGGCAGCAGCGTCTTTCTGTGTATCAACATCCCTTACTGCGCTCGCCAACCCGCCTGCCCAGCGTGGTGAGTATGGCAACAACCCCTCACGTTCAGTACTTAGTGAGCCCGTGTCCAGCAGTGGATATCCTACGCCTGGAAGAGAAGTACTAGTAAGTAGCACAGTACTAGTTAGTACTTACAAAGAACCGTGCAATCCGCGTCTCCATCGGTCTGTCCGTAGAAGAGGTAGCCCGCCTTCAGGCCGTACGAGCACATAAGACTGGCGACGTAGGCGCTGAGCAGCATGCCCTGGATGTTCCGGAGCTGGTTCAGCAAGCAGTATACCACCAGGACCAGGAGAAGGAAGAACGCTGATATCGTCATAGCTGGAATACGACATTGATTATAGTTGGGCTGTTCCTTCTAAAAAAGTTACCTGAAGCGAACGAATTCAATTATGTGCTTCATTCAATTTAAATGTGTATAGTTTTTACTCTAAGAATGTTACCCCTCCTCTCATGCCCGTGGATGCAGTAAGAGCCTGCTAAGGGATACCTCCGGAAGATGGGCAGCAGCGTCTTTCCGCGTATCCACATCCCGTAACGCGCCTGCCAAGCGTGGTGAGTATGCCAGCCACCACTCATGGAGATCCATGAGGGAGGCCTGTGTTCAGTAGTAGACGTTTAACGGCTGAAATTATGAAGGTAATTACTTACTTATTGCAATGAATATTATTTTGTAAGCATCGGTTTCTCTGTTATTGGCTATGATCTTGTAATATGGGAAGGAGACTGCAAGGTTCCCGCTTTTCCCCACTCGGAGATCCACACAAAAGTCTGCGGTCTCCGTACGGCTCCAGTACTCGTAATGGTTGGGGTTGGCCATAACCAGTTCACCTTTCTAAAACAATCAACGTTCTAATACAATAGAGATACTAATGATACAGATTTTTATCTACACTAATAAAGAGTAAAGATTTGATTGTTTGTTTCTTTCATTGTATAATTGGATAGGTTCCGAAAGTACTGGACTGATTTGAAAAACTCATTCACCATTGGATTCCTACATTATTTTTGATGGAAATAGGCTATATAATATCCCTGTATTCCCACGGGAAGGGGAACTACGCTGGTGAAAGTGCGGGTAATATAGAATATTCAAGATATAAATTTGTTAATTTTATTTAATTATCTACTACTGACCCGTGTGGTTTCACCCTTATTAAGAAGGCGTTAATTGGGAAGGACCATGATTGCAAAAGTATACGTATGTACATATCGTCGCTGAATAGGCAAAACTACTAAAGCGCCATTTTGGTCAAAATGAGTTATATAATTGGTTCGACTGCATTTTTTTTTCTCTATTTATTAGTCCGGGTCTCGTGGCGATTGGAGCATTTTTTGGCGCTTTAGCATCAAAAAATAGGCGAAAATCTCGAATAATTCCTACGAATATTTACTAATGTGTCCCTTATTTTGGCACATTTTTAATAATTGTAGGTTTAGTATTTCACTCGCAGCAACTAGCTGTATAAAGCTTTATTAGTAATTTTGGAAAACATACTTTTGATAGCCGATGGCCTTTAAATAACTTTCGCTTAAAGCAGTTTTGTTATCACACATCTTTTAGTCAATTAAGATTAAGGAAAAACCACAAGATGTGGTACTTTAGTAGTAGATGTGGTTTTACAAATTGAAATCTTGCATAATCAAGTTTATAGGTAATTTACAAACATATAGATTCCCTATCGGATAATGAAGAATTTTACTGCAGTTTAAGTACTTCTTGGCAAGGATCTACCGATTCAATAAGTGCATTATCAGAAAATTCAAAAAATAATTCGGACAATAATAAAAATGGGAAAAAAACTACAAAAAAGGCAAATCTGAAGAATAAGAATAACGCTGAGAAAAACATTTGCCAAAAAAGAAGCAGAATTTATTTTTGCCATAAGTCTGTTTGAAATATTTTATCTCTTAGTAAATTTCGCTTACGAATATCTTTTTTTTTAATTTGTAAGTATTTTCTTTGTAAGAGGACGTTATGATAGTTAACTCTTTAGTATTTAGTGACTCCTTACCGCGAACTTAATTTGGAGATTAGCAATTTTCCTTTGCTGAGTTTTTTTTTGGACTTAGAATATTTATCCTAAAGCGACAGGTAACTCTAGATATAGTTAAAATAAGAACAATATAATATATCCATTGAGTAGATAAAATAAAACCATGATATGTTTCCTTTTACAGCATTTACTTTCACGCAAAAGAAAAAAGTTGTGACAGGTTAATCACAAAAAAAAACTTTAAATTGATTTTTCTCAAAATAGCCCTTAGGCACGTTAGTAGTTTAGCCTATTCAGCGACGATATGTTATTTACGAAATATATATGTATATACTATATGATCTACTTTCTGTTCGTAAATTATATATTCTTAATTCTGTGCTAAAAAGAAATAAAACTATTGACTTTGACCCAACTAAACTTATAAATAGTAGAAAAAATGTTGTTATAACAACTGCTAATGTCAAATCTATTTTTGCATCCCGCCAATATACCAGCCGTTCTGCTTATTTGTGTAATAAAATTATTGGAATTATTAAAATCTACTCTATGAATTTATATGAGTGTAAATCGCAGCTTATTGCGATTAGATTATTGAGATTATCGCGGCTTAAACTTCTTAGTTATGAAGAAGCAGAAGCTTTATTTAATATTATTTCGTAAATATTTAAACTTAATACCTACTAATATACATATAATTATTTATACATTATACATACATACATATGTACACACATACAAATACACACACATACGCGCACACGCACAAACACACACAAAACGGAATCAATAATATTACTTTGGAACTTTGTAAAATCACGACAACGACAACGAATTTTTCACCCTACCATCAGGTTTTTGTGTTAAAAGGTTTGTTGTCTTATTTTTAAATGTTCTTGTTAATTACAAATTATCTGAAATGTTTTATCTAAATTTTGTTAATAATTAAATATTTTTTGTATTTCTTTAATAAATTTGTAATAACCATTATTAGGGAGAGCGAAATCTCCTGCTACAAGTAACTACTTACATAATCATCATTACAGCCGTAAGACATCCACTGCTGGACATAGGCCTCCCTCATTGACTTAGAGATCCAAGTGCATGAGGGGTTGTTGCCATACTCACCACGCTTGGCAGGCGGATTGGTGAGCGCAGTTCGGGATGTTCTTACACGGAAAGACGCTGCTGCCCATCTTCCGGAGATATCCCTTAGCAGATTCTTACTGCATCCACGGGCAGGAGAGGAGGGGTGACATTCTACTGCCGGCACCCCACAGCGTAAAAATTATTCACTTCTCCTTAATTAAGTAAGTAGGTATTTAGAATAAGTCTCATGTTTTTAGATTAAAAAGTTTGTTTGTTATATTGTTTTTGCTGATAAAAAAATATTTTTCATTTTCATTTTATTTTTATTTTTGTGTATTTCTTTTAATCTTATTAGAGTTAATGTGTGTAATATAGACTCCATTGATCGAAATATACTATTTTTTATTAATCTTCCCTCCTTATTATTAGTGTATATGAAGATGATTAGCCGTGGGGTGCCGGCTGTAGAATGTTGCCCCTCCTCTCTTGCCCGTGGATGCAGTAAGAGCCTGCTAAGGGACAGCACCAGAAGATGGGCAGCAGCGTCTTTACGTACCTATAACCAACAACACATACTGCGCTCGCCAACCCGCCTGCCAAGCGTGGCGAGTATGGCAACACTCCCCTCATGTTACAGATGCATGAGGGAGGCCTGTGTCCAGCAGTGGATGTGGACAGTAGACAGCCCTATGGCTGTGATGATGATGATGATGATATGAAGATGTAGATTAACCTCTTTTACCCTCGGTTATCAGTTCGTCGATAGATGTGGCGAGCCCACTGCCACTTCGAGTTACCAATCTTTCGTGCTACGGTGACGACTTCCATCCTCTGTCAGCTTGTTAGCATTAATCAAATGATCACTTACCTCTAACAACTTAAAGTCATCTATGACCACGTCACCGATCGAGCACTTATCTGACTCCATAAACATTGATCTTTGCAAAAACGTGAAATCTGTTAATTTCTTTGTGGAAATCGTCACATTTTTATAAATATCATCATCATAGATGTCTAAGCTTGAAAAATTCCACGATACGCCTGTAAAGTCTTCTACACCCCTCGCGGTTAAGTTAAGTTTAACATCTGCAATGTTGGCGCAGATATTTATCCTTTTGTTGTCTCTCTTGAAACTGTACACGACTTCATCTTCACCACAGCACTTAACCACGCACGGTTTTTCTCTACAAAAACTGTAAGTGTCTACCTCTTTGTACTTTAAATCTGTTACGGCTGAATTACAATCTTCGGAATAAACCAATGAGAGGCTGAACAATATATTAATAAACATAAAGAAATACATTTTGATTGCAACGTTAGGCCCTGTTAACGACATTAATTTAATAGCTGTATACAGCTTTATAAAACACGTATACACAACACATATTGAGGAAACTAACATTAATTATATCAATTTACCTACTATTAATAATATTACAAGTCCTCCCTTGTTTACACGTCTTGTTTCAATGTCCTATTGGTTTAGCTATTTTATTTTTTATTATTTGCAATGCAATATTTAATTTTATTAATTTATATAAATAAGCAATTACCATTCTGTCTGTCTTGGCCGATTTCGACCACAGCGACTGTATTTTACTGGACATATAAGGACTTATTATATATATATACTAGCCGCACCCCGCAGTTTCACCCGCGTAGTTCCCGTTCCCGTGAGAATTTTGAAAAAATCCCTTCTTAGTGCACCTTTAGAATACTCAAGGTATATGTGTACCAAATTTCAAGTCTCTAGGTCCAGTGGTTTAGGCTGTGCGTTGTCTGTCAGTCACTCAGTCAGTAACGGAAGAGTTTTATATATATTGATTGATTTATTTATTGTTGTACATGACTATTATTTATAATACAGAGATGATAAATAAGGTCTGACTGAAAACCAGCGCGCTCCCTAGCATTCCTTATGCGTCTCCCGCACATAATGTGGAGGCCCCTGTGGACTCACACAACTTTGTGAACTGGTACCGGGTTGTTCATTATTTAAATTATTATTATTTTGCTTTGGCCCGCTGAGTGAACTGCTTACCGTCTTTTTGCCGCTATGTTTTAAAATATTTATCTATGTAGATGTATGTAGAAATATTTATCTTAGATTAAAATTAGAAATAAGTATTTTTTTTATTATACCTACTTAGTTGATTTTAAGTTTTGTGTGTGTCTTATAAATGTATTTCTTCTTCTTTTACTTCCCTACTAATATAAAACTTGCATATTGCTATGAATATTATTTTGGAAGCATCGGTTTTGCTGTCGTTGGGTTTGATCTTGTAATATGGAAAGGAGAGCGCATATTACCCTTTTTTCTATAAAATAACCGCAGTAGGTAGCACTTTTTGTTCATCCGGGTACTACCACAGATTACAGAACCTAACACCATATCTGTTTCTGCCGCCAAGCAGTTTGTATGCATTGCTGTGTTCTGGTTTGAAGGGTAAGGGGCTGGGGAAATACGGGCCCATGAGACCTCAACTCTTGGGTGACGGGCGCAATGCAATGCAGCGTTGGTCACGTGCTTAGTGAACGTGATCACCGCGGTATTGCAGTTGCAGAGGTAGAGGTTCCTTTTAACATCATCTGGGCCTCAGACTTGTCTCGTCATTTGGTCATGTAAATAAAATCTATCAATAACCATTGATATATGTAAAACATAGATGAGCCCTCACCGTACTGGGGCCGCGCCGTTGTGTTTCCAAACGATATGAGTGAGCTCACTCATGCAAGAAAAAGAAAGTAGTGTTTGCAAATAATGTGGGAGAAAAAGAGATAACACTATTTTTTCGGTACGCGTGGCGTGTTGCGCATTCGTTGGCAGTATTGTACACACAATGCCAGAGTTTTTGATGTGAGGGCTCATCTATGCTTTTATATCAATGTCAATAATGAACATTAAGCTTAAAGGCGCTGGCGCTGTAGTGAGCCGATGACCTTGAGAGTTTCGTTCCTCGTGCCCGGTGTGGGAAGAGTTTAAAGTTTAATCCTCGCGCACGGTCGTATTTGCAATAATCATCATTTCAGCCGTAAAACGTCCACAACTGAACACAGGCCTCCCTCGTGGATATTCATGAGGGGTAGTTGCCATACTCACCACGCTTGGCAGGCGGGTTGGCGAGCGTAGTATGGGATGTTGATACACGGAAAGACGCTGCTGCCCATCTTCCGGAGGATACCTCCTTAGCAGGTTCTTACTGCATCCACGGGCATGAGAGGAGGAGTAACATTCTACTGCCGGCACCCCACGGCAGTAATGCACTTGCATTTGCAATTAATGAATCAAAATCAAAAATGTTACGGGCACTTTGGTTATAAATAAATGATCTACCCGTTGGTTTAAAAATTAAAAAAAATGCCTCGACTGTATAAGAAGATAAAGGTTTTGTGTTTTTTTGAGATTTCCTTGAGGTTTTATACTGAAGTAAATACGTATTTTACGCAAAATTTTAAAACGGGGACTTTGAACATAAAATGTCGTCTATTATACCCTTCAGTTATTTTCCACTAACTGTATTTTTAGAGGGTAGCATCTGAAGAACAGAAAAACTCCGCGATCAGCTCGCTAACGCGCCTTAACTGCTGAAAAAAGTTGAAATCCCTAACAAAATCTATTTTATTTTGTCGCTATGGGCGGCAGTAGAATGTTACCCCTCCTCTGACGACCGTGGATGCAGTAAGATGATACCTCCAAAAGGGATACCTCCAGAAGACGGGCGGCATCTTTCCGTGTATCAACATCCGGTACTGCACTCGCCAACCCGCCTGCTAAGCGTGTTGAGTATGGCAACAGTACTGTCATGATCAGTACTTGTATCATTGAATGGACTGCGTTAGAGTTCGTGAAGCCACCCTTCCAGGATCAGTCTGAAAACCAGCGCTGCCTCGTACCTCTGGCGCGGAGCAGGATACAGCTGAGACTGGTCCTTTTTGGCCAACAGCGGCACAAAAAGGACTAACTGGTGCCCGCCCGACTATCTTTACTTCATTATGTGTTTGTGTAGGTACCTACCTAATCGCATTGTATGTAAGCTATTAATAATTCTCATTATTTAAGTGTAAAGTTATTTATGTTGGTCTTGTATACGTACTGTGTTTTGTTTGTGCTGTTTCGTTGCCAAATAAATGTCTATCTATCTATCTATCTACTTTAGTGATCAATGAGAGGGGCCTTTGTCCAGCATGTCCTACAGCTGGAAGAGATGATAGTGATTATTAAATATTTGCGCTGAAGGCCAAAAGGAACCGAAACCGGGAGGTAAAAACTAATTTCCATAACTCATCCCACGTTTCTAGTCCGTAAAGGTGTAATCATGAATAAATAAGTGAATTATTTCACTCAGTATAGCGAGCTTGCTTCACTTCCGGTAGCCGATTAAAGAAAAATAAGCTTTAACTTGCAGTAGGCAGCAGTAGAATGTCACCCCTCCTTTCATGCCCATGCAGTAAGAGCCTGCTAAGGGATATCTCCGGAAGATGGGCAGCAGTGTCCTTCCATGTATCAACATACTGCGCTCGCCAAGCCTGCCAAGCGTGGTGAGTATGGCAACTACCCCTCATGGATATCCATGAGTGAGGCCTGTGTTGGTAGTGGACGTTTAACGGCTGAAATGATGATGATAGATGATATAATATGGTGCCGTCGTGTGCTGGCAGTAGAATTTTGCCTGACCTCTCTTGCCGTGGATGCTGTAAGAATCTGCCAAGGAATACCTCCGAAAGATGGGCAGCAACGTCTTTCAGTGTATCAACATCCCGTGCTGCGCTCGCCAACCCGCCTGGCAACAATCCCGTCATGATGCTAGAAATCCATGAGGAAGGTATATGACCAGCAGCAGACGAGAACAGCAGTCCTATGGCTGACATGATGGTGTGTAGATAAATGCCTCAATACCCGCTTGTTTGGTTTTGGCTTCGCTCGCGACCAAGATTTTTTAGCCGTTGTTTGGTTTTGGCTTCGCTCGCGACCAGTGATTTATGGTTCCACTAAAAAAAATATTATTCGTAAAATATAGTGTTTATCGACTTTTTGTTTGTTGTTGTTGTCTTTTTATTTTATGGCTTTTTGTGTTTGGTTTTACACAATTCCGCCAGTGTCAAGTTAATTGATAAATTCTTATGTCATTTGGCTGGCCATGTTGGCGGCCATTGTGTAGCTTTTTGTTTGTTCTGGGTGTTGACAATGACAATAACAAATTAAATTTACGTCGCCCAAGAAAAAATAATTTTATTCGATTAAATTAAAATTTAAAAAAAAATATGCATAAAAATGCATTTTAGAATTACGATTAGAATAATATTTTGTTTGGAGGCACCTACTTATTTTATTATTTTTAGTGAGGTTATACTACAAACTACGTTTAAACAGCAGAATATGTAGAAAGATGATAATAAAGTTTGAATAAAAAAACCGCATCAAAATCGCTGCGTAGTTTTAAAGATCTAAGCAAACATAGGGACAGACAGACAGCGGGAAGCGACTTTGTTTTATACTATGTATTTGCAGATAAAAATACTTTTGTTTGTAACAAAAGTATTTTTATCTGAAAATAAAATCTCATTATCACCTGAAGTAATTTTTACTCTGTATATCCCGAACACAGACTAAATTATGATTTAACGTACTGACAAGCTTCATTCCCTTTCCATAGAGCACAAATACCACAAGTTCCATTGTAAAATCCGAGCCAGTATCCACTTAGCGCCGACGCGGAGCGCACGCCGTATTTCGCGCCAAAACGCGAACCAAATGCGGTGCATAATCAGCGCGGCGCGAAACCAAACAAGTGGATACTATCCTTTTTGTTATTAACCTATCCTTATTATGATCTTTCGAGGTAGCGAACCCATCGACGAAACGTACCATCGAGGTAGAGACATCGAGGTATTGAACATCGAGCTAACGTTCTTCTTACTAACAATCCTTATCTCCGCAGCGCGCCACATTGTAACACGCATGTGCACAGTTAGCCTTTACGTATTCATGCTAAACTACCCACTTACTTTTAAAAAACAACGTAGAATAATGATTTTGTTTATAAAAAGAACTATAAAAAATTATATATTTAAATTATGTGTGAACTATCGAAAGGGGTTGATAATGCTTTAAAGCTTAAGCGGTGGGCGTCACGCGCTCAGAAGTGAATATTGCCTTACGTCCGTTGTGCTGTATTGTCTGTGGCATCGGCATGAATGTATAAATTCTCAATTCCTCACTCTGTGACGGGTTATTTACGCCATCTTGGAATTTATTTCTTTGTTTACTCGGCTCATTTCTCAGAGTTTATTGTGAGTATAGTGTCGACAAGAGGTCGGGCTTATTGGTATGGCAAGATGACATGCGACTGCAGATTAAATATTGCAAAAGATAAATTTATTGGAAGTTTTTGGAGGAGGCTTTTACCCGAACCGAGGTCCATAACAAAACTAAATAAATAAACTGAATAATAAGATACTAAAATTATATATTTTAAAGTTAACAATAATGTAATCAATATATAGTATAAAAGAAAGTCGCTTCCCGCTGTCTGTCTGTCCCTATGTTTGCTTAGATCTTTAAAACTACGCAGCGGATTTTGATGCGGTTTTTTTAATAGATGGAGAGATTCAAGAAAAAGGTTTATGTATAATAGATGCATAATATACCCAATACAATACCAGTAGCGGAACACTGATAGTTTTAGAGGTTTCTAATGTAATGTCGTAAAAAGACACATTTTTTGCGCTTACATTGCAAACACTGGCTGAACACTACGAGATAGATCAAAACAATGTACTACAGTATTGTACTCCTTAACAAACATTGGAACGGGGGTACCAAAAAAGGGGGCGAAGGCCTCAAAAGGTCACTAAAGGCCAAAAATGCCATTTTTGGGTTTTTGGACGTTATGGACCATTTGAAGACTTTTATTTTTTTGCTGACCTTCTCTCATTAAGACGGTGCTAACAAAAAAGGTTTCATGTAAATCGGTCAACGCGTTCGGTTGTAATCGTCAAATACACAGACAGACAGACAGCGCGTATGCTGGTGGTATGTATTAACGCGATATTTCAAGTTTTCCATTTTGTAAACGCAAAGAAAAATACAAAAGAGGAAAAACAAATGAATTATGGTTTTTGAAACAACAATGCATGAGTAAATAGCTGTATAAATTTGAATTTAGAATTCCTAACCAAAGAGGAGTTATTTGAGATCAAAGTGACCAGTACGACAAAACTCCAATTTCATATGTCATCATTTCAGCCATAAAACGTCCACTACTGAACGCAGGCCTCCCTCATGGATCTCCATAAGGGGCAGTTGCCATACTCACCACGCTTGGCAGGCGGGTTGGCGAGCGCAGTACGGGATGTTGATACACGGAATGACACTGCTGCCCATCTTCCGGAGGTAGCTCTTAGAAGGCTCTTACTGCATCCACGGGCAAGATAGGAGGGGCATCATTCTACTGCCGGCACCCCACGGCATTATGTAACGACCTAATATGTAGTGTGTCTGCAATTTTTGTCCGGGTATACCCGTTTATCATGAAATTATACGAATCGACTGTCGTGGGTGATTTTTTGATTTATGCTGCAGTTTTTGAGATATGGGGTTTAATTAGTTTTTTTTTGTTCGAGGATAACACTCCTAAACGGATTTAGGTGAAATTTTAAACTTAAAGAGATTACATCAATACAAATCGATTATAGGGAATTTTCGATATGAGCTATAATAGTTAGTTATTGAGATATTAGGATTTATTAATCGATGTTTTTTGTTCAAGCATCTTTCACATATGTATGTCCGGATTTTCATGAAATTTTAACATAGGTAGATTGTATAGTTTGTTATTTTTATAGTGTTTAACCACACTTAGGTAGAACATTTTCAAAGAAATGAGTAACCCTATTAAAAATTTTACGGTTCCGGTGGCATTCAAACACACATCCGTCAAATCGATACTTGACGCTTCCAGCCGGAAGTGCTTTGACCGCTAAGCTACAGAACTAGAACTATTATTATTATTTATTATTATTATTTGTCAGCCGTTATTATCCCACTGCAGGGCAAAGGCCTCCCTTCCCTTCTTCAACTCCTCGCGATTTAACGCTGCTACAGGCCAAGATCTTAAATGGGCGTCTAGTTCATCGCGCCATCTTCTTCTAGGTCTTCCACGTCTTCGGCTTGCGTTAGGTGGAATCCACTCCTAACAATAATAGAACTAGAACTAGAAGCTAGAAAATGTTCTACCTAAGTGTGGTTAAACACTATAAAAATAACAAACTATAGAATAAGCTATATCGTCATTCGTGTATCAACATCCTAGACTGCGCTCGCCTACCCGCCTGGTAAGCGTGGCGAGTACGGCAACAACCCCTCGTGATCTTGGAGGTCCTTGAGGGCATATAATGTCCAGCAGTGGACGTGGATGCCGTGGGGCACCGGCAGTAGAATGTTGCCCCTCCTCTCTTGCCCGTGGATGCAGTAAGAGCCTGCTAAGGGATACCTCTGGAAGATGGGCAGCAGCGTCTTTCCGTGTATCAACATCCCGTACTGCGCTCACCAACCCGCCTGCCAAGCGTGGTGAGTATGACAACTACCCCTCATGGAGATCCATGAGGGAGGCCTGTGTTCAGTAGTGGACGTTCAACGGCTGAAATGATGATGATGAGTGGACGTGGACGACTGAGATGATGAAGTTAAAAAGGTTGGTTACCCTTTAAATTATTTTAAAATTTAACCCTCTAACACCGACCAATATATCCAAAGGGTTCGATAACAGCAAGTTATACATCCGCTCTAAAATCCGGCCTCATCCACTTATCCGGTGTTCTGACGTAGGTCGATCACCGGCTCCGGGTGCGATAGCGCACGCTTCCAATATTAGTTAACCTTTATCAGAGCGGCGTAATTAAATTAGTTGAAGGGACAATTTGGCGCACGTATTTGTAGTTTGTGAGGGTTTTAAGAATCACGTCGGGTTGGGGGAAATTAATAAAATAAATAAATAAATAATGCTGGACAAATCACACAGCATCATCTAGCCCCAAGCTAAGCAGAGCTTGTGTTATGGGTAGTAGATGACTGATATACTTAATGCAATATATCTAGTTCTATATATATAGTTTATTAGGGTGTTCTGGGTGTTTTCCTATATATAATAAAAATATCTATCTATGTAGTATAATGTATTAAGTATATCAGTCATCTAGTACCCATAACACAAGCTCTGCTTAGCTTGGGGCTAGATGATGCTGTGTGATTTGTCCAGCATTATTTATTTATTCATTATTTATTTATTTTTTTTATTTAATATACTACATATGTAGATAGATATTTTTATTGTATATAAAAAAACACCCAGAACTCCCTGAACAAATATCTGCAGATAATATAGTAGTATAATATATATGGTATATATTAATAATGGCAATGTTTTAATAATATATACTTTACCGTATACTAGCCGCATTCTGCGGTTTCACCCGCGTAGTTCCCGTTCCCGTAGGAATACGGGGATAAAATATAGCCATTGTTACTCAGGAATAATGTAGCATTCTAATAGTAAAAGAATTTTTCAAATCGGTCCAGTAGATTCGAAGCCTATTCAATGCATACAAACAAACAAACAATCAAATCTTCTCTCTTTATTAGTAGAGTAGATGTGGAATAGCCGCACTCCGCAGTTTCACCCGCGTAGTTCCCGTTCCCGTAGGAATCGGGTATGAAATATTGCATAATGTTACTCAGGGATAATGTAGCATTCAAATTGTGAAAGAATTTTCAAAATCGTTCAAGTAGTTTTTGAGTATATTCGTTATAAACATACAAAATGCAAATCTTTCCTCTTTATAATATTAGTATTGATATATAGACAAGCTGTCCCGGACCTTCGTTCCCCATCAGATTTATCGAATACTACATCTACAACTACTATAATTCTCGATATAAAATGTATGAGAAAATGGATTTAAATTATTATTTTTGTGAACTTTTACGATTATTACTATATTACATTATCGGGTTTTTATCGCGTAATTACCTTTATTTTATATTCGACGTCGCGGTCTCGTGGTGGTCGCGGGGAGACTGGCCACGACGAGGTGCAATCCGGTAGAAACGTCGGGAATAAAATAAAATAAAGGTAATTACGCGATAAATACCCGATAATGTAACATAGTAATAATGTGTTATGATCGCGAAAGTAAAAACTTTTAACGTGTTAAAATCTCACTAATATTATAAAGCTGAAAGTTTGTTTGTATAGATGTATTGTACGGATGTCTTCACGCAAAAACTACCTTGCGGATTGAGCTGAAACTTTGCACATATTGATCTTGACCAGGATTAACACATAGGCTACACTTTATCCGGGTACAACGCATGCGAAGCAGTGGGCAGAATCAAGTAGCCTATAATTATGTTATTTCGGGCCCAGACAATATCAAAAAATCGAATACTCGAGATATATATGGTATAACTAATCCGACTTTGTTTTTATAAATAAACTATTGGTATAAGGGGTCTGTAATACGTGTACTAAGCCGAAAGGGGGTGATTCTGAGTAACAACTCACTCCAAGGAACAACTTTAGTTAAGGCCAGGTTATTCCAGCGGCGAGTTTCTGAAGGAGTGCGCGCGGGCGCGCCCTATTTAACATACATACATACATATAATCACGCCTTTTTCCCGTAGGGGTAGGCAGAGACCACTTCTTGCCACTTGCTACGATCCTTACATACTTGTTTCGCTTCGTCCACTTTCATTATTCCCTTCATACATGCTCTTCGGTTTAGGGTACTCTTGACCTGGCCTTTTTTCAAGACGTCCCTGACTTGGTCTTCAAACGTCCGCCTAGGTCTACCCCTTCCAACACTTTCATTCACACTCGCCTTATACACTTTTTTCGTCAATCGTTCTTCATTCATTCTCTCGACATGGCCAAACCATCTCAGCATACCTTTCTCTATTTTCGTCACTACATCTTCTTTCAGACCACAACGTTTCCTTATCTCACTATTTCTTATCCTGTCACTCAGTTTAACTCCTATCATACTTCTTAACGCTCTCATCTCAACTGCATTTATTCTGCTTTCATGTTTCTTCTGCCATGCCCAACTTTCACTTCCGTACATGAGTGTCGGAACCAACACTCCCTCATGCACAGCCAAACGAGCCTTGTTAGACACCTTCCGACTGTTCATAAAGGAGTGCAGAGCTCCATTAACCATGTTTCCTGCATTCACTCTTCTTTCAATATCACTCTCACACTTTCCATCTCTTGTAAACTTTGAACCCAAATACACAAACTCATTCACCTGTTCAATTTGTTCACCTCCAATCACGATATTGCAGTCTGTCACTGCCTCATCTCTTTCAAACACCATCACTTTCGTCTTCTTTACATTCATCTTCATTCCCTTTCTAACAAAAGCTCCACTCATAGCAGTTACCATCTCCTGCAACTCCTCGGCCGAAGACGCAAGTAATAATACGCCCTATTTAAAATCTATATAAATTCGTTTAAATGTTTTAAATTAGGTTTTCAGCACAACTAACCGTCTTCTAAAAATCGTTGCCTATTTTCTGAGATGTTTTTTCATAGTATAACATTGATACACTTGAATTACAACCACAAGAACGATCAAAAACTATCCTTCCTTAGTAATGTTTCATTAATGGTTCAATGGTTCATTTATTGGTAAAATTAATATAGTTTTACATGTCAAATAGTAGATAATTAAGGTACAACTTAATTATAATAATACACTAAAATACATCATATATTAGCAAGTTACATAATTAATTATAATATTTTAATGATTAAATTATACATTTTAACTAAAAATGACACCAATGAATAAAATTGAATAATAATAATTATGTCAAATTATGAAAGTAGCAATATGGAATAAGAATATAATATCATGTCAGGAATTCGTCAATCCTGTAGAAGGATTGCCATTATCAGGTGAAGTGAAAAATATCGTGTTTTGAACCGTTAAATATTCAAAATCAAAAACGTTTATATTTTTTCGATCAAAACATATATTTGATCGTTTAAAATTGAATCAAAAATTGGCTAATTTGGAATATCGTGGCCTTAAACGGTTTTTCAGGATTTTCATTTAAGAAAAGTTTTCACTTCAACAGCTGATTCTTCGATTATGGAGACCTAAACGCCAGCTTATTCTTGTCATTGACCTCTAAAAAGTTGCCATATGAGTACAAATAAAAATACCTGAAAACACAGGGTTTTTTTTATAAAAATGTAAAAAAAAACGAATATGACCTTAGGATCATCTTTTCATCACGCCAACTAGTAAAATTGTAAATAAAAATATCTAAAAAAGATAAAATACAAATTCCCGATCTTTTCCCTTCCAAAAAAACTACTTGTTTCCATGGGCTGAAACCCCTTTGGGTTTGTACATACTATAATATACCCTGAACAGTAAGCGATATTATAATACATGTACTAAGCCGAAAGGGGGCGAACTGGTAGAGATTGCTCTTTAGCAATCTTCATCATCATTTCACCCGTAACGCGTCTACTACTGAACACAGGCCTCCCTCATGGATTTGTTACAGTGGTCTATCTAAGCTGAATAAACAAGTAGAAAATGTTCAAACCTTAAACGTATACAGTGTCTACCATGAGTTGTCTCTGTTAGATCGCCTGCCGTTACTACAGTAGTAATAGTACGTTACTATGACATCTGTCAGATTTGTAACTCATGCTACCAAATTCTGAGCAAATCAAGCCCAAACTACAGTCGCTGTAGTGTAGTTTACTGCGTATTTTAGTACCAAACTATCCGCTAGAGGCGCTGTACAAGTTTTTTTCATATATATTTTTACTACAGTCGCTAGCGACTATAGATTGTGAAATCTCATGGTAGACCTTCAGGAAGGAAGTGGAGACTGGGCAATTATAATAAATCCAGCGCGGAGGTATGTAGGTCGTAGAATAACTTCGCCCGGCCTGTTGTGGGTCCCTGGGCGGCGGGTCGGTGCAGTGTACTGGTCGCCGGAAAAGCGCTACAAACTCTGGCTCTAACCAAGCGTATTTCTTGTAGAATCTCGCTAATATTATACCTAAAGCCGAAAGTTTGTTTGTATAGATGTATTGATGTTTGTTACCTCTTCACGCAAAAACCATCCAACGGATTGAGCTGAAATTTTGCACACGTAGGTATAGATGTTCAGGATTAACAGAAAGTCTACTTTTTATCCGGGTACAACGCATGCGAAGCGGGCACAAGCTAGTAAATATTCTTCTTCTTATAGTGCCTCTCCAGTTATTGAAGGTCGGCGGTCATCCTCTTGAATTGTTCTTTATCTTGGGCCATCCGGAAAAGATCTTCAGCCTTTGTTATGCCTGTCCACTGCCGTATATTCCGCAGCCAGGAAAGTCTTCTTCTGCCAACAGATCTTTTTCCTTGTATCTTCCCCATCATGATAATTTGCAGCAGTTGGTACCGGTCATGTCGCAAGATATGGCCGAGATAGCCAACTTTTCTCTGTTTGATGCTGCTCTCGTGTCCATAGAGTAAACAAAACAGAGAAACCAAAAGATTATACAATTGCTGAAATAATGACGATGATGAATCGGTCATAGGAGAACGGTTGCGGAATCGCTTTCGCCGCTGATCGTAGATGCCTGAAACTTGGAGGGTTATATTTGACGTTGGCATCCGATAAGAAAGGATATCGCTTTCATCATTACAGCCCCCAGCGCTGCTATCCCTGTCCACAGCTGGGCATAGGCCTCCCTCATACATCTCCAAGATCATGATGGGATAGTAGCCATACTCGCCACGCTTGGCAGGCGGGCTAGCGAGCGCAGTACGGAATGTTGATGGAAAGACACTGCTGCCCATCTTCCGGAGGTATCATCGTCATCATCATATCAGCCGTAGGAAGTCCACTGCTGGACAAAGGCCTCTGTAAGTCTTAATTTCATTAAGTATTTTAAAGCAATACAATTTATGTCATTGAAGTCGGTTTTTTTTTTGTTGACAAATTAATAAGGAACAATTAGGAACCTGCAAAGTATATATAGTTTCAGAACGAAACTAAAAAAGTTTTTGTTTGATAAGCCATTAGACCAGAAAGATCTCAAACATGACATCAGTATCATATAGGTTTTTTGGTTTATTGACAATTAGATTTCCCACATGGATTTGTTTCTTAAATAATTAAGTTATAGATTACGGTTCTATTTTTTTCTTTTTTGTTCCAACTCAATCTTTTATTTTAATGTTGATTTTTGCTTGTAAGTTCTTTGTGTTTTTATTGTATGTATAAGAATGTGGTTACATCCGTGACATCACTGTCGGTTCTGGCGGAAGATCAGCGTTAGTTGTCCATGCAGCTAACACAATGCTGAGCCATTTGTGATACCTGTTTGTTTATTCTTATAACTGTGAAAATTTGTATCACAAATAAACAAATTTTCATTTTCATTAATGAATTATGTAGTTTTGGTATTGCGCTGATAACCGTAATTGCGGTAAAATGAGGTAATGTCCACTTTTTGACCCCACGCAACACGTTATATTAAAACATTTAGACCTTCAATGCACATGTATTGTATGTCCGAAATGGATAAAATTGTTTTCACACTAATTTTATTTAAGCCCTTTCGTGTACATGGAAAATGTAACAATTTAACAATAAAGTTTTCTTATTCTTATTCATGATTTTCAGGAATGTTGTCATCCTTTCAGATGTCATCGTTGCTACCAACAGTACACCAACGTTCAACTTAAATTAACTCTACGAGCATCAGTTGTCGTTAATCTGGCATCTACATATGTCGAATGGAGTTCCCTGACTCTTTCTAACTCGTATTAACACACTTACCTGTCTCCTTCGCCGTCTTGCTCTAAGATATATCTGCTGGTTTAACTGAGGCAATCGCCCTTATCGCTTGCTCTTAAGATATATAGGAGAGATATCGCTACACTTTATTTAAAAAGAAAAAAGCCTTGTTTGGGACCTCTGTGACATATTGCATATTGTAGGGTCAGACGCATGAGGTTCGAGTTGTGTTCCCGCGGTGGGACGCAGTGAGTAAATGACGAGAAAAGCCTATGGCCCACCTGATGTTAACCTCGATCTCGATCTCGTTCACTAGCCCAACGCTGCATTGCATTGAGCCCGTCACTTCGAGACAGAGTTGTAAGTTGCCCGTAACGTTCCCGGCCTCCATACCCTTCAATCCGAAACACAGCAAAGCAGGCATTAGGTTCTCCTTGGCGGCGAAAATAGGTATGTTGGTAGTACCTACTTCCCCGGTTGAAGTCTACAGAAAAATGTCTACTACTCTAACAACTAGACTCGATAAATGCATAGGTACTTAAGAGTAGGATTGTAACCGACTCCATTTCGATTCTATAAAGATTCTTTAGCAAATGAGTTTTCTTAATAAGTCAAAAGTGACTTATTAAGAAAACTCATTTGCTATCATATAAATCAGTTTTCTGACTTACAAAGTCGGTCTGGACCGTCAACCGTCTGGACGCGACAGCCCAGTTGATTCAAAAGGTGCAGTTGAATCAAGTTGAATCAACAACAAACACAAAAATAAGGGACTACAACTCGCCTGATTATTTTAGTTACTCTTTAGTCCACTATTTATATTTAACAACATCTGCCATACTTTTAATTCAACCAAAGATAACTTGTTCTTATTTTGCGAATTGACTATTCTATGTACCTTTCTGCTCTATTGAAGAAACACTTATTTACTTTGACTTTCATGAATAGTCGAATGATACTTAAAATTTAAAATTTTACTTATAAGAATAATCTATGAATTTATTCGTTCATTCTTTGTGATTGAAGACAAAAAACATGTCTTTATCTCTAAAAGTTCGTCCTATTTCGTCGAAGCTGTTAAGCAATGGCATACTTTGCTCCATTCACGCGGTAAGCTATATAAAATCCACATTATTTCAGACGGGAACTTTCAGTAAACAGTGCCCTATTGTTCGCTAATTCGTTCACTTGCGGTCTAATGCATGAGAGATGGTTGGGAAGGCCTGTGTGAATTTAAATTCATCGGTACTCTTTAAAGAATGAAAATACGTTCATTGTTGGTCACAAACAACACCGTAAAAAGAGGTAAGAGGGCAGGATAAAAAATACAAGAAGAACAGGACATCATATTCTCAGCCGTAGGAAGGCCTCCCCACGAATCTCCAAAGATACCCTTCATCAGGAGGTTGTTGCCATACTCATCAGGCTTGACAGACGGGTTGGCGAGATGTTCATACACGGAAAGACGCAGCTGACCAACTTACAGCACTGTCCCTAAGTATATTCTTACTGCATCCACGGGCAAGAGAGGAGGGGCAACATTTACTGCCAGTCTCCACGGCATACAAAAGTTTGAAAAAACATTTTAATTTAATTAAGCACGAAGTAAAAAAGCGAGCAATAAACTGCTTCACTTCTATTCATTAAATCAAATCAAATCAAATCAAATGTTTTTATTTGCAACCAAGAAACAATAATACACAGTACACATTTTAAAAGGCAAAAAAATGTAGTCTTAATAATTCGCTTAATTTATTGCCCGGGCAGTAGAATGTTACCCCTCTTCTTCATGTAAAGTAAAAGCCTGCTAAGAGACACGTCCGGCCTTAGTAAGCGTCAAGATTTTTCTTGAAATGTTCTACATAAGTGTGGTTTAACACTATATCCAAATTACAAACCCGTGTATTTTCAAAAAAAATATAAAAGAAACACAAAAATTACACAGTTTAAATTAAAAAAAAATAATAGACATAAATCCGCCGCCAAATCAGCGTACGCTATGTCAGACACAGCACTGGTTTTCAGTGGCGATTTTTGCGCAGAATACACAGCACCATTTCAAACATTCAATTTTTCATTGACATTTAATCACTTAATAGTAATTTCAATTATGGTATATTTAATTCTCGCTTACGCTTATGCCTTGAACCCGCCGCGTTTCGTTCCGCTGAGTCAGCCAAGAGCATCGCGCGGCAGTTTTCCGGCGAATTTCGGAGAATTTCGGCGAACTCCGGCATTTCCCGGCGAACCTCGGCCAATCAGAAGCGCGCGCTACTGTCGCCACGATTCTGTAATCTCGCCTCGATTCATCACAATTAGGTTACCTTTATGCGGGGAGCGATTAAACGGATTTGCTTCTATGTGATTTTATTGTTTTTAACCCCCCGACGCAAAAAGAGAGGGGTGTTATTTGAATAATGCAATGGGATTAATTGAAGTTATATTAAATCGTCTCCGGACGCTTGGCAGATGTAAAATATTTTTACCACGGTCGCCATAGTCACCACAGTCGCCACAGTTGCTTCAGTAGCACCAGATGCCATAGTGACCACAGCCGCCACAGTAAACCTTGTCGCCACAGTAGCCCCAGTCGCCACAGTCGCCTCAATCAACACGTACCCACAGTCAACAAGTACGCCACGGTCAGCTAGTAACTAGTTACTAGGCCGTTCGCCCTAGTACTAACTCGTACACCAAGCGTCACGCGTCACCTCTCGTTCGATCGGTTTCACCCACAGGTTTCACCCCCGCAAAAGATGTTTCACATAAAAAAAATTGAGCGTTATTTTTCATCTCATTATCCCAGTAGTTTCTCGACGTGTGCGCGCCGCAGCGCAAGTAAACTCAGCCTGTGCTGCACCGGCATTGAACCGGCACTATTTGCCGGTATAAATTACCCCGAACGCGCGGGCTGCAAGGCACACATTTTACATAACACTAGTTAGTGCCAGCGACTTCGCACGCGGTGCGCCACCGATGTTAATTTTGAATCAGATATAACTTGTCAAACTTTCGCGATTTGCCAACATATTATTTAGAAAATAACAGGATTTTATCGCGTACTTTATCGGTAATCGTTGTAGGAGTTGTGGTAGTAGTGTAGCAGTTGTAAAATAGTAGTAGTAGAGAACTAGTAGTTAGAAGTTGTAGTAGTACCTAGGTGAAGTTTATCATCATCATTTCAGCCGTAAAACGTCCACTACTGAACACAGGCCTCCCTCCTACGAGTAGATCTCCATGAGGGGTAGTTGCCATACTCACCACGCTTAACAAGGCGGGTTGGCGAGCGCATTACGGGATGTTGATACACGGAAAGACGTTGCTGCCCATCTTTCGGAGGTATCCCTTAGCAGGCTCTTACTGCACCCACGGGCATGAGAGGAGGGGCAACATTCTACTGCCGGCACCCCACGGCGAAGTTACACTTAATTAATAATAATACAACGGTTTGACATGCAGGTTATAAACAATAATAAAAAATAACAACAATAAGACAAGTAAGATATTCAGGCAATAGGTATAATATAAAACTCAGCAGCATTCTGAGCGGTGCTGGACTGACCAATAGGCTGCGTAGGCTGGAGCCTAGGGCGGCAAATTTTAGGGGACGGCATAATTAGACCATTTATTTTTTTAGTCTTAGAGACACATAAAAATCTTATATACACAGATGAAAACAATCTTGGATATTTAACAAAAAATAATTTTCATACCTACTAAAATACAAGTACTGCTTAAGGGGGCCACTCGCACACACACACACACACACAAAACGCGCGCGCGCGCACGCATACGCCCGTCCTATTTAGTTTATAATTATTAATTTCTTTATTTAAAAATTCAGAATCCATGTATGTCTAGGAGTTGGGCGTTGACACTGCCGCACAGCGCGTCGGTTGCGTCATCGTTTCATTAGAATTTGTGTCTTTGTTACTTGTCTGAATAAATGATTTTTATCTACCTTTATCCCACTAATATAATATTATAAAGCCGAAAGTTTGTTTGTATGAATAGATGTTTGTTACCTCTTCACGCAAAAACTACTCTACGGATTGACGTGAAACTTTGCACTGGTATAGATATTGACCAGAATTAACAAATAGGTTACATTTTGTCCGGGTACATGCGAAGCGGCGGGCAGAAGCTAGTCTTTAATAACAGGAAAAGCTGATGTAGTGAGGACAATAGAGTACAAATCATAAAGTTACAATTTCATTGTATCCAAATTGCTTAAGTTAGCGGCAGTAAAAATTGAATAGCCTACAGACGGCTACTTTTTAAACCTGCCACTGATACTGGCGAGCGTAATGCTTGTACGTCGCTGATGTTCAGCTTACCCCTGTGTTCAACTGTTGTTCGTCGGCCAGTGTAAATGAGTTTATGTTTCACTTGATGGCTTTAGATTGTGTATAAAAGAAAGTGTTATAATAAAGTTAAAAGTTGATGTTAAACAAAACCGTTTAAAAAATGCAACAGTTCTGCAGATTTCATATCTCCCGAGACAGCAGGAATCTGGAATTTTGGGAGTTCGTTGTTGCGAGTAATTCTCACTAGGGGCGGACCTTTCGAGTGAATAGCGTTAGTGGTTCGCGGTTCTAAATATGGGGACATAGTTAGCATAGCCTGGGCATAGCTTATTGCAGTAGCAGCCATTATACTCATTTATAGATGTAAATCATCTTTGGCGGGGGCTAAAACCGATAGGACGAGAGGTGACGCGTGACGCTTGTGAGTTAGTGCTAGGTCGACTGCCCTAGTGACTAGTTACTAGGGCGACCGCCCTTCGTCCATCGTGCCCATCGTTATGACTGTGGCTACTGTGGCAACTGGGGCTACTGTGGCGGCTATAGCGATTGTTGTGACTATGACAACTGGAGCAACTGTAGCGACTGCGGTAACTGTGGCGACTATGGCGACTGTTGTACACCGGGTCAGCTAGTATACAAATAAAACAATTGAGGACTAGTTAAGAAACGAAAATAACAAAATATTCACGTTCCCATTAATTGACCATTAGAAGATTTTTGGTCGAGTCAATTCTTGGTTTTCCGAAGTCGGTTAAAAGTTCTAGCATCTTAAAAGCACTGTAGCAGCGCAAGTCACGAGACACAATGAAACTAAACTAATACGGTAGAACTGTGCATCTCTGGTGCGCCGAATAAAAAGCCCGAGTGAGGCCCTACCGCGGTAACGTTTTACAATAGGGCGTTCCATTAAAAAGTCATCACATTATTTCAGCCGTAAAACGTCCACTACCGAACACAGGCCTCCCTAGATCTCCATGAGGGGTAGTTGCCATACTCACCACGCTTGGTAGGCGGGTTTGCGAGCGCAGTTCGGGATGTTGATACACGGAAAGACTCTGCTCCCCTTCTTCCGGAGGTTTCCCTTAGCAGGCTCTTACTACATCCACGGGCATGAAAGGTGGGGTAACATTCTACTGCCGGTACCGCACGGCAGCGCAACCTCTTAATAAAGCTTTCTAGGCAGAAACGCTTGGGCTTCTGCAAGCAACAAAAAAAATTACAGCTTGCATATTTCTTGCATGCATAGACAGTGCTAATCAAACGACGCTCGTTTTTAAAACAGACTAGCTTATGCCCGCCGCTTCGCATGCGTTGTACCCGAATAAAAAGTAGTCTTTGTGTTAATCGTGGTCAACATCAATACGTGTGCAAAGTTTCAGCTCAATCCGTAGCCTAGTTTTTGCGTGAAGAGGTAACAAACCATTCAAACAAACTTTCGGCTTTATAATATTAGTAGGATAGCGCAGCACTTACAAATTCACTTAAAAGACCAGACACCAGGTCCAAATCGAGGCGAGGAAGCCAGCAGCAACGACGAGGAAGCACCACCCGAAGACACCCCATCCTCACCGCGAGCACCTACACGCCCCCCACCCCCCTGCCTGCCCCATCCACTCGCTGAGAGACCCTTGGCGCGCAGTGCACGACGGGACGCGGAGGTATAAGGGTCGAAACAGTTGGTGCCTCTACCAACAATAACAAGTACGTGAACATTCCCGCTATTTAATATGAATGTAATAAGTCACTATAGTAAAATAGGTCCAAATCCATTGCAGAATGCCACAGTGGCACACTTCAAATTAGCAGAAAAAGACACAGTCAAAGTATTTGACTTGCTTGACGTGCTGGGCAAAAAGTCACAGATCGTGCACAGTGAACAGCAAGGGCGATGCGTTGGCAAAGGAAAGGAGCCAGTCTCATTCCAGACTCGCCCAGTGCGATCCCCCGACCACAAAGATCAAAACTAGAGCTAAAATAAACTCCGAAAAAGAACACCAGAAAATATGGGAACGCATTTCATTTCACACAATTCATTTTCAGAATTTTCTTAGTACGATCATTTTGTTTTATGAGGCAACTATTCTGTTATATTATTATCTGTGGTAATAAATCTTGTGGTTATGTCGGTTTTACGTAAGTATTAACGTCATAACATAGAGGCATTTATGTGTTGTATTCATAGAAAAGTAATTAATAATTAAATAAAGGAAAATTTGTAAGTAATTAATTAGTAAAGGATTAATAAAATGTGTTTAAATGACAAAATAGAAATACTCGTATGTGCGTAGGTAGTTTATAAAACTGTCGCGTGCTTTAACGGTCCACCGTTCATCATCAGCAACCGCGGCTTAGTCAGCTCAGACGTATTGACCTGTTCTTTCCTCAGATTAAGGCGGTTATCACGCTGCCACGCACCACGCTGCATGTTGCGTTGCGTTGCGTTGTTCTCATTCGAGAACAAGTAGTATTTATTGAGCTTAACCCTAGAGCCGTGTGGTTCCGGCTGCTTACGTCATAACTTCATAAGCGAGGGAATAAGCAAATTGTTTTGTTTAAATACCAAAAATAAATGAGATTTACTCCGGTCGCGTGGTGATAGACTACCCACAATGTTATTATACTGTGAGTACAATATAAATGGTGGCCGGCAGTTGAATGTTGCCTCTCTTGCCCGTGGATGCAGTAAGAATCTGAAAAGGGAATCCCCGAAAGTTGGGCAGCAACGTCTTTTCGTGTAATAACATCTCGCGATCGCTAAGCGTGCTAAGCGTGGAGATTATCAACAACCCCTTATTGGAGATTCATGAGGGAGGCTTATGTCCAGCAGTAGAGATGATGATGTTGAGGCGTCAGTCGATAATTTCCCGTCCACTTCGAGATGGATAAATAAATAATTATTTAATTTATCAACAAGAAAAAACCGAGTTACGACGGTTTGTGTATTTTTAGTAAAATCTAACATGTTACTGAAAATACCAAATAAACGAGCCGGTGACGGACGGACAGACAGAAAGACATAGCGAAACTATAAGGGTTTCGTTTTACTAAGAAACTCTAAAAATTACCAAATCGGTTCATAAACGACGGAGTTCTGAGGTAACAAAGATTAAAAAAACATGACTTGAGAACCTTCCTTTTTATTGAAGTCGGTTAAAAAATAACAAAATATTCAGTTGAATAGAATATTTATTTTTATTACCAAAACGAAATTAAAACACGAGCTTTAACAACAAATACATCACCCGCCATTTTGCGGATGCGGCCATTTTGCATGTTTTTATTACATATTGTACAGTCACCGGACTACCTTGCGATATCGCCTATTTCTGACAGAAAACCATCCATACAATATTAAGATTAGTTGCAGTTCGTTCACTGTCATTTTGGAGAAGGTAACCAAGTAAGTTGCAGTACGTGCGTTCGTGCTTCACGGTGAAAATAATATCCAAACTTTTGGTCGCATTTGGTGCGTCGAGTATGTAAGAATAGCTTGAACAAACAATACCATAGATAAACATAAACATAGCACAATCCTGATCCTATTGGACTTACAAAACATCCTAGACCGATACCAGAGTTGGTCACTATAATTTTTTGGCCCACGGTGTGAGTTGCGTACTATCTTTATTTTGTAGCAATCTCATGGCAGTGGAATATTGCTCTCCTATCTTGCCCGCGGATGCAGTAAGAATCTGCTAAGAGATAGCTCCGGAAGGTGGGCAGCAGTGTCTTTCCGGGTATCAATATCCCATACTGTGCTCGTCCACCCACCAACCAAGCGAGTATGGTAACAATCCCCTCATTATCTTGGAAATGTAGGAGAAAGTCCAGTGTTCAGCAGTGGAAGTGAACAGCAGTCTTCAAAGAAATGAATAACCTTATCAAAAATGTTACGGTTCCCGTGGGATTTGAACCCACGTCCGTCAAAACGATATTTGACGCTGCCGGAAGTGCTTTGGCCGCTAAGCTACGAAACCCATGTCGGGACCCGCTGAAATTCTTGATAAGGTGATGTCGGTTTGAGCAACCGAATAACAGCAGTCCTACGGCTAATAAAAAAAATCACTTTATCCGCATCCGTTCCGTTGGGTATCCGCTTATATTTAAAATTAGCTAAAGGTCCTATGCCCAGCAGTGGGATCAGACGGGCTAATAATATAGGTCCAACCTTATCATCATCATTTTCATCACCTAAAACGTCCACTACTGAAAATATATGGATCATATCCTCATGGATCTCCATGACGGTAGTTGCACTCACCACGCTTGGCAGGCGGGTTGGCTAGCGCAGTAAGGGATGTTTGTACACGGAAAGACGCTGCTGCCCATCTTTCGGAGGTATACCTTAGCAGGCTCTTGCAGTAAGATTCTCTCATGCCCGTGAATGCAGATTCACGGGCATGAGAGGAGGGGTAACATTCTACTGCCAGCACCTCACAGTAAACCTTATCATAATTGTTTTTAAATTATCTGTCTGATACATATTTCAAACTCCTTCTTCTACCTACAAAGAAAAAATACTAGATTTTATTTTCCATAATTATGATCTTGGACGCGGTTTTTTTTTCTTTCTCATGTTTATCTTCAACTGGAATTGAACAGGCTCACTGGGCGCCGAGAGTTTGTGCGTAGCTTCATCCTCTCCCTCCCATCCACTCGAGAGTTTGTGCGGAGCTCCATCCTCTCCCTCCCATCCACTCGAGAGTTTGTGCGAAGCTGCATCCGCTCCCTCCCATCCACTCGAGAGTTTGTGCGAAGCTGCATCCGCTCCCTCCCATCCACTCGAGAGTTTGTGCGAAGCTGCATCCGCTCCCTCCCATCCACTCGAGAGTTTGTGCGAAGCTGCATCCTCTCCGTCCCATCCAGCAGAGAGTTTGTGGTTCTTTTTGGATTGTATGGTCCTCTTCTTATTCCATGCACCGGGGAGTTTGTTGTTCGAACTACACGTACAACTACAAGTTTTTCCGTCTTGCTGCCTCAAGAATGCTTTGGCCACTAGCTCAGGTTTCGGTTTCATAGCTGGAAATTATAGAAATACTTTCTTATGCCTACCTCGTTTATCCGTGAATCAACATCCCGTACTGCGCTCCCAACCCGCCTGCATGGAGATCCATCAGGGGCAGTTGCCTGGTAGAGGCCTGTGTTCAATAGTGGACGTTTTACGGCTGAAATGATGATGATCATCATCGTCATGATAATGACGATTTCCAGTGGGCCGTGTTGACCGAGTGGTACGGAACACCGACTTTTAATCCGAAACGGATTGAAAGTCGGTGTTCCGGTGTTTGGTGCTCAGCTGGTATCGATCTGATACCAGCTGAGCACCAATGGATTTTTCTTTCTTGAAAAATGTATGTGCCCTATTAAGACGTGCTTTAACGGTGAAGGAAAACAACGTGAGAAATCTCGCGGCTTAGTTACCTGTTCTTTCCTCGGACTAATTTCTCTTCTCTCTCTGATCTCGGATTAAGCTGACTATACTGAAGATAGGTACAGGTGCCGGTAAGCCTGATCCATCTAACAAAGTCCTAGGCAGCGTCCCGTGCAACATAAATACCAGTTGCTAACGCTGTATAAATCATCTATAATAGATGTAAGGCCTTACTTTTTTTGACGATACTTACAATGCAGAGAAGGTCCAATAAATAAGTCTGCTAATCTTGGCCATTCTCTTAGCTCGCTAGCTATTCTCTCCTGGTTCCCGTCTTCCTGGTATTTTCCTTCCACCAATGAATGCAATGGAGAACAAATCACAATTATTACCACTGGAAATAAATAAGTTAACAAAAAATTAATAAATAATGCTGGACAATTCAGCATTATACAGCATTATGCTGAGATGTCACCTTTTGGCTCACTCGTCATATAGGGACTTACCCACATTATTAAGAGCCTGTACTGTCCCACTGCAGGGCAAAGGCCTCCCTAATTATCATATTTATTATATTAATTTAATAATTATTATATGGCTTCTTCTTATTGTTGTTATATGTTGTTTGTTATTTTTTTGACTTTATTGTTTACCTGTATGTCTTGTGTGCCAATAAATGTGTTTTCTTTCTTTCTTTCATTCATTATAATAGCCACAAGCTAAGCTTGCAGAGCTTGTGTTATAGGCAGTAGATGACTGATATATACCTAGTCTTGCCATAAATACTGAAACAAAGAAAAACATTTTTTTTCTCTTGCAAATAACATTTATTACTTTTACAGTGTGTTAGTATAATACATAAATATAAAACAATTTAAAATATAAAAAGCTTATTCGAAGTGGTCTCCATTGGCTGCAATAGAGTCCTTTAAACGTTGAGGTCAATTATCAATAGAAGCACGCACTCATTCCATGGGAAAATTCTTCACTGCCAATCGTAAGGATTGTTTTAGGGACTCCAAATTATCATGGCGTTTAGAGCAAGCCGTACTCTCTAAAACTGACCATAAATCATAATCCAGCGGATTAAGATCGGGACCAGACGACGGCCAGTCTTCAGCTCTGATGAAGTCCGAAATGTTCGTTTCCAACCAAGACTGCCTAGACCGAGCTTTATGACCCGGCGCCGAGTCTTTCTGGAAGGACCATTCTTGGTTATTGAACATGGTGTTGTTAAGGGGCTTCACTACCTTCTCAAGAATGGTATCTTGATATACTTGTGCCGATGTTTTGTTACCTTTTTCACAAAAGTATGGCTCAGTTACTCCTTCATAGCTAATACCCCACCAAACCATCTCTGAAGTCGGATAGTGCCCACGTTGCACTCTGTCGACTAATTGGTAAGCTTCCTTAGAGCTTTGAGCATAAATAAGGTCATTTTGTTTGTTAAAATGTTGCTCAATTGTAAAAAAATTCTCATTCGTAAACAAAATTTTTCTGTGACCTCCATTTGCGTACCGCTTCAGTAATTGTTTCGATTTTACCACCCTATTCTTTTTTAAATTATCAGTTAAGAAATGACCAGTACGTCTCATAAAGGCTGCAAGTTCTAAGTCATCTTTTTAAATACGCGACATGGTTCTAGGTGCTATCTTCATCTCCCGAGATAAAATCTTTTGCTTTCGGACAGGATTTCTTCGAATTCTTTCCCTTACTGCTTTGACCACCTTTTTCGTACGAACACTACGTGGACGGCCAGATTTTTTTCTGTCACAAACAGAGGAGATCTCATTGTACCTATTAATAGCCCGGTACACCAACATTTTACTAATACCAAGCGTATGAAGAGTTTTAAAAATTGCATTTGGCTCCATACCTACTTGGTGTAATGCAATCACAGCGATTCGGTTCTCTTTATCATCCCACTCCATTTTAGTATCGCAAAATATTGTACAATTTATTGGCGCCAAAATGAGAAAACTCAATGAACAATGATATAAAAATAACAGGTTCCAAATTAAAATGTAATATTTTGTTGATTTTTAATTGTAACAGTATTTATGGCCAGACTAAGTATAATTAATGAATACATTATACTACATAGATAGATATTTTTTATTACTATATAAAAAAACATCCAGAGCACCCTGAACAAATATCTACAGATTGTACAGACATTTGTCCCTAGGCGAGTATCGAACCCGAAGAGGTTGCCTCTTACGTCGCAGGCGGACAACCCCCACTGCGACTCAGAGGTCGTCAAAAATAACGGATCGAAATAAAGACAAAAAATACAGAAGCTAAATTTACGTAATCATGATCAGGACAGAACATAATACACACATACATAAATAACTGTTGTCAACGGAATAGTTAGTAAAATCATGGACCAAATAAATACTGTAGGTCTATGACTTTTCACAATCTATACTCGCTAGTGGCTGTAGTAAAATAAATTATGAAAACTTAGTTTTTCGTAAACTTTCGCGATCACAATTCATAATAATATAATAACATAAACACGGGAATTTATCGCGTAATACCTTTGATTATTCCCGACGTTTCGACTGTGTCTACCCTGTGGGGCAATTATCATCATAATTTTAGCCGTATATAACGTCCACTATTAAACACAAGTCTCCCTCATGGATCTTCATGAGGGGTACGCCATACTCATCACGCTTGGCAGGCGGCTTGGCGAGCGCAGTTGTTGATACACGGAAAGACGCTGCTGCCCATGTTCCGGAAGTATCCCTTTGCAGACTCTTACTGCATCCACGGGCATGAGAGGAGGGGTAACATTCTACTGCCGGCACCCTACGGCACTACTATTGAAGATATAATTACGAAGAATACTATCGAGATTCAAGATATAATAACTTTGATAAGAGAGAAAAAGTGATTAGAAATTGTAGAAGATTACTCACCACATAGTAATTGATACCGTGTCCTCTCCATGGCTACTTCTCGACGAACCATAAAGTTAGCGCGTACCTTTTATACCAAAGCCGGAAAATCAATTAGGTTAAACAATCAGTAGCATTATTGAAGAACAAATATCTAGCCTGTAGACATTATCGCGAAACAAGTGCGATTTGTGACGCTTTAACTATTACAAGCATCATTTAAATTTTAACGACGGTAATTACTATTGCAAGCAGTTAAGTTTGGTCACAGTTTTTTGCGATTTAGGGAGAGCATTTGACTGTAAGCACCATGAAACATAGGTAGTTAATGAATACAACAAAACATTTAAATTGAATTAAGCACATAACTGAATTCGTTCGCTTTAGATTTTTTTTGCGCCGTGGAGTGCCGGCAGTAGAATGTTACCCCTCCTCTCATACCCATGGATGCAGTAAGAGCCTGCTAAGGGATACCTCCGGAAGATGGGCAGCAGCGTCTTTCCGCGTATCAACATCCCGTACTGCGCTCGCCAACCCGCCTGCCAATCATGGTGATTATGGTAACTACCCATGGAGATCCATGATCATGGCCTGTGTTCAGTAGTGGACGTTTTGCGGCTGAAATGATGAAAATAATGATTTCCATAGTTTGTAATTTAATTACACATAGACGTTGATATACCTCTACATAGACGTTATAGCAGACACAAGCAATTTTTGAGCAATTTGCATTTTTTGTATTGTATCCTCTTTGGTTACATGCGAGTAAAACATGTTCAACAATTTTGTTGGAGATGTTTTACTCGCATTAAAATACAACCTCTTTTCTTCCCTGTCTATTTAGACAGGGAAGAAAGAAAAGAGGTTGTATTTCAAACAGTTTCTATATATTTACGTTAGATTTATTTATAAACGGCGAAGTCATTTGATGCCAAGACGTCGTTTATATGGTTTCTTACCCGCGGTCCACCTCACAAGTTCAGCTGGGTGGACTACGGAAACGTGTTATGATCCATGGTACACCTGGGTGGACTACAGACACTTGCTATCATCCATGGTACACCTGGATGAACTACGGATACTGACGCAGATCCGGTGTACCTGGTGGACTACGGAAACTAATCAGGGTGTATTATAACATGTGTACTAATCGGAAAGGGGGGGTGCTCATGAAAACAAGTCGTTTTGGAAAGGGGAAAACGGGAATTCGTATTGTTTATTTCCGTTTCCTTGATCTCGGCCGTAGGACGACCACTGCTGGACATAGGTCTCCCTCATGTATTTCCCAGTAGGTACTGGTTATGAGGGGGTTGTTGCCATACTCGCCACACTCACCATTTGACAGGTGGGTTGGCGAGCGCAGTACGGGATGTTGATACACGGAAAGACGCTGCTGCCCATCGTCGGAGGTAACCGCTGGCTTATTATTATTGCATCCACGGGTTGTTGCCATACTCACGCTTAGCAAGCGGGTTGTTCATACACGAATGACAGTTACGATGACCACGGGCGAGAGAAAAGAGGCAACATTCTATCACGACCTCCGTGGCGCAGCGGGCGAAGGTTGCAACGCAAGATTGCGGGTTCGATTCCCGCCTCGCAACAAATGTCTGTATGATATGGAGATATTTGTTCAGGTTGTTCTGTATGTTTTCCTATATATAATAAAAAATATCTATCTATGTAATATAATGTATTAAGTATATCAGTCCTCTAGAACCCATAACACAAGCTCTGCTTAGCTTGGGGCTAGATGATGCTGTGTGAATTCTCCGGTATTATTTATTTATTCACATAACGCTCTATTTTCCAATATCAATATTATTACTACCTTTACACCACTCAAGCAGTAACAACCCGACACATCCAATCCCCTCCATTTACCGAACACACTAAAATCCTCCCGCTTTATATGGAGATACGAGATAAACAGTTATTGCTGTACCCAGCATCCAATCTTATAATGGTGTAGCATAGTGCATACTTGCTTCTGCCGATGGCTTCGCACGTATTGAAAGGGATATGTAAAAAAATTAAAATAGTAACGGGACCTCGTCCGGTTGATGTGAAACATCTAAACCAACTTCCAAAGAGGAGGAGGTTCTCAAGACGTCTGCGTTTTTATTATCTTTGCTACCTCAGAACTTCTTCGCATATGAAACGATTATAAAAATTTTACACATTCAATTTGCCGTGGGGTGCAGTAGAATGTTGCCGCTCCTCTCTCGCCCGTGGACGCAGTAAGAATAAGGGCTCCGGAAGATGGGTAGCAGCGTCTTTTCGTGTATCAACATCCTGTACTACGCTCGCCACCTGTCACGTTTAACGGTTTGGGTATTTCCAGCAACAAGTCAAGGATTATATCATTGAAATCGGTTATTCTGTTTACAAATACAAGAATTATTTCAATCTCGTATTTCATCATCATTTCATCCGTTGGGCGTCCACTGCTGGACATAGGCATCCCCCATGGATTTGCAGGTATCGCGGTTGGAAGCGCATCCACCGTCGATCTGCATTCTTCACCAAGTCATCTGCCCATCTTGTACCTACTCTTGTGGACGTCCTACGCCTCGCTTACCGGTCCGTGCCTCAACTCGAGAACCTTTTGGCCCCATCGGCCATCTGTTCTGCGAGCTACATGGCCCGCCCATTGCCACTTCAACGTGTTAATCCATTTGGCTGTGTCGGTGACACTAAGTCCATTTACGCATCTCCCATTTCTGATTCGATCCCGTAGAGAAACCCCGAGCATAGCCCTCTCCATAGCTCGTTGAGCGACTCTGAGCTTATTGATTAGGCCAGCAGTGAAGGACAAAGTTTTGTTTTTCATATTTTTTTTTATTTTCTTCAACCTTGTTACGTGGAAGTCGATATCGCTTCAGCGAGCACTGTCGACGGTGTTCACTGTTTCACACCAATAAATAAGGCCTTTACATCAATCATAGATGATTTATACAGCGTCAGCAACTAGTATACATGCTGCATTACGACGAGCTCTGTGGCGCAGCGGGCGAAGGTCCGCCTGCGACGCAAGGGGTTGCGGGTTCGATTCGCGCCTCGGGACAAATGTCTGTATGATCTGCAGACATTTGTTCAGGGTGTTTTGGGTGTTTTTCTTTATATATGTACAATAAAAATATCTATCTATGTAGTATAATGTATTAAGTATATCAGTCATCTAGTACCCATAACACAAGCTCTGCTTAGCTTGGGGCTAGATGATGCTGTGTGATTTGTCCGGCATTATTTATTTATTTATTTATTACGCTGCAGGGAACATGTTGGATGAGGCTTTCTGTTGTTTTTTTTTCTTTTTGTTCTTATGGTTTAAGTTAATTTTAGTAATTTTTCATTAATTTGTAATTTTTATATTATTCTGTATAGGTAATATGGTTTACACAATAAAAAGTTTATCTATCTATCTATCTATGAATTAATCCATAGACTTAACTTTATAGATTTTAGTGTTCGGCAAGAGATGTGGAACTCCTCACTTTGAGCTCGCTTGGATAAGAGGAAGCAGAGAGATACCTACGCGTTAAAGTGACGTTAAAAAAACGTAAAAAAACTAACCAAGTTGTTCTAGATGAATCTAATGAAAAATATACCTTAATGTTTTATTTAGATATTAATAACCAAAGTCACATATTTCACTTAAGTATAAATATTGCAAATAGTGATGCCGAACATTAAACAGTCAAAAATGATAAAAATATTTTTTTATTTATTTTATTTATTGAATAATTAGAACAATAAAATTAATAAATTAGAATTATTTATTTAATGACTAATTACTTAAACAGCTTATTGTAACATAATATACAAAACAAATATATTTATATTAATAATAAATAGAAAATAAAATATAATCATAATTAAAAATAAAATAAAATTCAATGTCAAATAAGGTTAAAGATGTCAAAAACAATAATTTAAAAACAACGACTAAGTAGTAATTTTCAATTTCATTTTTTTTTTTGGTAAGTTAGTAATAACTAACGGTCTGACAGTACCTAAGGGAGGCTGTTCCAGGTCTTTCCATTTCCTAGTGAATATGTCACAGACGTCAGTGACATTCAGAAGTTTCTTGAAAGCAGTTAGGGTCCTAGGTATTGGAGAATTAAAACCAGAAGAGCTCAAGATCAGCTGACTAATCTGTAAAGTCTTCCGTGATGTGATTGATGCCCCAGATTTGCTTAATGGGTCGCTTCTGCTCTTTGCCCCTAATAAATACTTTTAAGGCCGGAAACACGGAAGTAAAGTAAAACTTTTTGCGAAGGGTTCATTTGGGGAAGTACTACCACCATAACTATATCTGCCGCCAAGCAGTAATGTCTCCATTGCTGTGTTCAGGTTGGAAGGGCAAGGGGGCCGGTGAAATTACGGGCACATGAGACCTTATAACTCTGTCTCAGGGTGACGGGCGCAATGCAATGCAGCGTTGGTCACGTGCTTAGTGAACGTGATCACCGCGGCATTGAAATTGTTATAGGTAGAAGTTACCGCTTAACATCAAGTAGGCCTTCGGCTTCTCTCGTCATTTAGTAGTATAAAAAAATAAACACAAGCTTATTGTTTGTGTTCAGCATTATTTATTTATAACTATCATTTTAATTACATTATTAACCCTACAAACGTCGTCTTTCCTCTCAGTTCGTTTCTTATACAAATACTACTACTGACGATATAGAAATCTGCTTCCCGGCACGGAACGTTATTAAAGAGCGATACCTGATTGGCAAAACTGTACAAATCCCACAATACAGGTACAATCAGCTACAAAAAGAAATGGCACCCAAGAAGTCCTCGGGTTCAAGTCCAATTCGATCGGAGTCCTAATGTAGTTATTTGTGGTATAGGTCACGTAGGAGACATGTGTGGAATGCATCTTCGGACGGAACAAAGGGGATATATTTTTGCCCCTTTTGCCCCATTTATATGAATGCCTCAGGGTTTACACGGTTGTACTCAGGGTTTTCATGATTTTACGTGCTCTAAATGCACATGGTAACTAGGTGTTTAGTTGTTCATTCTAAATAAATAAATAATGCTGGAGAAATCACTTATTTTATCCCCGTTCCGTTTTGTTCCCGTGGGAATTTCGAAAAATCCCTCCTTAGTGCACCTCTAGGATACTCAAGGTATATGTGTGCTAAATTTCAAGTCTCAGTCACTGTCAGTCACTCAGTCAGTAACGGAAGAGTTTTATATATGTATATTGATAATGCTTGCCGTGGGGTGCCGGCAGTAAAATGTTACCCCTCCTCTCATACCCGAGGATGCAGTAAGAGCCTGCTAAGGGATAGCTCCGGAAGATGGATGCAGTCTTTCCGTGTATCAACATCCCGTACTGCGCTCGCCAAACTAGCCTACGGATTGAGCTGAAATTTTGCACACGTTAAGATGTTGACCAGGATTAACACATAGGCTACATTTTATCCGGTCACAATGCATACGAAGTGGCGGGCATAAGCCAGTTTAAAATAAAAATATTAGATACAGGTAGGCGTTCGTTTTTGAAGCAAACGAATGAAATTATGTGCCTTTTTTATCTTGTAAATTGACTACTTTGTGTAGTTTTTTGCTCTATTGAATAAACACTGCCGTGGGGTGCCGGCAGTAGAATGTTGCCCCTCCTCTCCTGCCCGTGGATGCAGTAAGAATCTGCTAAGGGATATCTCCGGAAGATGGGCAGCAGCGTCTTTCCGTGTAAGAACATCTCGAACTGCGCTCACCAACCCGCCTGCCAAGCGTGGTGTGTATGGCAACAACCCCTCATGCACTTGGATCTTTTAGTCAATGAGGGAGGCCTATGTCCAGCAGTGGATATCTTACGGCTGTAATGATGATGATGATGATGAATAAACACATTTTGACTTTGACTTTGACCTGACCCTTAACAGTCGTAAAGTGTCTCAAGTGCAGCCCTGGTGCATCGATCCCTGGGAACAAACATAAGGCGGCGAAAATAAGTGGTTCCCTACTTTTAGCGTTACTTGTTATGCGTGACTTATTATCTTATTCCGAATTTCCCCTCAAAAGTAATGTCTATAGAGGATTTACAAATTTTGCGGGATAAATTTAGTGTTGTTCTATCGGTAGATGGGTAAAGGACATTTTAAGAGAATACACGCGTTACCTTTTAGCTTATTTTAAATTTCTCCTTAAAATTAATGTCTATGGAGGTTTTCAACTTAATTTTGCGGAATAATTTTCGTGTTTTTCTATCGATTAAGGAAATTTTAAGACATAAGACATAGACTAAGATACGCGGCGTCAGCTTTCATATGTCTGGAGCAGTTCTTCCGCTGAGAATATACCTACTGTCAATAAAGCCTAGAGGTTGGTAAAACTGACTAATCCTTATGTTTTGTCTTATCCTAGTCCTTACGCAAAATGGTAGTTTTGGCAGGTTGTGAAAATATGAATTCTATTTAGTCCACAAGTTATATCTGCCGAAGGACGTCCACTGTTGGACATAGCCCTCCCTTATCGATCTCTAAATACTAATCAAGCGGTACTGAAAATGAAAAAATGAAAATGAAAAATAATTTATTACAGTGAAACAAGATGAAAAGAATACACATTACTTAAAACTAATTACACTGATAACACTGAGACTACATAGACGAGGTACCTGTCAGTTTCCTCACTAGGCGAGGCCTGTGTCGAGGAAACTTGCATACGAAATACTATTACAGAAAACAGTGTGTTGTAGTGGGACTGGGCCGGACATGTGTGTCGCATGTCGGAAGAAATGTGGGCAAAGATAGCCACCGAGTGGGTCTCCCACATGCGGTACAACGACCGCGCGGCCGGCCCAGGCGCAGATGGCGGGATGAGCTGGACATGTACTGTGCTGACTGGTCGACCAACGCCTTGGACCGGGAAGTATGGAGAGAGGGAAGGGAGGCCTTTGCCCAGCAGTGGGATCCTACAGGCTGATTAGATTAGATTAGTGTGTTGTACTCTAATTTAAGCAATATAAATATAAACAGGTAAAATTATAAAAACACAGTCATATGAATACGAGTTTTACGATATTGTATAAAATAATATGTGAACTAACATTAATGAATGATTGAATATGTTATTTAATTAATATTAACTATATCTTCTGTCTGGTCATAATTTAATGTTTTGAGCCACTTTACTATGATGGGTTTTGCTGCCGATGTTGACCTATTTTTAATATTACAATACTTATATTGATACCATACTCACCACGCTCGCACCACCGGTTGGCGAGCGCAGTATGTTGATACACGGGTAAATGCTGTTGCCCATCTCAAGCTCTTAATATAATAATTAATAATCGTACTAAATATTAAAATCTGTCAAATACTCGTTCCGAACACACTTTAACAAAATTATGCTGAATATCTTCAACTACGACAATATTTATAAAAATGTTTTTTTAAGTTATCCAATCTTCCCCAGTCTCCCTATCTCTACAGTCATCTCTTTCCCGCGGTATACATCATATTGTGTGTAAAGCTAGAAACTGAGAAATCAGCAGTCGCAGAACATGCTCTTTCTCTGGACTCGGTTCACTACATACGGTTTGACAAGGCTTCGGTCCTAGCCAGAGAGAAGTTCTTCGTCCCCCGAAAAATTCGTGAAGCGATTGAAATAAGCCGGCATCCGAATTTTAACCGAGACCAGGGTTGGTGTACATAAGTATATCACCTTCATGGAGACCAATCTTATACTCCACGACTGCTGAACAGGGCAATGTTCAAGTCGGTCTAGAAAGTGACACAGTAGGCACCGTGTGTATCCAGCCTAACGCTACGGACGAAACAAGTGATGAGGATTTAGCAGGCGGATCCCCCCCACCACCAGCGCCCGCAGCTATATCCAGCCGCGCGATCCGTGCCGAACGCCGCGCTCAAGCTAGTTCTCGTCTCGCTCGTAGCCCTCGGAGTCGGCCACTAACGGTGCTCATGAAGAAGGGCCTCTAAATGGTCTACGAAACGTCAGCAAGATGATAATAAGTTAGGTACGTGGTGTAAGCCGTATTATATTTATTAAATGATGTCAAGCCAGGATAATTTCAATTCAAAGTTTTCAAAGTTGTAAAGCTGTTACTACTGAACGATCTGAGATGAAAATTTAACAACCAATTCTCCACGACCACAAAACAAAATGCATTGCATTGTAACATTGAATTACATTCGATTTTTAGTCGATTCGAAGAATTCCGGCTGGAGCGTCATAAAGTAGCTAGCGACAGCATTAGATGTTCATCAGATGCGTTGGAGCGTCCTGTCCCCGCGGTAAAACGGCAAGGTAATTGCCTGCAAAGTTTTTATTTATTTATTTATTTATTTATTAAGACACTCCTACGACATCTTCACATTACATTCACAAAGTACATTAACAATACTGGTCCCGTGTGAGACACCTTTACAGGAGTGTACAGCACTCGATAAAAAAAACTAAAAACAATATTGCTCATACATAATCTTACAAAACTAAAATCAAAATTACCTAACTACAAATTATACAATAAAAAGAAAAAAAGAAAAATTACGAAAATAAACATTTTATTCGGTCCCAGAAGTGGTCAGAAACTTGCGTTTCAAACCACTCAGTGAGACCGAATACATGTCAATGTCAACGTCACGAGACTCTTTTACAAGATTGCTGTAAGATCGTATACAACGATTGACCGGTGAAAATTTGCCTATGTTAGTTCTAAATGAATAAATGTCAAAAGGATTTGTTATTCTGAAACGAGGCAAGGTGCGGGGTACTGATATTTTCAGCAAGGCTAATATTTCCGGGGCATCATATATTCCATTTGCAGTCTTATATAAAGAAACAACCTCTGATTTTTGTCGACGATATTCCAATGTGTTCATATTAAAATAAGTTAATCGGGTTGGGTAGTCCGCTCGGTAAGGACATCGATAGTCTTTGTACGCTAGATATTTTGTAAATTTGCGTTGTATTTTTTCTATGCGTTTTATATGCACTTTATAGTAAGGGAAGGGAATTTTCGTAATGGATATGCTCTATCTACTGCCTCGGCTAGAATTCCCAAGAACTGAACATATTATGAAAGACAATATCGTATTGGGTATCAACTACAGTATTTTGGTAGTTGCGACGAGAAGTGATCTATATTAGTGGTTATTACTACTAACTACATTTCTTATAAACATTAAATGTCCGCTCTCTTAACGTGGCTTTCGTATAAAAACAAAACCGTTTTATGATTATACGACACTAGACAAACCTTGTACCGACACTAGACAAACCTTGTATGGTTTTAAGTGTCGTATATGTATGTATATAAGATTAAAATAAGTTTTTTTGATAAATAAAGAATGAAAGAAAAGAAAAGATTAGTTTACCGCTTCGCCGTGGGGTGCCCGCAGTAGAATATCTCCCCCTAAGGCTTCGGTTCTAGCCAGAGAGAAGTTCTTCGTCCCCCGAAAAAAATTCGTAAAGCGATCGAAATAAGCCAGCATTCGAATCTTAACCGAGATCAGGGTTGGGGTGTATGACCTTCATGCAGACCAATCTTACACTTCACGACTACTGAACAGGGCAAAGTTCAAGTCGGTCTAGAAAGTGACACAGTAAGCACCGTGTGTATCCAGCCTAACAATACAATAATAATACAATACAAAATACTTTATTGAACACCTTAGAAAAATTACAGAAAGATTAAAAATAATTAATAAAATTTTATGGATTTAAATTAAAAGGATTTAGCGGGGTATCCCCCCACAACCAGCGCCGGCGGCTATGTCCAGCGCCGCGCGATCCGTGCCGAACGCCGCCCTCAAGCTAGTTCTCGTCTCGTGGTTCTCAGATTCGGCCACGAACGGTGCCCTTCTTCATAGAAAAGCCTCTAAATGGTCTACGAAACGTTAGCAAGATGATAATAAGTTAGGTACGTGGTGTAAGCCGTATTATATTTATTAAATCTAAGCATTTATCGCATCTACCCAAAATCATCTTATCCACCAGCGCCTCCTGCCGACCGTTCAGGGTACTAGAAACGCCGTGGACCGAATAATTCACGTCGCTACTAGCCAATCTTACATTTACAACACCCCTGCACCTTATTCCCAAGCCATAAAGGCTATAATCAAACGCCATTTTGAATGCAAAGCTTGTGAAACAGCTCGACGCTCGGCCGCATAGAAAATCCTTTTAAAAGAATCGGCCCCTAAGAGATAAGTTTATTTTTAAGTTTTGTTTTGTAAAAACTATTTACAATTTTTGATCATCTTTTTGGCTGTTTGATACTCTATAAATGTGAAGTTTTCCTATTTTATCGAACGCGTGAGCGGAGCAAGCAAAGTTCTTAGTTCTGGGCGTTTCGGATGAACGTTTGTATGTACATATGTACGCAATTTTGTCAGAGGATTTTTTTGAGAGTTTCTTTTCTCTATAAGGGATGATCGGATTAAGATGAAATTGAAAACTTTAGGAGATTACATTAATATAAACCGATTTTTGTGAGGGAATTTTGATTTAAAGGGTAGTTTTTGAGATATGAGGGTTTAATAGTTTTTTTTGTCCGAGGATAACTCTTGAACGGATGATCCGATTTTGATCAAATTTAAAACATAAGAAGATTACATAATATTTTTGTAAGGAAGTTTTTAATAAGTGGTCTACACCACTTGAAGGGTCCACTGCAATAATGATGAATGTCATTGCAATCTAGTTTTGAGATATTTGAGTTTAAAGGTTTTAATTGGATAATACAAAACTCCAGTAATAGAAATCAAAAAAATGGATTTATGAACTTTTAGTATACATATTAGAGTATTATTTTTTAATGTTTATAAAAAAAAAAGTTCTTATAATTATGTGAAATTTTGATTATTAGCGTTGAAGTCCTAAAAAATCTGCACTATAATGATGAATGTCCACACTTTTACACGGTCTGAAACAATGGTTGTCCAAAATCTTACGTCCTATTAATCCCTTCGTTTTGCTACATTTGTAGCATGTGGAAGCTGATCGTAATGGAATATGTAATTTCCATGGAATATGAGGTGAAATTAATGGATATTTATCATTATAGTTCTGAACGCCTGTGACATCCATCGTTCTAGTCGTGTAGCCATTTTTTTAAAATCGATTTATCTCGGGACTGCCTGCGTTATTTAACAGTTTGAAAGTGCGAAAATGTACTATGCAGATCAAGGAATCGAATGGCATACTTGGTTTGAATTGGTAAAATTTTGGACATACAGCATTATTGCAGTGGACCCTTCACTTATTATCGACAGCTCGTTGGAGCAGGTAGATACTATAGTACCTACAAAGCTCTTCAATGTAAGCTAAATTAATCCATTACGTACCTACAAGGGCCTTTAAAACTCATGCACTAACAACCTACTAATATTTCTACATTAGAAAGTTTGATTCAACTCTCGGTAATGGTTGCGGTCGCTATTTTGCCGACCATATGGATAATTAATCATCTTCATCATCATTCCAGCCGTAAAAAGTCCACTACTAAACAGGCCTCCCTCATGGATCTCCATGAGGGGTAGTTGCCATACTCACCACGCTTGGCAGGCGGGTTGACGAGCGCAGTACGGGATGTTGATACACGGAAAGACGCTGCTGCCCATCTTCCGGAGGTATCCCTTAGCAGGCTCTTACTGCATCCACGGGCATGAGGGAGAGGTAACATTCTACTGCCGGCACCCCACGGCTAATTAATGATTAAACTTTAATTCAGACAGAGAGGGAAAATAAGCCTTTGCCCACCAGTGGGATCCAATAGTCTGATTAGATAGATTAGAATTATTCAGGGCACTTGAGAACAGTACGATGGTAAAAACTAATTCTTAGCCCTACAATAAGTTTTTACCACCACCCCTGTCGGCTTAGGCTGGGGCCAAAGGTTATTTTGATAAAAACTTCAAAACCATAATGAATTAATTAACACTTTATTGTACACAGTAGTAAAACCATTAAAAATAACTTATCTATACTATAATAATTTATAAAGAGGTAAAGTTTGTGAGTTTGTGAGGTTGTAGGGGGTAATCTCTGGATCTACTAAACCGATTTTCAAAATTATTTTTCTAATAGAAAGGCACAGTATTTGTGAGTGTCATAGGCTTTACACAACCTGTAAAATTGCGAGGTTTGCCATGTGAACAATCTTTTTTATAGGTTTCGTTAATAATAATTCTTTGACTTCAATGCTTCAAGGCTTGCCGTGGGGTGCCGGCTGTAGAATGTTGCCTCTCCTCTTTTGCCTGTGGAGTCTTCATGAACACAGGCCTCACTCATGGATCTCCATAAGGGGCGTTATTTATTTTAATAATAAATTATTTTTTATTATTTTTTATTTTATTTTATTATTATTTTTTTTTTTTTACTTTATATATAGCTAGTCAGTCACTGACTCACTGACTGACTGACTGACTGACATCATTGTTCTCCCACTTCCAGATGGAATTTCGGGAATCTGTAAACGGGGTTGTGTAGAGGGTCGGGGGGTGAGTACGAGAAAAATCTGAAACTACCCCTTTTCCACCCCCTTAATTTTTTTTTTATTTTTTTTTACTTTTCTTCGCGTGCTGCGAAGCAGCTCGCGCACAACCTACCCTCGACTCTTTTTAAACAACCCTCGCGTGCTGCGAAGCACCTCGCGCACCACCCGGTCACTAGTTATTCTATATATTTATTTTCGTTATTACGTTATAATTTTACACGCTGTTTTGTTTGTGTCGATAATAGTGTTGATTCATTAATAAATTTATCATCAGTATCATCATCTCAGCCGTGGGACGAGCACTGCTGGGGCTCGTGAATCACTACGATCATATAAAAGAGAGTCTTTTCTGTGGAACTAATCATGCGGGGTTGTTGCCATACTCGCCACGCTTGCCAGGCGGGTTGGCGAGCACCGTACGGGTTGCTGAAACACTGAAGGACGCTGCTGCCCATCCTCCGAAGCCCCATTGAATGATTGATTGATTTATCTATATATACATATATAAAATTAAAAGTCCTGACTGACTGACTGATATATCAACGCACAGCAATAAACCACTGGACCTAAAGACTTGAAATTTGGCACACTTATTGTATATTGACTGAGAACCAGCGCTTCCAAGCATTCCTTATGTGTGGGAGCATAATGCTGAGTCAGGCCCCTTTGGACTCACACAACTTTGTAAACTGGTTTGTTCATTAGGTCCCTTCTTGAATTAGTATTCATACTGTTTTGACCCGCTGAGTGAGCTGCTTACCATCTATTTGTCACCTATGTCGCAGAATATATAACTGGGTAGGTACTCCTAGGCTAAAATTAGAAATAAGTCTGTGTTTTTACTATAGTTATTTTTAAGTTTACTGTGTGTGTCCAATAAATGTATTTCTTCAAATGTATTTCTATACCTTGAGTATCCTAGAGGTGCACTAAGAAGGGATTTTTCGAAATTCCCACGGGATAGGGAATAAATGGGATCTATATTTTCTCTGCGTGAAAAAGGGGATTTTACGTTTTATGACTTCCACGCGGACAAGCCGCGGGCAAAAGCTAGTCCGAATATAAATCATAATTTCAGCCGGATATCCACTGTTGGACATATGTAGACCTCCCTCATGGACCTCGAAGTATTGCGGCTAGATGCGGCCTGCACCCACCGCTGACCTGCATCCTTACAAGGTCGTCTGCCCATCTTGTTGGTGGACGTCCTACGCTGCGCTCGCCGGTCCGTGGCCTCCACTCGAGAACTTTTCGGCCCCGTCGGCCATCTGTTCTTCGAGCTACATGCAGTGCCGGATTAGCAAATTTGCCGCCAGTAGGCTAATAAACTTTTCATTTCTCATACTCGGAAAGTAGTGATGTTTTGATCTGATTATTGGGTGGAAAATGCTGCTTCCCTCCATTGGGAGGGAAAAACTCATACAAATTACTTCCCATCTAAGAGCCGGAATGAACTTTAAAAATAGAACTGCTGTCAGCTATGAAGAGTTTTATATAAAAAAAACTAATTAAAAAAATGCTGCGGCCATGTGACTTTCTAAACAGCCAGTGTGAACTTAGCGCAAACTTCTTTGAGCGGAATAAGCCGCAACAATTACGCGGTGAGTTCCATATTTAAAATTTAAAGTCGACATAAATTGGCGGGATAGTAATCTGTTATGTATCTGTGACGGAATTCAAAAAAATAGGTCCTAATTTGACAATTAGTTTTAAATAGGTAAGTACTACTAATATTATTACCTCTATATGTATATTATCAATAAATAGTTTAGATAAACAACTAGTTTTATTTTCCTCATATTCGAAAAGAAAAGTAGAGTGTTTAGCACGGGTAAAAGAATCAATTCCTTCTACTATTAGCCTAAATACCTCGGGAATTGATTCTTTCGACCCTCGGTTAACAATCTACTATTTCCCGCCCCTACTGACCTAAGAAATTAGAAATAATGAAAATGCAACTTTATGGTTTGTGATCTATCGTCCTCATTACATCAGCTTTTCTCCGTTATTAGAAGGTATGATTATAAAATTTCCCTGACTCGTTTCCCTCTGTGTATAATATATTTTTTTTTTGTTTGTCTAACAATAAAACAGTCTAAATACGCCGCCCTAGGCTCCAGCATACTCAGCCTATAGCGTAATGTAAATCCGCTACTTCCGTGTTGTCATTCTATTTTGTCATATCAATATAGACATATTGTACCAGGCCAAACAGGGTAAATCCGGCACTGGCTACATAGACTGCCATTGCCACTTCAGCGTGCTAATCCTTTTGGCTATGTCGGTGACCCGAATTCTCCAACGTATCTCCTCAAATATAGGTTCATAAAATAACACCTTTGCTGCCTCTTATCGTTAGGTATAGGTCAGTTATTTGCCACTTCCATTAAAACTAAAGTAATTTTAGCCAAACTTATAGAGGTGCTAAAACTAGGTAACTGTGAATTAACATTGAGCTGATAGAAAATCTGGATAGAGTTTGCTTTTTAGTTCATATGAAATGTTCTACCTAACTGTGGTTAAACACTATACAGATTACAAATTTCATAATTTGTAGTCTTAATCCACATGATTATTATCATCTCAGCCAGTCGTAAGAAGACCACTGCTGGACATAGACCGCCCTCATGAATTACCAAGATCTTAAGGGGTTATTGCCATACTCGCCACGCTTGGCAGGCAGGTTGGCGAGCGCAGTACGGGGTGTTGATACACTAAAACACGCAGTTGCCCATCCTCCGAAGGTTTTCCTTGGCAGATTCTTACTGCATCCGCGGGGAAGAGAGGAGAGAAATACTTACAGATCATACAGCATTTTTCCATGTACCTATAAACAACCCGCCTGCCAAGCGTGGTGAGTATGGCAACAACCCCTTTATGATCAGGACTTGCAGATCCATGAGGGAGGCCTTTGTCCAGCAGTGGATATCCTACAGCTGCATCATCTCAGATGATGATAATGAATATTTAAATAATTCTTAAATTAATCCAGGCTGTTTCGAATTTCAAACACTTTTTAGGGTTCCGGACCAAAATAGTAAAGGGGTATCATAATAATATGAAAGGGATTCATTTGCACATTAATAAACAGGCCGTACAGTTTGCGACTTATTTACAAAAATGTTTAAAAATAATAAGGGTTCCGGTTCTCCCTCTTTAAGGTTCGGAACCCTAAAAACAGCATTATTACAAAACATTTTAGGTATGTTTAAGAAGTTTTAGCAACTGCTGCCATGCTATACGGGACGGTGACTCAACTCTGAAAATGAGACGCCTGAATCAAAATAAATTCAAACCATATTCTGCGGTTGCCATCTCTCCTGGCCATTGATGCAGTAAGACTGCCAAGGGATATTGTAAAGTAAAGTATATATTTATTTGCAACAACACAATACACAGTATATTAATGGAGGTAGTAAGATAAGGTTGTTACAAAAGGGCCCTAACTCAGCATACCACTGGCTATGGATAAATATCCTGCGCTGGTCTTCCGATAGAGCCAGTAAGTGAAATCACGGACCACACGCAAACATGGCTTGACATAAAGAACAAAATAAAAAAATAAAAATAGTTACGTAATTATCTATACTAAAACAATTATAATTAAATGAATAACCTAATAACACTTTCGCTGAATACCCATGTTAAACAACAAAATACCTACTGCACTTTGTTCTTCCTATTGAGGATAAGGAGTTGAGGAGTGTTGACTCACCGTCCCGTATAGCATAACAACAGTTGCTAACACATACTTGTTTTGTAAGAGGATGTAGCGAGTGGTATTTCCTTGTATCACCATATCGCTCTGCGCTCGCCAACCCACCTGCCAAGCGTGGCGAGTATGGCAGAAACCCATCATGATCACAGTACTTAGCCTTGCATATCCATGAGGAAAGAAAATGTCTAGCAATGGACGACTTCCGGCTGAGATGAAGTGTTTTTTTTTTATTAGAACGATACATTGTGCCCTTCAATTAAATTTAACATAAATATGATAATTAAAGGCATTGAAAATAATTATAATGATAGTTTTTGTTATTTTTATAGTGTTTAACCACAGTTAGGTAGAACATTTTCAAAGAAATGAATAAAGGGTAATAATAGTGGGTCCAGACCTGGGTTCTGTAGCTTAGGGGTCAAAGCACTTCCGGCTTAAGGAAGCGTCAAGTATCGATTTGACGGACGTGGGTTCGAATCCCACCGGAACCGTAAAAATATTTGATAAGGTTACTCATTTCTTTCTCGCCGGCACCCCACGGCAGTAGAATGATACCCCTCCTCTCATGCCCATGGATGCAGTAAGAGCCTGCTAAGGGATACCTCCGGAAGATGGGCAGCAGCGTCTATCCGTGTATCAACATCCCATACTGCGCTCACCAACCCGCCTGCCAAGCGTGGTGAGTATGGTAACTACCCCTCATGGAGATCCATGAGGGAGGCCTGTGTTCATCAGTGGACGTTTTATGGCTGAAATGATGATGATGACTCATTTCTTTGAAAAATTATAAAGATGTACTTACTTTTAATTGTTTACCTATTACCACTTATTTGCTAATAATAGGGATAAAATAATGTGGTCACTCTTTATTAGGTAGTTAACGACACAATCACTACGATGTTTATAATATTTAATTAAGGAAAAACATTAACGGTACAAATAGGGGGCAATGTAATTATAGCCACTTATTTCCTAAATATTAAATGCAATAAATAATTAAAATTAAATCCCACTAATATAATAAAGCCGAAAGTTTGTTTGTGTAGATGTATGGATGTTTGTTACCTCTTCACTCAAAAACTACCCTACGGATTGAGCTAAAACTTTACACGCGTATTATAGAACCAGGATTAACACATAACCAGGCTACTTTATGTCCTAGAACAACGCATGCGAAGCGGCGGGTAGAAGCTAGTAATATTATAAAATTCATGCAAAAATTACTCTGAAACATTTTTTTTTTGCATTTTTTGCTTGATATTGATAACGGAAAAAGGTAGACGCTTGAAATATTTACAGAATATTTAGTAGTACTTACATAATATTCATTAAAAGAATAAACAAAAAAACTGAGGCATTTAATTAGTGAATTGTATTGTATGTATAAAGTACTAACTTCGCCCGCGACTTCGTCCGCGTGGAATAGTTACTTTGGGCTTTAGCCCAAACGTAAACGAAGTAGAAGGTAAAATATTTTTAAATGATACCTACGTTAAGCGTTATTTTAGGTACCTACATCACGCTTTTATCAGTAGAAGTGGAACTTTAAAGCGTTATGTAAAGTACTGGGTCTTATTTATCTTATATATCATGCAGATTGTAGGTTATTCTAACAATTCAAAACCATGTTATTTTATAGTACTTCTGCGTACACTATATTTTTACAAGCTTTTATTTACCTTACCCTGTGTGTATGTATGTAACTATGTTTGTTCGCGGAATCTTGCAACTCAATTTTGAAGCAGATATCTTCAACCAATTCAGCTGAACTTTTGTATACATGTTTACTTTGGATGACAATGCATGGTCAGCTATGTGACGACAAGCTTTTTTATTACATATATTGTGTAAATACGTTTTAAGTTGACACTAAACTTTAATGGAAAATGTTTATTTTATTATTTTTAGTAAGTACGTTTAGGTAAATAAAAGCTTGTTTGTTATTTATTTTTTACTTTGAATTTATTAGTTTTGTTTTCTTCCGGCATAAGTAGATATTCATTTTCATCAGAACCAGATCTAGATATGGCAACATATAGTAGCTCGTGCGAAAAACAATCTTGTCGTAAACCTATTCCTACGTGCTTAAATGTTTGACCGTGGGCCTTATTAATTGCGGCTTTATTAATTTAATAACAAACGATACCTTCACCGGAAATTGAATTATTTATATGTCAAAAGACAAATGCGTTGGTATCATAGGGGATGCGAGGTATCAGCACTGTTTGCTCTACTGCTGGACCAGTCAAAACTGTAGCACCAATCACGTTATTGCGAAGAAAGTCTACTTGGGAGTCTGGTTCTGTTACATAAATTTGGTTGTTTCTTAGCAATCCGTTGCATAAATTTGGTGGTTTAAGGTTTCTTAGGAACACAATTGGAGTGCCAGTTATTAATTTGAGCGAATGTGGGGGAAGGCCACTCGGATTTAGAGGTCATTATTTTGCTGCGATGTTATTTTGAAACTGCGATATCTCCTAAGATATTCATTGAAATCAAATGATGTAAAAGTCGATTTCGTTTTAAATTAAATACTAGTAATGAATAACGTATTTATTTGTATAAGGATTAATATCAGGTTTTAAAAACACCTTCGCAAATACCTAATGCATTATTTTAGAACAAATTTGGTTAGCATAAAAAGGTTAGTGAGCCTACCTTAAGAGATAGATAATGCTTATCCTGATAGAAAATGCTGTCGCTGGCTTTTTGTTAGATCTTTTAAGGGGGAACAATTCTGTCATACATGATTATTGCGAAACTTTAACCGTTGACGCAGCGCACGCAGAGGAAGCTATCAAAACGAAAAAAACCCCGATTTTGAAACATTCTTCATTGATACTCTGTTCCTATTAGTCTTAGCGTGATGATATATAGCCTAATACATACATACAATACAACATAATACAGTATCTGTATTAGCCTATAAGCCTTCCCCGATAAATGGGCTATCTAACACTGAAATAATTTTTCAAATCGGACCAGTAGTTCCTGAGATTAGCGCGTTCAAGCAAACAAACAAACTCTTCAGCTTTATAATATTAATAATTTATATATATATTATTAGTATAGATCAAGGACCATTCAACGAGTAAAGGCAATGTAACTTATAAGTGTATGATATGTGTTAGTAGCAACTCTTTGCTAACATTCCTTGTTTTAAATAAGTTGTGTGAAACATGAAGTTTCACAGCATTTCCTCCGGCAATCCTGCGTCCATGTTGAAGGTACTAAGTCCAATGAGGTCCGAAATATCCTCCCAGGTCGAAGAGTCTAAGACCATAATCAAGTCTGACTCCAGGTACGCTGCCTCCACTGGAAATAAGATAATGAAATAAAAAAAATATATCATTTACCTACTAGCTATCCCGGCGAACTTTGTACCGCCCAGAATTAAGGTTACATTAGAAATAATTTAATATGGTGGTTAAGTATTCTTAAAAAGGAAAATTTATAATTTTCCGCGCAATTTTCTTAATTTTCATAAGAATCTTCTCCTGACAATAACAAAATCAAAGAATAACTGAAATCGGTTCAGCTGTTCACGCGTGATGCCGTGACTAAAGTAAATAGGGATGAATTTTATATACCTACATAATTTTTTTTTTTTTTTTTTTTATTCTGTTTTTTTTTTTTTTTTTAGGACTTTATTCGCTTAGCGAATATGCCAGTCCCGTTATACAATCACAAACTTAACCTTTACTTTATCTAATAATATCATAAACCATAATGTACAAGGCCTTAGCGGCCTCGCACAGAGGGGTGGAGAGTAAACTTTGAACTAAACCTAATTCTACGAGATTCAAATTAAAATCAGCGATCAATTGATCTCTCACTGACTGAGTCCGAACACATTCCACCAAGAGATGGTGAATGTCTTCTGTGACACCGCACGAAGAGCAGTTGGGGGAGTCAACCTTCCTCATGAGGTGGTTGAACTTATTTAGTGGAATATGTCCGGACCGCAGCCTGTGAGCTATAACAACTAGGTGACGCTTCAAATGACTGTTCACCCACCAGGGAACACGAGGAGGTTCATTCTGAAGAATTTTGTACCATATACCCTTCGTACAAGATATTTTGCAAAATAATTCCTTCCACTTTTCGAAAACCTTATATCTGTATTTTAACGTAACCTCTGTGTACTCCGGAACGATATACACTTCAGCCCCGATCTCAACCGCCTGTTTGGCAAGCAGGTCAACCTCCTCGTTTCCCCTTACTCCTACATGAGAAGGAACCCATTGCAATCTCAGTTGCACGTCATTGTTTATAAGAAACAGAGCTTTCTTTAGGTTCGCATAAGCTACCGAAGCACCTCGGATCCCCGAGGCGCATCGAGCCATATGCTGTAAAGCGCTCCGGCTATCGGACAGAATCACCACTTTCTTATAGCCTACAGTAGTGACATATGACAGTGCTTCTGAGATTGCAAATAGTTCCACCGACATAATTGTGTTACCTGACGAAGTAATACGGTAAGTTTCTTTCACATTGCGACTGGGATCGTAAAACGCCGCACCTGTACCGTTATCCATTTTTGACCCATCTGTGTAGACTTTATGCCAGTCTTTGTATATAACATTTAACATATATAACGTATAACACTTAAGCTCTCTATCATCATACTGTTTTTTGGATTTATCAATGCCGTCAATATCTAATTTAATAAAATCTATTTTTAAATCAGACATCCAAGTATTCAAGGAAAACATTTCTAAAGGGTTGCAACGCTTCATTATCTCTTTTTGGGTTTGATCAAAAATTAAATTCAGTAAAGGCTTCTTTTTCCTTGTCCAATAACTAGATAAACAAACACATTTTAATTTATCTAAAAAGTCGATGGTGGGGTTCTCGGTTATTGACTGAGCTTTAAGACAATATTTAGTGGCAAGATATTCTCGCCTTAACTGCAATGGGTATAAACAAAGTTCGCATTCCATAGCGTGGATAGGTGTAGTTCTTATAAAGCCGCCTATTATGCGCATCGCTGTGTTTTGAACCTTATCTAGTTTTATCAAATGTGTCTTCGCCGCAGTGTCGTATAAGAAGCACCCAAAGTCTATCCTACTACGGATCAACGCTATATATAAACGACGTAGGTGCTTAGGATGTAGGCCCCACGATGCCCCCGCTAGAACTTTCAAAATATTTAACATTTTAACTGTTTTTTCTTGAGTCTCATTAATATGTTTTCGGAATAATAGGGACTTATCCAGCCAAATGCCTAGATATTTAACAATTTGTACAGATTTTATAATATTATCATTTAAACTTAAAGAAACCTTATCTATTCCCCTACCCTTTCTAAAGCTGCAGCATTGAGTTTTTATTGATGAGATTTCTAAACCTAATTTTCTTAAAATACCTACGACCGAGTTTAACGCATTTTGAACGTTTACTTCATTTAAACATGAATTATTATTTTGTGAATAGAAAACAAAGTCGTCTGCATACTGTAACATGTTTACATTATTTAAAGTAATTTTTGAAATTTCGTAGGTTGCTATATTATATAAAAGGGGTGAAATTGGATCTCCTTGTGCTAAGCCTCTGTTTGTCCATCTAACCATGCTACGATTGGTACCATCATCATCCAAAATTTCCAAACATCTATTACTTAAAAACATCCACAAATATTTACATGTTAGTGACCCAATTTGGAGTCTATCTAAAATTAAAACCAGTTCTTCAGGCAAAATATTGTTGTAGGCATTTTCTACATCCAAAAATACCGCCAGTGTGGATGAGCCTTGAGAAAATCCTATCTGTATTTGTGTAACAAGCCTGGCTAAGCAGTCTATGCATGACTGACATTTTCTAAACCCTGATGTCACCGGGGCTAGGATTTGATTGTGTTCTACAAACCACTCAATTCGATTACACAACATTTTATGAAAAATTTTACAAATACAAGAAATTAAGGATATTGGTCGAAATTTAGGAATACTATTAGGGTCATTATTAGGTTTAGGTATTGGAATAATCTGAATATTACGCCATTGTAGAGGTACCATAGAATGCTTAAACAATAAATTAAAAATTTTAAGTAGATGCAACTTACCTACGTAGGGCAAAAAATAAATCATTGAATAGGTAATTTTATCCTTGCCGGGAGCAGTATCTTTTCTTTTTAAACACCTTTGAAACTCTGTTAACGTCAGAACCCCTGGACCAAGTGCGATATTTTATGTTTGGAAACTATCAAATTTTAATACCTTTTTGCTACTATTTGATACCTAAATTAAATTATTTAGTACCTCGATGAACAGTGAAAAAACAAGAAAAGAAATTGGTCAGACATTCTGACGTCAGGTTGTCTGGACCACATTTTTTTCACATAGCTAGAGACATTAAAACTTAAATATTTCTTTGTCAATATTTAATACCTTTTTAATACCTTAACATACCTTTTTTTTTAATTTTTATAGCGTCGCAGTAAAAAGTTACAGGTGAATTAAACTTTATAGGAAGCAAAACTTATTTTACGGATATTTAATTTGCCGCATACATCACACTAATATTATAAAAACGAAAAATATATAATATAATAATATATATATATTACTAGCTGCTATATATATATGATATATATATATATACATATATTACTAGCTGCTGCCCGCGGTTTTGCATGAGCTTTTCAAGTAGCCTATGTCCGTCACCGGGATATTGTTTACCTCCCTGCCAAATTTAGTTAAGATCCCTTTAGTCGTTTAGGTGTGAAAAGGCAACAGCTATTTAGACAGACAGACAGAGTTACTTTCGAATTTATAATATTAGTACCTATGCATGTGTATGTATGATTGGATGAAGATGGCTCGGGATGGGGCTCGTTGGCGAGTTTTGGGGAAGCCCTATATCTAGCAGTGAACTGATATAAGCTGATGATAACTATGATGATATATTATGTGGTTTTAAATATATGTATATATGCATTGTGGATTAGAAATAAATACACTCTAGGTATGTATTATAAAGAATAACTTTAATAATTAGAATTATACTATACATGATATTATTGATATGAAAATATTAGTCTTTTTTGGCGTATATTAAACAATGAGCAGCCATCTTTTTTATAACTTACAGTTACTCTATTTGACATATCGTCGTAACATTGCCATTTTGACCCACGTCGACAATGTGATTTGTAATGTCCTACACCTTCGGGAGTCGCAGGTGACACAAATTCAATAACAGACAACAGATGGTACTCAATGCCGTCTATAGATATATTATGTTGTGGTAAATCATTAATGCAAATTTTTACTTCGAGATTGGGCTCAAAAACAGCAATATTTTTCAAATTATAAGTTTTGTTTCAAATAAATAAAGTTTTGTTGAAATAAATAATATTATTTTTATCAGCAAAAGTTGTTAAGGACCCATTTCTGAGTAAAGTTATCTTGTTTATTATTTCTTTTTTTTTCTTTTCTTTTCTGCCAATAGCCAAACCCCTCAAATTTTCTAACATAGAAGGCGTATCTGAAAAAAATTACTCATTGTTTATGCCAATTGTGTTTTTTTTTTCGTATCGTTTTTATTATTTAGCTTTTTCTTTTCTTTTGTCGTTTTTTTCTTTCTATCTCGTTATAATTAACAGCTAGATATTTTCAGTTGTCCCAAAATAGATTTAAAGTGTTTTACAATAAATTCATCTATAAGATATCTCTCTGATTTAGTGTTTATGAGGCATAAATACCTATTCAAAATTGTACAAATTTGCATTACTAATGGGACAACTTCCAATATGGTCGAATGTTATGAAAAGAACTTTTCAATCAGAAACATCAGCCCCAACTTCGTCTAATGTCGAAGTTTACTTTAAAATGTTGAATAGGTATTTATGCCTCATAAACACTAAATCGGAGAGATATCTTATAGATGAATTTATTGTAAAACACTTTAAATCTATTTTGGGACAACTGAAAATATCTAGCTGTTAATTAAAACGAGATAGAAAGAAAAAAACGCCAAAAGAAAAGAAAAAACTAAATAATAAAAAAAATACGAAAAAAAAACACAATTGGCATAAACAATGAGTATTTTTTTTCAGATACGCCTTAGATTAAGATGTTAAAAAATTTGAGGGGTTTGGCTATTGGCAGAAAAGAAAAGAAAAAAAAAAATAATAAACAAGATAACTTTACTCAGAAATGGGTCCTTAACAACTTTTGCTGGTAAAAATAATATTATTTATTTCAACAAAACTTTATTTATTTGAAACAAAACTTATAATTTGAAAAATATTGCTGTTTTTGAGCCCAATCCCGAAGTAAAAATTTGCATTAATGATTTCATCATTTCATCATCATTTCAGCCGTAGGACGTCCACTGCTGGACATGGGCCTCCCTCATGGATATCCAGTTATTGCGGTTGAAAGCGATCTGCCTCCACCGTCGACCTGCGGTCTTCACCAGGTCATCATCCCATCTTGTTGGTGGACGTCCTACGCTGCGCTTGCCGGTCCGTGGCTTCCACTCGAGAACTTTTCGGCCCCATCGGCCATCTGTTCTGCGAGCTAC